>BPLQ01005768.1:0-271161 GCA_021605075.1 Caerostris darwini | reverse complement strand
CAGAAATGATGATATCAGACATGCTCTTTCCCTCTAGCTTTAAACAATTTGTTCATAAAATTTCCAGCAAATTTTGCATCTCACTTGTTAACATTGATAACTCTGTTTTTAATAGTTTCAGCAATATGATATTTTTCTTCGTTCTATGATAATCTTCTCCTTAAAAATTGTAAAAGACCACTTGCAGTTTTGTAGTGTTGTTTTTAAACTTTAAACACCAATATTAGTTACACAGTACTTAGAAAGAATACCTTAGACCTACACCCTAAAAGATTCAAAATACACTAAAAACAACGCAATAACTTATTCAAAAATAATTCAGAATTTGCAATAACCGTTACCATATGTATACTAACTGATTCGAAAGCTTTCAGTGATTTATATAAATTGGAGAAGGAAAAACACACACATGAAACGCAATCTCATTTTCAATTTTTTTTTCAAATCTCATTATTTCCAAATTCAAATCTCATTTTAAATAAAGCCGAATATTTATTATTTATAATAATATAGGCAAATAAGTACTTCATAGGGACAACAATTCGATTCAATTAATAAAAGTCATTCCCATAAAACATATGAAGTATTCAGAACTGTTCACATACGTCTTCAAAGGTTATCAATACAAATTTAATGTAGGCGAAAGTCAGTATTGTTACCACACATACCAAATGCTAACATACCCTTCGAATTAATAACATCACAAAAGCTACATCAAAAAGCATCGGAAGTAATAGATTTATATGTCTACACTAATCACTACCATTAAGTAAACTGCTTCTATAACAGTTGGCCTTTCAGCTTTTCCAGAAAAAGTTTATTTAAAGTGATAGATACTTTCGTTCACAATTGAACGATAGTCAATTTACGTTGAAACTTCGGACTATTGAGCAACAGGAGGTTTCTTCTATCTTGCTGTTCGGATCATCATTCGGGGTTAAACCTCTCCTGATGAGTAGCTACAGTTTTCACAAGAACTCCATAACCGTTCCGGACCTCCTATTATTTTCTCTTCACCACACACACACACCGCAATTTCACTCACCACACACCACAATACAGTTTTACATTCTTCAGAATCCAATAGTTGATTCAATAGTTGAGGCTTCCTTTCCCGCTTAATCCCCATCTATCTTTATCTCTTACTTCTATCTCCGAAAATCACCCCTCTCTCTCACCTCTTTCTCCTCTCTCTGACTCTGGGCCACTTCGATGTTTATTCGATGTCACCATCACTTTTTATTTTTTTCCCAAAATCTCACGCCCTTCTTTCATTACTGGCTAAATTTTCCTCCTAAAATCCACCCATGGTTCTAGAAGTGTTTTTTCATATGTTTCATTGGTAGGGGAAGTGATGCCGACACTTAATCAGATCGAAAAAAGTGGCTAATCCTTTTGGAAGTTAGGGGTCGAATTCTCCACCACAAGCAGCATCTGCTAAAACATTTGTGTACACATGGCTAATAATTTAAACATCCCCAAAATGTTCAATTTGCTTTCGGAAAATTCACCCCCTCAATAAATAAGTGATCACTGAAATTTTCACATGTCATCCTCCAACCACATGTCTTAATAAACCTCCACTCCACCAGTAATGTGCAATACGCAATCTTGACCATCTGCATTTTGAAGTTTCAAATAAAATCCCCAATTAAAACAACTCACAAAGATATATGATCACTGATATTTTCACATGTCATCCTCCAGTCATCTTAATAAACCTCCACTCCTCCAGTAATGTGCAATACGCAATCTTGACCATCTGCATTTTGAAGTTTCAAACAAAACCCTCAATTAAAACAACGGACGAAGATATTGTATGTATTCACATCTGTGGAAATGTGTCTATTTCTTCAGTAAATGGACATTCCTTGATCCCAGCCGACTCGCATTCAGAGATAGAGACCTTCCTATAGAAACCATTCAAATATACATACATAAAATATATAACTACAGCACATGAAATATACAAGGATCATGAATAATTTTAGTAATGATGTAAATAACACCGTGTTCTATTTAAAATGTTGGAATATAAAAGCATAAAATAGCAGAACATCTTTATGCGTTACATTGAAGACTAATAAATAACTATTTTCGTTACTTTCCAAAATAGTTTTTAACCCAACCATAATTCTTTAGTTTTAACAGACCATCCAGGTTTCATTATATATTATAAATAAAACACGTGTAGGTTTAATGGATTATTTTGACCCTGTACAAGAAACACTTGACCCTATATAAAAATGTGCAATCTGCCAACAAAAAAATACATGACTAAATTAATTTCCATACATTAAACCACATTTACGATATTTTCAAGCAACCCACAGTGAACCAACATGCAATCTGTGCAAGCATTTTCTCACAATTCAATTAATCAAAAGGAAAGGTTACAAATAAAAAACGACGGCCTTAATTACACATTCATAATAAAGCGTGATATCTCATTAAGTATATTCTTTGTCTTCAAACACAGTAAAATCTGATTTATAACGCGTTCTACAACAAGGAAGGAAATTCGCATTAGACACACTGAGAGTAATGAGTGATCTTTTATTTTTTTTTTCATTTATTTATTTATTTGTAAATTTTCATTTATTTTTTTTTCTTCCTTCTTCCCAAATTTTGCAAAGAAGCAAACCAGTTTTGATTCTACCGACCGATGATTAGCTGCAGGTGTGGACTGTCATTGTCTAACGGAAAAAGGACGTTGACTTAAAACCCGAGGCAGATTTATTTGTCTTTTGCATAATGGGACCAGATCCCAAACAACAAAAAAAAATGTGTAATCTAATTTGTAAGCAAAAGAAATCATTCACGATTCATGAAAAACTCCGGATCTCAAATTGAGACCGCGTTACTGTTTCTTTCATTCGAATGAGAAAAAGTAAGAAAAAGTTTAAGCTTTGTACTGAAGAACATTTTGATTTTTATTACGCATTTCAAAATATTATGATAATTTCGGGTGGCTGTTTTAAATAATTGTTATATAAGCAATAACGTATACATTGATAGCATTTTACTTTTCTAATTTGAAAACTAAGAGTAATGATAAAAGTAAGTAAGACATAAAGAGTAAATCTCAAAACCTGTAACACGGGGCTTATAGACATATGTAAAAAAGTTAGAAACTTATAAAAAACAAATAAAAAGATAAAAACTTATAAAAAGATATAAAGGATAGAAGCTTATAAAAAGATAAAAAGGATAGAAACTTATAAAAATAGATAAAAAGACTGAAACTTATAAAAAATAGCTAGAAAAAAATATAAAAGGATAGAAACTTATAAAAAGATATAAAAAAACAGATAAAAAGATATAAACTTATGAAAGACAGACCGAAAAAAACAGATAAAAAGAAACTTACCGAATATAAAACAAGATATAAAAAAAAAAAAACTTATCAAAATTTACTTAACACAAAGTGTGTTCATTCTTTAAACAACACCATCCTGTATCATGTTAGATAGCTGCAAAGATTTTTTTTATAACTAATTCCTATATTTATCTTTTAGAATTTATATATATTTATCCTAATATAACTAAAGAGAATGAAATTAAATTAATATTGAATGATATAACGATTATTATTATGGCGATTGGCAAGATTTGTGAATATTTTTAACAATAATTTAAATATTGCTTTTAGATTTAAATTAAATGAATCACCACAATGATGTTACAAAAGCATTATCGTGCCTGTTACTTAAAATATTTCAATATAAAATACCAGATAATTTTACAGCAATTTAAAACACAGCAGGAAACATAACATGCAGCACACAACCTCGTGATTCGACGTCATTTCCGTTTGTTATGTAGATTTTTTTTTTCATATGTAGGCTTTACCCTCAAAGAAAGGAAACCTGTAACACGAGGTTTATAAACGTAAATGAGGCTTGTAGATACGTGAGGCTTATAGATATCGAAACCTGTACATATTCACGAGGTTTTTACAGCTCAAATCCTGTACATGTACAAGAGCTTATAGATCTCGAATCCTGTACATGTACAAGGGCTTATAGATCTCGAATCCTGTACATGTACAAGGGCTTATAGATCTCGAATCCTGTACATGTACAAGGGCTTATAGATCTCGAATCCTGTACATGTACAAGGGCTTATAGATCTCGAATCCTGTACATGTACAAGGGCTTATAGATCTCAATTGTTGTACATGTACACGAGACTTATAGATCTCAAATCATGTTACACGAGGCTTATAGGCGTACGTAAAAAGTTAAAAACTTGCATAAAACACATATTAAAGAACTTATAAAAATGGAGTTAATATATAGTGTTTATTCTTTAGACAACAACTTATATCATGTCTGGTTACGCATCATCACTGATAATTGCGTAAAGTTACAAAGATATCAATTCGATCTGAATTGGATAATGTTTTATTATTTCCAACGGCAAGTTTACAGAACAATAAATATAAAAAGAATACAAAGAACAAAATAGGAACTAATGACATCAGTTAATCCATCAACTTAAGTCTGGACGCTTCCGTAAAGAAACAGAAGGCAGTGCAGAACAGGAAACAAAGTGAGACATATCCATGGATTGGATACAATAATGGAATTAAAACTTAATGCATCAAGTAAAATATAAAATCATTAATGTAGAATAATTTTAAATGTATTATAATATCTAAAGAATATCTAAATCTGATATTAAAGAAACAAAGAAAAAAGATTTATATTCGACGTAAATGAACTTTCTACCGTTGAAATTTGTAAAAGTGTATAAAATTGCAATATTTTTAATGCAAACAAAGACCCTAAAAAGAAAATTCATTCAATTTTAAATAATTTTAATGACATATTCAATGTCTTTGATCTTGAAATTTTACCATTTACAATATTTGTTCGCTTCCTTTAAGCCATGGGTGGTCAACCTGCCGCCCACATGCATATGAATGTTTCTCCGGTACGTAAGATTTAACAGGTTTAATTTTAAGTGACCTCAGAGACGCAGTGACCATACCTAGATACGCACAGTTGATAGCAGAGCAAACCAGACTCTTAGTTGAAATTGTTAGCGCTTTTGGTTCAACTTACACCTACGAATCGGGTTTTTTTTTTTTTTTTCCTAAAATGAAATTTACCAAATACAAATCATGCTCAAACATAACGTATGTTTATCTGCAACACCAATTACGATGTACAATATCCAAATTGATATCGATTTCCAAAAGCTAAGTGAAAGAGTGGAGAAACAAATATCGTAATAGTAAAATAAATATATTGTAATGATTTCATTTTTTTTTAATTAGTTTATATTTATATATTTTTTATATTCCATTTTTGGTGTTATATATTTCTTTACAATGTGCGTTTAGTATCATTATTATTATATTATCTAAGAATAATAACACGTAAGAATAATAGTAAACACAATAATAATAACACATTATGTTTCATTTCTTCACTCCAAAAAAAATGTCTATAGTGGGTTTAAATCTAATATGGGAGATATATAATTTTGTATGCGGTCCGCGGAGTTAGGATGCATTTCCAAAGTGGCCCGCAAAATAATTTGGGTTGGCCACCCCTGATTTAAACACTTCAACTTTTCTCTAACATACGTTCTACCAATGATAAAATTATCTTTTTATACTAAACATCTAAACAAAGTTATTGAATTATGTTTTAGACAAATGTTTTTTCAGCACATTTTTTTCTGTATTTATACAATTAAATTTTAATTTTTAGAAGTAAGATAAAATTTTCATCACTTCTTAAGGATTGACTTTTTTTAAAAATTTATATATTCAATTCTCTTAAATATTCTAACTTAACAATGCATTAGATTTTTATAAATTAATGGTCGTTTCGTTTAATTTATGCAAATATTACATAATAACTCATATGTTTCAATTTTTCACTCCAAAAAAATGCCTATATTGGGTCTAAATCTAAATTGACCTAAATCTAATATGGGGAT
Organism: Caerostris darwini; assembly: GCA_021605075.1. Taxonomy (NCBI): domain Eukaryota; kingdom Metazoa; phylum Arthropoda; class Arachnida; order Araneae; family Araneidae; genus Caerostris; species Caerostris darwini. The sequence continues at coordinate 265,206 of BPLQ01005768.1, read as the reverse complement.
ATATAATTTTATATACGGCCCGCGGAGTTATGATGCATTTCCAAAGTGGCCCGCAAGACCATTTGGGTTGGCCCCCTGCTATAAGCAATATATCAGAAAACAATTCCAAAACATTTAAATTCCTTCCATAAACAATTATTATTTTTAGCTCTTCACAGAAAAAGTCTCTTAACAATTGTTTAAATACATTTAATCATCGATCTATGTATTTTTTTCAGATGTTCTCAGATATGTTTGTTTGAGATTATCGGTGCATTTAAACACGCAATGTAGTAGAGAAGAATTGAACCGTTACCTTAGCAAGTCATTAATGGCGACATTTTCTCAGCGATCCGGATCTAGATTGGGAAAAAATTAAAAACCGTTTGAATCGGAATGTTTTGTGTTTCAATTAATAGGTAGCTGTCAATTGTATAATAGCACGGAGAAGCCTATAATGAAATAAGTAAATAGATTGTGAACAACTGTTTTGCAAGTTATTTAATTATAATTGATTAATTATATGGATTGGGAACACATCATGGAAAGTTGTTTCCTTTAATTAGTTTGAAATTTTTCAATCGTTGTTAGAATGGTTATTTAAATGTTACTATTACAATCACCATTGTATAAAACCAAGGTTTTTTGTAACTTATATATTCTTTAATTAACTTATAATTCTTTTAATAACTTATATTTTCTTTTTAACTTTGTATATTCTTTAAATAGGAATTTAGGAGATATTTTATGATTGTTGTAAGGCAGCGGTTTTCAAAATTTTAACTTCTGGAATGTATCTAAATGCATCGATTATAAGAAAAAATATCAGAGCAGCTAATAAATATTACTACTAATTTTACATTTGTAACGGCTCTGTTTATACTAAACCTATAACGGCTTCAAGAAGAGGGCCACTTTCATGGGTTCATGGGAACACTTTACTTTTTATTTAAAAGCATTATGTATATACAGGCAAAGAACTCTGGGTTATTGTACCAGAAACGAAAATTAAAGATATAAATTAGATTCACAAGTGCAGTTCACTCCAAGGTCGGAGCTTTTCAGAATTCTTGACTCTACGACGAATCTAATTGCCTGGTCTGCGGCAGACCTTAATTATCACACGGCGTGATACACGAAACCACAAGGGGCTTACTTTAAAAAATGGGCGGAAACTATGACCTATTTAGTCACTTCAAAGAAAAAGAGAAAAACAGCACTCTTTGTCAACTCGTCGCAGAACTCTCTCTTTTCTTCTCCCAAAATCTTCCTTTCAGAAAATCCGTCAAGTGGGAGATCAGCTTCCCCCACTTCTGATTGGAGTAGACATTTCTCAGTTCATGGCCTATCACCACCCACGATGGAACAAATCATGATGTAGTCCATATTCCATCTGTAATTATTTCGATCTGTGAAGGTCGTACAGACAATCGCTAATTTCATGAGGTCTCATTATACATGACACTGAATATCAGGTATCAGATTTGAGTGACAGGACTTCCTCTCTAGGGAAGAGTCTGAAGACCAATAAATACACTAGGTTGGGCAAATATAGCTCCTCTCGGGGTTAGAGACCGATCCAAGCATTTCTCAACAGAAGCGCGTGATTGCGCTGTATTAAACATTTCTTCGCGGCAACACCAGTTGCGCTGTACTTTCTCTCTGATGAGAGTCTCGAGGCCTACTGGCCATTTCTACTAAACGCTATAGGGGTGCCCTCGCCAATGCGTTGGAGGAAACATAGTTACGAATATAATTTTGTGCGAACATAAGCATTATTATCAACTGAAAATGCGCTCATATCAAAAGTGAGTTATAGTTTGAATTCTTAACTCTAAATGCAGAAATATCCGTTTCGGAAACAATGCACATATTCTATATATTCTTTTAAAATTGGAACAAATGAGTTATCAGCGATTATCAAAAATTCTAATAATGCAACTTCGTTAATCCACATTTCATTAAAACATCAAAAATGGATTTAATAAATTTTATTAATAATTTATGTTGTGTATAAAACTTTAAATGCCACTTCTCCAAAGCTTTTGGTCTCTCATCAATACCTCATTTTGTAACAAAAACATATCTTTTTCAAGATGAATTGTTGAGGAGTTACCATAATTTCCTGCCTATTATCTCGTTAACAAAACTTAGGATTTTGAAATGCTGATCATGGGTCACTGCGTACAATTATATTGGTCAATATTATGAGGGAGCACCACGATCAGGGCCGGATTTTTCTATATGCTAACTAGGCTGCAGCCTAGAGCCTCAAGATCAAGAGGGGCCTACATTCAAATTGTTAGAAAAATTAGAATGACACTATTCTAAAAACAGTAAACACTAAAACACTGAATCGAAAATAAGGAGAAATTATGAAATAAATTTATCTGAATTGAATTTGCTTTAATCTTCAATGTATTGAATATATTTAGTTTAATTTGATTTGATGGAAAATATGATAATTTTTATTTTCGTAGTCAAAGATTTTTATTATTTGAATTTTGTTTCTTTGTAAATGTTGTGTGTTATGTTTGATTAGTTATTGTTACAAGTGTTATACAGGGTGCTAAGAATAAATGTCCAAATAAGTGTTCTCGATTTTTTTATTTTTATTTATTAACCGTGTCATATTTTTATAAAGATTAGTACCAATCACAACATGTTTCATTTAACATATTGATATATATCACAGTAATGATGTATTTTATTATCTCTCATGTAATTAACAAACTTAAAAATGGGAGGTGAAAGGGCCTCATAAGTGGAATAGCCTAGGGCCTCTTTTCATCTAAATCCCAGCCTGACCACAATATTTGAATCCCTTGTATACAAGATACGACAACAAAAACAACATTTTGCAAAATAAACCTCACTTTGCGAATACAACGGGAAGGTGAGAATATAAAATAAACTACGAATTGCTTTTAAGAATATCTCTATTATGGTAAAAATTCTGTTTTTTTTAAACCACTGAAATTTATTTTGAATAAGACATATACCATTTAAAATATTCTTAATAAACAACCGCTGCAAACTGTCTTTATTTTATTTTTCTCAAAACAATAACAATTATGTAATGAACTCAATCTCTATGCAAAAACGGGTTAGCACGAAATAAAGATTATTATTATTATAAATTAATTATAAAAAAATCTATAATTTAGTCTACTAAGACAATGGAAAATAAAGGTATAATTTATTCCTCACAGTTATGAATTATGAAATAGAAAAAAATCTAATCAAAAGCTTAAACAATAGTCGAAAATTACAGCTTTTTTTATCGTGTAGTTCATTAACAATTCAAGACCTTCTTAGACCAAGACGAAGAATCAGAAAGTAAAAAAACAGCATTTCTAGAATCTTCTTCAAAATAAAATGGCAAAAGTGACGACGGATGAATGCCTAATTATTCAATCTGTATTCAAGAATCTCGTCCAGAATATAAATTGCCCTCTTAGACGTTATTAGGTCAAGGAAAATAATCAATTCGGAGCTTTTTCCCATTCTGTTTAGGACTTTCCATCGGTGAAAAAGTGCTAAGTTTCATCGCAGCAGAAACACTGCGAAGTCCAGATTTAAATTGATTAATCAGGCAATGTATGAGATTATGACATTGGGAATCTATTAATAGTAACGATAAAACTTTTTTTTTATAATAAAGTTAATCACTGTGACATATTGCCTAAGGAAATGAAATATAGAGCACGTAATCAGTAAATTTATTGGTTAGTGGAGCAAATTTGCTGTTATCTGTTATCAGTGACAGGAAAGAGTCAATACAGCTATTATAAAACTGAAAATGAGCAATTCGATATTAGCATTGTATAGCATGAATGTTTATCAATGTTAATTCAGGACTTTTCGTTAGAAATGCTGTTCTTATCAATGTTTTCACTGAATACAAGAATAAAAACAAATAAATAGGATAATTTAAAAATATACCCTTTGTCGCCCATAATAGTGTCCAAACTGGTGTTTAGTAAAGCGATATTTCGAATTCATAAATGGTATTGATTGTTTTTTTTTCTAATGCAGCTGTTAATACTGAGACAGTTGTCTTTATGCCATAAGCGAAGGCTGCACCGGCATTACTCATTAAGCCCCACCCCATGGGGCACGTGTAGCTTGAAAATATGCTACAGACGCGAGTAACACTACCCACAGAACGCTCTACGATTCTATTAGACCGGGACCTACGGTTTAAAGTGGATTCCGAACACCCACAAAACATCCATGGCACCGCCGGACTCGAACCCGCAACCTGTGAAACTGAGCATCAGAACTCTAGCCACTCGGCCATCAGACCCATCAGCCAGACGGCCATCAGATTGATTGAGGTAGATATAATAAATAAAAATATGTGATGGAGATTATGGCAATAAGTATCAACCTATCATAGTAACAGACGGACTGCCTGATAGGAGTTTTGTGAATCTCCTCCATAGAAATTGCAAATATGTGACAATTATCATGAAAGTCCACCTGGAAGATAATACCTTCTCATACCCATCCGTGAACAGACTGTTTGTGACATATATTATATGAGTATATCCTATATGAGTAGTAATGGCAAGTGTGAAGTCTTTGACATGTATGTGTAGTCTATTGGCTGGCACTCTGGCACCATAGGCTATAACTTCGTATTCTGGCGGTGACATGGATGTTTGTTAGTTGTTCGGAATCCACGTTAAACTGTAGGTCCCGGTCTAATTAGCTTAAAGTATGGCACCAAATGGCCGTAAAGTGACAAACCAAAAGTTGACATATGATGACTTAAGTTAAATGATTCGCACTTATAATCAAAAATTATTATTAACAATTTATTTTATTCTTTACAGGAAAAAACTGGTAAAAAATTGAGTATTAAAGAAAACCTAATTCAGAAATCAATATTACTTATATAGAAGTATTGTCCCAAAGAAGATTAACACTATTCTGAAGTTTTGATTAATATCCAGAAACAAAAAAGTTGCAAATTAAATACCAAATTTAATTCTTCTTTTGTTTATACTGATGTTTATTATTATCAAGTGATTGAGATTGATATAAATGTCCTACTTTTATGATTTTTTTCCGAATAACCTAAGTTTCCTGAGATCGGATGGAAACTCACAAAACGAGCTGATTTATGATGCTAATTCCTGGCATTTCATCTTTATGCCAGGAATTAGTATCTTAAATCCATAAATCGTAAAATTTTTCCGATTAGGTTTGATTTGGTTTGCAGCTCTTCTATCATTTTGTGCACACTTTGGACTAATTAGACAGGGACCTACAGTTTAACGTGGATTAACCACTAACAAACCTCCATGGTACCAAAGATCAGAGCGCTAGCCAATTGGCCATCAAACCGTAATCTAAGAAAACCTAAGAAATACCATTCCCTGAGGCTGTTTTTCATACTTACGATGGTACCAGAGATCAGTGTTAAATCGTCAAAGTGGTGGTTCTTATATAATATGATATGATCAACAAGCATCTCGGTGTCATAATATCAAACTCATAAAATCCAAATTTCGACGAGATAAAAATGCTTATTTTCCTTCAAATATCAATCAATTTTATGTTATAACATATATATTTTCAGATATTATGAAATAATTTTAAATATATTTGAAAAATTGTGCATTTTTACACTTTAATTATAAATGTTATTAACGTAAATATGCAAACTTAAGAATTGATAAGAATTTTATATGCCCATAGTCATTCATAGAATTATTTTTTTAATATAGTGAACTGAATAAATCCAATGAATTTTAATATAGGGAACTTAATTATTATTATTATTATGCAATACAATCTTAATTAATAATCTTATTCGTTGTATTTTTCTAATCGAGGTAAGAATAGCGACCATGTACATATAAAAAACATCTTTATTTGATAAGAATTTTATATACCCAAAGTCATTCATTGAAGTATTTTTGAATTGATGTGAATTCTAACACAGTTAACCTAATGTATTTCAACTTACCCTTCAGATTCAACTTACGACAGAGATATCAAAAACGGTACATTGCTGCATAAGCGGTATTTAATTCCGATTATGAATATTCCTTATATGTAAATTTTACACTTGAAAGCATTGTCACCGACCATTAAAGTAATAAAAAAAAGTTATCAAATATATCAATAACCGAAATCACTTCCGCTATATTATTACTTACTTCCGTTTTCCTGGTCTTTCCAAAAATATGCTTTTTACTATATGCTGCAACTGTAAATCATGCGATATCGGAAGAAACACGAAAACTTCGGATGAGTTTTATATCGAACAGAACCGTACCGATAAACAATTCCGATCACGATTCAAAAAACCGTTCAACACAAATGATTTTTCTTCGTCATTTCAGACGAGAGATATCTTTGTTTTATAAAACTGCGTTTTGTTTGCTTTTGCGTTTGTTTACTTTTTTTGTTCGACTATTTCTCGTTTGCATGTGAATATCGTTTTCTGACTATTCATTTTTTTATTTTCTAATATAAATCTAGAACAGAACTTTAGTTCCATAAGTTTTTTTTTCAGTTTGATATCAAATTTTATCGGTTGCGTGTCCTCCTTTTTTGGTTTTATCGTCCATTCTTTTCCGTAGGTGGTATCGTCAAAAATTTTGGATGGGGCCAGAAGTAGTTATAAAAAGAAGTCTTGTAAAAGTACTGACTATAAAAATTTTTTAGTCGTGTTATCAAACCAGAGAATTTTTGTTCCAGATATTTAGAACTTCCTACGGATATTGACGATTTACTTGAGAGAATTAATCGAAACATTTTTTCGAGAGTTACGTTTTAGCTTTTTTTTAAATTACACAATTTGATTTTATATTGAAATAATAAATAGATATGTATATTCATAAATAAAATTCTTATTTTCTAAACTTCTACAGCATTGTTTTTTTTTAAATATTTTTAGACTACTTAAATAATTAATATATTATTAACGATAGTAAAGTAGTTTAACTCTTAAAATTTCTAGATTTGCATCAAGAAATTTATTCTATCTAATTTTGAAATAATAAAATTTTTATATTAAAACAGAATTTAAAAATTTTCAATTTAAAAATATTTCAATAATTTTTAATATAAATTATAGTAATTTATTTTCGAAAAATAGTAATTTATAGTAATTTTTCCTTTTAAACTACAAAACACATTATTTATTTCTGAGAATCTATATAAAGTATTAAGATGCAAATTCATTTTCCTCAAACATAATATAAATTTTAGTAAAATAATTAAAGTAAGCGTAATTTTGAAAAATAAAAACTATAACATAAATTGAAACATTTTTTTTAAAATTATACTATTGTGTCTAAAAAGTAAGACCAATTATCAATTTAAAATTGCAGGGGATTATGGAATTTCCATTTTTTTTTTTAGGTTGCTGTCACTGTCCTTGACATCTGTGTGAAATTTGACGTCAAAATATTCATTAGTGTTTGAGTTACGCTTGACTTTTGTGGACAAAACTGATTCCGGCGATTTTTGAAATATCTGAATTATTTGAGCAAAGAACTTGCATTAAATTTTGTTTGAGGAAACGTATAGAATGTTGCAGAAGGCAGTCCTATATCGAAAAGAAATGTTTACAACTGGTATAAACAGTTCAAAGAAGGCAGAGAACGCGTTGAGAACGAAGAGCCCTCTAGTCTATCATCAACCTCAACCGATGAAGTTCACGCCAAAAAAATTAAAGATTTGGTGCTTGCAAACCCTCGATTTACAATTAGATACCTTGCTGCTGATGTTGGAACTTCAAAAGGATCAGTCAATTTTATTTTGAGCCTCAAACGTGTCAATTCTCGATTGGTACCGCAGATATTGTTGTGGTAACTGCTTTCAGGAACGAGGAGGCTCGATTGAGATTGTAGTGTGTAAAGTATCTCGCATGGATATTCATACAATTTGGTGAAAGTTTTCAGAGTTTCCTCTCATACGAAACGCACAGTAATTAGGCAGTAACCCCCAAAAGTCTTCCGAGAAGGTATTGTTCCTCCTCTTCAAGACCTATCGGTGGGCTGTCGATGCCCCACTCCCACCTTTTTAACAGGTAGGTGGCTACATATCTTAGTACGGAGGCGAGGGGAGAAGAAAAGAAAAAATATAACGCATGAAAATTTTACTTTGTCTTAAAAACCATTCAAGAAAATAATATTAAACCACTGATATGATATCATTCATAATAAAGATCATCATCACCATCGGTGCTACAGACTTATCGATGTTCCCCCTCATCTTTCTACATGTAAGGGACTATATATCCTAGTAGTGGGGTGAGGCGAGAAAAAAAATATATAATGCCTGAAAATTTTACTCTCTGTTAACAAAAGAGACCTTAACAACCATTCTAGTAAATAACATTAAATCACCGATATGATATCATTCATGATAAAGATCATCATTATCATCATTGGTACTACATCCCTTGAAAGGCCCTGACCTCCTTCAAATTTTTTTGTCATTCCAAAGAATTTTTAAGTTCGTGGGAATAGAAAACGCTTATTACAATATAAATAGCAGCTAAACTTTTAATTAAGATACATTAACGGTTGTTAATTTGTGTTAGATAATAAAGCATATATTCAATCTTTCTACAAATATAAAGAGACAAAGATTATTCTTATTACAATATCACAGGCAAGGCGATGCATTATAATTAGGACAATGATTTTTAAGGACATTAAGAATAAATGTCCAGACTATTCAAACAACCCATAACGAGAAAATTCCAACCTCGTAGTAGAATTTTGTTTAATATTTTTCCCATTTTCACTTGACATAAAAGTGCTATGCTCTTCTCTCATCGCATATTTATGCTTTACCTTTTTTGAATTATCAGTGTGATTCTGCGTATAATACCTTATTAAAATTCCGTTTTGCGATTGTACTCAAAAGATAGGCACCGTCTATGCATAGAAATGTTAGATCATGTGCGTGTTTTGTTCCATATTTCGTCAACTGAACTTCCGCTATCGTGTTATTGAAAATTATACAAATTTCGAAGATGTTTAAAGAAATATACTCACTAATTCGTGCATAAATATCTTATTATTTCAGATGTACTAAGTTATTCTGTTAAAATACTTTTAAATACTTCTTGCATGATTACAAAATTTTTGAAAACCAATTTATATATTAATTGCATATGTAGTAATGACCTTGTATCCAAAAAAAATTTCCTTGTTTACATATATTTTTTAATTTTTTACTAATTTATTTATTTAAAATTTTTTACTAATTTATTTATTTAAAACTTTTTTACTAATTTATTTATTTTTTAATTTTTTACTAATTTATTTTTTTTATAATTTTTTTTACTAATTAATTTTTTTTTTATAATCTTTATTAATTTATTCCAAAAATTTTCACAAACTTTTTAACGAATTTATTCAATTTTTTATTGATTTATTTTATTTTTATAACTTTTTACCAACTTATTTATTTCAAACTTGTTTACTAAATTATTTATTTTTAATTTTTTTTACTAATTTAATTATTTTTATAAATTTTTACTATTTTTTCATTTCGTAAACAACATTCGAGTTCTGTAAAATTTTTAGAATTCGTTACTTATTTAAAATAATTTATTTTGGGGATTAAATAAAAGAAATCAAATTAATAAATCTAACGATCTAATTAATTAATCTGGAACGGAAAGCCTTTGACAATATGATAAATTTTTAAATCCAGTTACATTATTAATTTCCTCTTATAGTTTCCTGTGGTTTTACCTACTAGTGTCACTAATTAATAAAATGTCTTTTCTAAGAACAAATCAATAAATCTTTTTTTATATATTTTTGGAATGATATTGCAATTATCTGACCTTCAAACAACGCCTATTAACAGAAACATCTGAATTTGAACCAATCAAATTCCAGTTGAAGCAAAGATGCATTTAAACGCAATAAATTCACGGATCAATGAAATCATTCCTCAATAGATATACGACATTCCTGCATAAAATGCAGACCACAATCTACGTATTTTATCTACGAATCAATATCATGAAGTATTGAATAAGTAAGATACAACTGTTGATACTACATGAAACAATAACGACCTTCTCTAAAGACAATTTTACGAAAAAAATAACGACCTTGTTCAACATTCTTCCAAAGCTTATTATTTCAACTATTCATTATTGAATTGTTATTATTTGATTTTTATTTATAATTTTGTCTTGTTTTATTATTCAAAAAAGAAAGTATAACAACTTAAAAATGTCCACATTCTTTCAACATTGCATAAAATTAACATGAAAGAAAAAATTAACATGATTTTTCTTTTGAAGAATTACTGATTAGTGATATTGTTTTTCAAAAGTATTGTTTATGTAATTAATATTCTGCCCTGATGGTTTGCAAACAAAAAAAATGAGGCATAATTATTTCCTGAATATTCTCGATCTATTGTCAATCAAAATTTCTTTGTGTTCAGTTTTAATAGATTGATAATATATAGCAATTGCTAAAATATTTTAATTCAAACTCCAATACATTTTTCGATCTTATTAACAAGGAAAAAAATTCTCAAAGATTTGATAACAGGAAATACTTTTTAGTTTTGAATTCTTTAGTTATAAGTTTTGGATAATGTACATCAAAAAACTTCAAAAGAGCGGTATTCGTTGTATAAACCTAGATAAAATAATAATTAACGAAAATATATTTATTCTGCTTCCTCATAATTGACAAATAGAAATTCATATTTTGAAAAACATAAATTTTTAAGTACAAATTATTAAAAAATATGCCTGAGTGAGTTTATTTATTTTAATTTGCAATCATCATCTCAATTTGATAATGGATCTCAATTATTACTTTTTTAAATACCAATATAAGTTTCATTTTTCATTTTTATTTTAATAAAAAAAAAACTTTACATAAAATGATTAATTTATATTTTAATGCCTCTTCTCAAAAGAATTGGGGAAAAAATGTTTATGTGTGTTCTTAATTTATTTTTGTTAAATATTTGGGTTTTTTTTTTTATTTCCGGTGGTAAGTTTACAACACAACAGATATCATAAAAAAAATATATACAAAGAACAAGATAGAAACAAATAACACCAATTAATCCATCAACTTAAGTCTGTCAATCCAATAACGCTTCCATAAAGAAACAGGAGGCAGTGCAGAACAGGAAGCAAGGTAAAACTTATACATAGTATCCATTTCTTCCTGATTAACACACAGGAGACAGCGATTGATTTGGTTTCTCGCTCTGCATTTATTTTGTGCACACTTTAGGCTAATTAGACCGGGATACAGTTTAACGTGGATTTCGAACCATTCCAGCGTCAAGATTAGAACTTGAAGCCTGTGGTACCAAAGGCCAGAGCGCTAGCCAATAGGCCATCAGGCCGCTCAGGAGACAGAGAGGGTCAAGATCCAGTTTAGTTCTGTGAGAGAAAATCGTGACCACAGAAAAGCCAAAGCCACCGATTTTTCTCTAGGCCATTCAAGGATATCATGAATATGATCATACTAGGACTTGTGAATCAGGATCCAGTTTAGTTCTGTGAGAGAAAATCGTGACCACAGAAAAGCCAATGCCACCGATTTTTCTCTAGGCCATTCAAGGATATCATGAATATGATCATACTAGGACTTGTGAATCAGGATCCAGTTTAGTTCTGTGAGAAAAATCGTGACCGCAGAAAAGCCAAAGCCACCGATTTTTTCTCTAGGCCATTCAAGGATATCATGAATATGATCATACTAGGACTTGTGAATCAGGATCCAGTTTAGTTCTGTGAGAGAAAATCGTGACCACAGAAAAGCCAAAGCCACCGATTTTTCTCTAGGCCATTCAAGGATATCATGAATATGATCATACTAGGACTTGTGAATATTTCGTAGTGGAGGCATCCTCAAAGAAGGATCACCTATTTTTCTATTCCTACTATTAGTTCCCACTCTCTCTATATATCTTTATATACCTTGTTCAAATTTTCAATCGTTAATAAAATACTTTTTATTCATCCACTCAAGTTCAAATACATTTTTAAATTTGTAGTGTATGACACTTGATTTTAATACAGTTTTTTTTTCAAATATTAATTTATTAATTAAATTTAATTAATAAATAATAGTCCAATATAGAAAGGAAAATGGAAGATTGCAAAGAAATTCGCTTTCTATTTTACCACTTAATATTGTGATTGTGTCATATGTACATACATATTTATATTAATTGTAATTATTTAATAAAAAGTAATTGAAATGAAATTTTTCTTTGTTGACCTAAGTAGAAATTGACTTAAAAAAAATTATATTACTTGTTGTTAAATATTTCCTTTGAATTTTCGACTTTAAATTATTTATTGCTTATTTTCAACTTGGAACGGATTAAAAAGTATTGATAACATAAAAAAAAACGAAATTACACTGAATGATGAAATATTTTTTTGTAATCAAATTCTTCATCATTCTTAATAATTATCAAGATAAAACAAAATCAAAAGAACCTTGTAGTCGACTTTTTAATCAATAACGAGTTTCAGCATAACTTCTGACTAAAGAAAAGAAGAAAAAAAAAAATAACACGAAATGGATTTTTGATAAGTTTTCTAAAAAGTAACCTCAAAGTGTTTTCAAGCGTTTAAGATGCAGGTGCGACCCATACATTTTCGTTGGCGTTTTCTCTTTTGTATGAAGAGCCCATTCTCCCTTGGTTAGCCGGGTACATTTCAATTTCATGCATTGCTGGATCCACTTACACCATAGCGGAATTCTCAAGTACACAAAAAAAGGGATATCAGATAAGATTTTTCAACCGAGCCTGAATTTCGAAATTTCCAGCAGGTCATCTTAAGACACTGTAACGTGGCTTTTAGTTTTAACAAGTAATTAGATAGTTACAGGGATGAAGATAGTTTAAACTGCATGAAATTGTGATGTATGTAATTAATTATTTAAAACATGTAACTTAAAAAATATTATTAAAAGAACCTACATTAATTATTTGTTCGTAATAGTGGATAATTATCATCAAAGGCCAATATAAAGTAATGCGTTTTGTCATTGAAGTTGATGTGGTTGGATTGGATTGAGGTACTTGAGCCACAGGCTTAGAACTCATACTTTTATTTACATATAGTGTTTACATATAGTGCAATATAGTGTTAACATGAATTAACAATATAGTATAACATGAATGGATTATGAAAATGCTAGTACATCAATAAATATATTATAAGAAAATATTATTAAAAGACATATATTAATTATTTGTTCGTAATGGTGGATAATTGTCTATCCCTATTCATTGGACATTAATGTGATAGGTTTGTAATATAGTGTTACCATTCATGGATTATGAAGATACTGAATACATTAGAGGGCAATTTGAAGTCACACTACTTATCATTCAAGTGGGTTGGGTTGGGATGGGATACTTGAGGCACAGGGCTTAGAACTCATACTTTTTCTCAAGTATATAAAAAATGGATATCAGATAAAATTTGGCAACCGAGTCTCAATTTCGAAATTGGCAGATGGGCATCTTAAGAAACCGTAACATAACTTTTAGTTTAACAAGTAATTAAACGATCTTCATCTCTGTAACTATTTAAACTGCGTAAAATTCTGATGTATATAATTATTTATTTAAAATATATAATTTAAAAATATTATTAAAATATATATTAATTATTTGTTCGTGATGGTGGATAATTATCTATTCCTATTCACTGGATATTAATGAGATTGGTTTGTAATATAGTGTTAACATGAATGCGCTATGAAGATACTGAGTACATCGCAGGCCACTTTGAAATCATGCAATTTGTCATTGAAGTGGGTGTGGTTGGATTGGGTTGAGATACTGAGGCACAGGGCTTAGAACTCATACTTTTATTTACACATGCACAAATACCACACACGTACAATTAGACACAAAATTTAAAAAGAAATATAATGAGAACTTTATGGCTCCCCTTGTAATTGGAATTCAGCTGAGGCGATTTTTTTATTATTTCCTATGGCAGGCTACAATAAGCAATAAAATACAAAAACTCAAGGAATATAAAAACAACAACGATAATCGAAGGAAATCACATTGTGACATATTTAGCCCAAAAGGGCCCTAGCATCCCAGTAACGACCCTACACAGTAGAGGAAACAAATGCAGGGCAGACAGGAAGGTGGGATGAATCCATATCCTCTCCCAGATTGCAGAGCATGCATTTTGGGCTTTCAAATATTCTAATTCGGAATGGGTGAATGGCCAAACAATCATGGCCATTCAGGAGTCTGAAAAGGGCAACTGCTTTAAATCTGGGCTGATCAGGGATGTTTAGAATAAAGTTAAACCAGGTTTTAGATGAATTGAATTCACGGAAATTATCAGATAGAGCGTTCCGGAAAAAGTCTCGGATCATCAGTTTAATCGAGTGAAAAGAGATGTCTTTACAAATATTTTGGGTGATGATTGTTCCTTTTTTTTGACAAGAGAATCCGCCATTATCCTTAACCAGGATCCCACAATGAGCCGTAGAGTTGCTCAAAATATACAACATCTTTGGCTGAGAATGTATAAGCCAACTGACCATTATTCCTGACCATCACAGGGGTCGCTCTTGACAGATGGCCAGAGTAAAGATAGTTGCACCAGGAATTTTAACAGTAGCTAATCAGATTATGCATATCGTATAGGTAAATGCGTGAAATCTGCAACTAAAAATCTGTGCATCTTAAAATATCGATGTGAAACACTGTCGCACTCTGCATGTATTCTACTAGTTTTTTAGAGTGTAACTGTAAATACACGCCTTCAAAAGATTAAAATCTTTATTCTATTAAATGCAATAGGCAAAGAGAAAGAGAAAAAAATAAATACAAATTATTACTTGTTTGCTAATCAATGCTAATTAATATCCAAAGTTTAATGTAAATGTTCCTCAAAATAAATCTAATTATATATTTATTTTATTTATTATTTGTTATTGTTTTATTTTCATTAGTATTGTTAATTCCCTGACAAATTTTGCAATACTTAAACATTTTAAATCATATATTATCTGAATATAATTTATAAGATTGCAAAAGGGAGATTAAATCATATTTCCCTTATATCAGAACATAAAAGGTACTTACATTCGGGTTTCGTTTAAATAAAAAAATATATGTTATATAATTAATATTATTTTATTAATATTTTTTAAAAAAGGATTATTTTAATAATCATAGGCTTTACTTTTTATTTGAAATTTTAAATACAAATATTGTGCATATAATAACATAACACTTCGTTCTTAAACAATATATTCAAATTACAAGCATATGTTTAAAGCTATTTTCTTAATTAACCACCATAAATAAATTATTGAATAGTAATTTATCTCTCACGACTAAAATATTTTTTTGGAAAAAAATTAGATTTACAACTTTTTTCAAAGATTTTTTAATTAAAAATTTTTTTCCTTATAAATTTGGTAGAATAATATTCTTAAATAACATGTAAAACAAAGATTCGATTATATTGTCTTTATTGGGCAAATAACTGCTACTTTAAATTATTTGTTTAAGTTTAGATCAAGTAAATTATTTAGCTCAAAAGTATTTAGTAACATATTTAATTAATTGTTGGGAGTACAGATTGGATTGATATTGTTAAATTTTTATAATTGTATAAATATTGTTAATTTTGTATAATTGAATAAATATTGTTGAAGTTGTATTTATTTATTTATTTTTTTTTGACACCTGTCAATACTATGCAAAGAAATATAATCTTAAAATTAATTAAAATAAATATAATTTTTGTCCAAAATCACGACTTAATTAACCAATATACTTTTAAATGATATTTTATTCCCTAATATTTAATATTTTCAAAGCATTCATTTGAAGCGACTCCTTGTCACTGCATCCCGTACAACGAAAATATTTATGTTTTAAATTCTGGAATAAAAAACTATGTTAAGACATACAAGATTTCAAAGTATGAATTAATTTAAACCATTAAGATTATTTTTTTTAATTAAGGGAAGTGGAAGTATTTCACGTTATTATTTTTTTAATATAATTCTTATTTTATTTTTATTCTTATTTATTTTAATTCTTTTTATTTTAATTCTTTTTATTTTATTTATATTAATTCTTATTTATCTTAATATATTCTTATTATTTTTTAATATAATAATGAATTCTTTAATAATGGACAACTTCCCAAAACGATTGTGAACTTGCGTACAATTAATAAGTTTACAAATTAATTGTTAATCGAAATATTTCTTACACCAATAAAAAGTAGGCCATCAGTAGAAATCATGCGTTAAATTACATTATTAAACATTTTTATCTAAAATTTATCAGATAATTTGAAGCCAAAATGAAATAATAACTCATTTTTTTTAAATTTGAAAGAATTAATATAAAGTTTGAAACCAGACTACTTCACAATGTAACCAATAGGAAATATAGTATTTTACCTACAAATGCAAAATTAAATATGATGGATACGTATTTGAAATTAATATGAGAATCATTAATCGATTTCATTTTTTTAATTTGCAATAAATAACAGAATGTTGAAAGATTATTTTATAATATAATCAATATAAATGTATATCTCCCTTCAAATGCAAATTTAAATATGGTTGATTTTTATTTGAAATTAATATGTAAATCATTAATCATTTTTATTTAATTCGCAATAAATAACAGAATGCTGAAATAATCAAATATTTCACAACATAATCAATATAAAATATAGGGTATTACCTTCAATTGCAAAATAAAATATAATGGATGTGTATTTGTAATGCATATGCAAATTATTTCAATCAGAATGACTGGCCAATTATATATCATAAGTCATCTTATAAAACAATGTGTGCCAAAATATTTATAAATCTTGCTGAGAATCTTTTGAATTTGATGCTCAACAGTTTTTTTTAAAGTATCCATCACAAAAAATTGTATTATAATACTTTTACTAAGATTTTAAATTCAGTTTTCAGATAATTGATTTTTATTTTAAGAATTCATCGTTGAAGAATTCAAGTTTTGAAGTTTTTGATTTTCAAAGTCACATGAAATAATTTTTTTTTTTCAGTTTATAATTTTCTCAATTTTTAAGATATCAGCATGAACGATATATGGCTTGAAACAAGAAGTTGTAAAGGTTAAAAATATTTAGTATAATTATAATAGAACCGTTAATATACCGTAAAACTGTATACTTATTTATTATATTTGAACCGTTGGGTCTTCTAATACAAAAATCTCACCCATTTTTCAAAGAGTTTTTCAACAAATATCAAATGGAAGTAAAAGTAAGAAAGCTGTATATTTATTTAAGTTATATACTGTTAAAAAAGAAAAGAATAAATCTAAGGATATGTATATCACTTATGCTGAATACATTTATCAGAATTTCTTTATTGAAATTTATGGTTTCAGTTTATATTTAACTGTAAACAATACGATCTGCCTTCGTATATATGATTTATATAATGAAGATCAATTCACTGTAATAATAAAAAATCATCATCCAAAAATCTCCTTAAAATTTTTGTTATTAATTGCAATTTTTTATTTATTTGTATTGCCCAGCTGTTGCAGCTGCCATGCATTGTATGAACCATCCCTCGGAAGAGGATTTATACTTCAAAATGGCAATCAAATAGCCAATATTATTCAGGAGCACCACCATATTTGATTTTCTAGTACTCTTCAGTTGATACGACAACAACAATTATTTGTATCAAAATAATCTGGTAGAGAAAATCAGTTCTAGTCCTAAAAATTCAAGTACTAAAGATAATTTTAAACAAAACTTTTCAATATTTAAAGCACTAAATTTCATATGTGTATTTCGTATAGTATATATCTAATTCCACTTATCAGCTTAAACTGTAGAAACTGCTATCCTCAGTAACTGAAAACTGAGGTTACGTAACCTAACTATTGCAAATGAAACAGAAAGATTCAGAGGCTAAAGTGATGGATAAATTGTTTAATTCTTCCGCTTGCTCTTTTATAGATAGAAAGTGGGTTAATTTTTGTCGACTTTTATTTATTTCTTCAACTCGCGAAGGATATTCATCAGACTGGAACAGTCTTCCGTTAAAGTATGTGGGTAGATGCCGTTAATTTAAAATAAAAACGAATTGGAAAGATAAACTCTTCAACAATTTTTCTAAATAATAATTAAATGCAAGTAAATATTTAATAACTTAGTTGATTATGTTAATTAAATATTGTGTTGGTTGTACATTTTCATGTCATCAGTGTTGTAAAAATTAATTTAGATAATTAATTTAGATTTTTTAATAATTAGAATTTTATCAATAATGTATATTCTAATGTATATAATGTTTTTGTAATGTGTAAAATGTAATGTGTAATGTGTAATGTAATGTATATAATGTTTTTTGTATATTCTAAAAATTCATTAGAGAGTTAATTTTTTAACCATTTTAACTTTTCACAGTTTTTTAATTAAAAGAATTTTTACTAGTGTTATTAGCAAATTTAAATATAATTTGGTAGTTTACATTCAATTATAAAAATACGAAAATTATAATTTTTCAATAATTTGCTTAAAATTTTATTTTAATATATAAAATAATTCTATTTAAAATCATTACAGCAAACATTATTTCTAGGTAATTATTAACAAATTTTAATATAGTTTAATAATTTTGTTTGCAGTAAAGAGTGGATCAATCAAAATTCAAAGCAAAACATAATTATTAAAATTAATCATAATGTTGTTTTGATACAGAAATAACAAAATTTAAAATAATTTTGTTATACATCATAGTTCATTAAATACATATAAACAAAATAAGCCTTATTCAAAGAATATGAATCACCTTGAATATCTTCATTGAATGTATACTCAATATTTTTTAAACATTTGTTGTTTAAACATACTCAATGATACGTAACAAAATGTAATATAATTTTGTAATACACCATAATCCATTAAATACTGGAAAACAAAATAAGCCTTATTCAAGGAATATGAATCAGATTTAATATCTTCATTGAATTTATACTATAATATAGTATAAATTCAATGATTTTATACTATAAATATTTTTGAAATATTTATTATACTTAAGGGTATATAACAAAATTGAATTCAATTTTGTAATACACTATATTCCATTAAATACTTAGAAACAAAATGAGACTGTTTTAAAGGATATAAATCAGCTTTAATAGCTTCATTAAATGTGTGCTCAATATTTTTTGAAATTTTTATTATACTCAATAGCACCTAACAAAATTTAATACAATTTTTTTATGCATTATATCCAGTAAAATATTTGTAAGCAAAATGAAGCTGATTCAAATAGCATGCACCTCAACTTTTCGAACGTGTTCTTCTACAACTGAAAGGCTTATGCAACGTTGGAAAAATACAAAATTGAATGCCGTCAGACCAGAAAAAAGTAAAATACACTGATGGATAGATTTAAAAAAATATTTCAAACAAATTCTGCGAAAACACACAAAGAAACTATTTATTTCTATTTAAATGTATGGCATTTCAAGAGAAGAAAACAATTGTCAAGTTTTCAGACTGTGAAATAGTGTATGAAAATGATAGGGAAAATATAAAAACGGAATGCAGTATTTTTATAACATTTTTATATGCTCTATAAATACATAAAATGTTGAAAAATAAGTTGATTATTTTTTTTATTTGATTAATCACAGACTACAAAATAATACTATATTGATTTCTTGTTTTAAAAAAATTCGATAAATTTTTTTTTATTGAATTTAACAGTATATTTTGTTCATTTCAAAAGAATTGGCAGTTAGACAATACGTGTTTATTTTTATTTAAATAAAATATATATATTTAAATATTTATACAGAAGAGTTTTTTTTTTTAAATAAAGTTTTTAAATAGTTCTATATTAGATCTAAAAAAGCACGGTGAGTTCTAAAATAAAAGATTTTTTCCTTGAGTTTAATATCTATTTCTAACTGTTCTAATAATTTTATAAATAATACAATACATTTTCAAAGTTTTTAAATTAAAATTAACTTCATTTTGAACGTTTTTTATGGCTTTTAATATTGCCAATTTCCACAAACAAAATTTTCTTTTTCTACTAAAATATTTTATTAAGGTAATTACACTAAATACAATTTTCAGAGGGATAAAATATTACACTTAATTTTCTCATCATTATTGGCGCAACAGCCCCATGGTGGGCCAAGGCCGTCTGCCTACTAGCAGATTTCTAAACGACAGATGTTTTTAGTTTTACATGGTAGGGTTTGTCAGCCCTACGCCCAACGCCCTACAGCCATATTAGACTGGGACCTACGGTTTAAAGGGGATTCAAAACCACTACAAAGATCAATGGCACTGCCAGGACTCGAACCCGGAAACCTGTGGCACCAAACGCCAGAGCACTAGCCGCTTGGCCATCAGAATCATCACTTAATTTCAGAAATAGATATTAAAATCAACATTTAAAAATTAAAATTAAATATGAAGTTTTGTTTAAGTCAATTGATTCTTCATATACAAGGTTTAATATATTTTAAAATAGTAATGATATATATTATTACTATAATATCCCAATATATTGCTATATTATCTATTAAATATAACGATTGCCTTGTAAATTTATATTCATATAAAAGTCAATCGTTTTCCAGAAGTTAAAAAATTAATATGTACATAAAACACGATTCCAGAGTTATTAAATATGAAAAACTAAATATAAATTAACGTGAAGAATGTGTCTTTTGAAATTCTTGCAGTTTTACTAATATTTATAAACTTGATGAAATAATTGCTTTAAACGATATCACGTGTTGCAAGTGACCTAAAACTGCTCATCAAAAAGGAAACTAATTAAACTTAAAACAGAATTTAAGATGAATGTATTTAAAATTGATAAATAATTGCTCCTCAATAGATTTAGATGTTCAATCCCCGTGAAAAACATAACAGTTTGTATAATATAACACTATGTATTTTTAATGTTGTGTAATAAAATAAAGTACTGAATTTTTTTTTAAAACAATCCATTTTGAATTTCTTATAAAAAAAAGTTCCTATTAATTTAGTTAACACATCACTGAATAAGTCTCCGGTCTAGCTAACAAAAACTAATTTTTTTCAGAAATTCGACTTTATTCGTCAACATACTGTCATTCAAGAAGGACGCATTCATTCTAACTCTTCTCTAACTTTTTGGTGTCTTTTTCGTAGAATGATTTGTCTTTGCTCTCAAAACAGGCCTCAGTTACGGCAATCACTTCATCATTTGAGCCATTTCCCTGGAGCATCTTTTTGACGTCTGTAAAAAGCCAATAGTCGCTCGGGGCCAGTCCTGGACAGCACGGTGGGTAGGGAAGCAATTCGAAGTGTAATTCATTCAATTTAACCATAAAGTTTTCATCACCTTGTGACATGTGCAATTGTCTTGGTCAGACATGTCTTGGTCAGACAGCCCTTTTTTTTAATTAATTTTACTCTCAATCAATCCAATATTGACAGGTTGTTGTTGTTGTTCTAATGCAGCTGACAATACAGAGACAGTTAATCTTTATGCCATAAGCAAGGACTGCACCGCTGTTACTCATTCAACATTACCCAGGGGGCACGGGCAGCTTGAAGATATGCTGCGGAAGCAAGTAACACTACCCTAAATTGACATGTAATATTCGCTATTGATAATTTTATCTTTCTCAAGATAGTCAATGAGCAAAATACCATGCGTATCCCAAAATACGGATGTCATAACCTTGTCTGCTGATTTTTGAGTTTTGGGTCGATTTGGATGATTTTGACTTTCACCGGCTGATGTCCACTCGTTTTGATTCAAGTGTGTAGTAGTGGATACATGTTTCATCCATTGTCACATACCAAAGCAAGAAATCCTTTTTATCTCGCTTGATCAGCTCTAAACCGCGCTCTGGATCGTCGACGTGTTGTTGTTTTCAGTCCGGTATGAGTAAACGCGCAACCAATTCGAAAGCAACTTAAGCATGCTCAAACTTTCGTGTACAATTGTAAACACACTACCTTCTGATATCTTTAAGGTGTCAGCTATCTCATACAATTTCACTTTAAGGTCTTTCAAAACTATTTTGTGAGCTTTATGTTTTCAAGAACAATTGTCGATTTTGGGCGACCAGAGCTTTCAGCATCATCGGTGTTTGTACGACAGCGTGTAAATTCAGCATACTAGTCAATTTATTTCTCTGGTGTAGAGTCACCATAACGCTTATCAAGTCATTGTTTGGCTTCAACAATTGGCTATAGTTTGAAGGATGCTACTATCCAGAAATCATATGGGTCTGTCAACAGTGTTGTCATATATGTGTCGGGCTGGAGACTTATTCAGTGATGTATTACTATTGCAAATGCAGTATTGATATAATTTCTTTAGATAAATTGTAGGAGTAACTATGTAAATTTTAATAAGTAATTATTATTATTATTTTATGATTTCGTAGCATTTTGTAATTAGTGCATAAATAACATTTACTAACGTTAAGTTAATTAACATTTAAATTAATGTTAACATTGTTTATTAACATAAATGTTAACATTTACATTGGGTAGCATGTAATTCAACACATATAGGTTATTATATTTCTTTGTGTTTCATGAAATAAATAAAATTAGTATATACGAATCTGAATCATTTAAGAAAGTTTAAAATATTATGGTGATCTACTTTTACAGCATCTGTCCCGTTGATAGAAAAAATAAAATGATAATCAACTGAGTAGATATACAAGTTACTCATAAAATATAGAATTTAATTAATGTAAGAAAAAAACAGCAATCTTAAAAAATAAAAAAACTATGGAATTCGAAACGATTGTCTTTTCTAGGGAAATCTCATCTTCACTTTGGAATAAAATTGTTCTTTTCTTTCAATAGATTTTCTTTAAAACAATTTCACATTATTTATGTCTACAATTATTAGTTGATGAAAGAATTTTAAAATAAAATGCATTAAAAAATGTCGTAAAAGAAATTTTTAAAAACTGAAAGTGGTCGGGGACACAAAAAAGTGATCAAGGACACGAAAGCCCCGCTCCCCAAAACAAAATCCATATTTTTATTAGCAATAAGAAATATTTCAACTGAATTATATTTCAAATATTACATATAATAGTATATCAAATAATAATGTTTCAATACCATAATAAGTCAATGAACATTTTTTGTTGCAGAAAACTTATTGGACAATCACGCAAATACTACAATGCAATTTATAGCCTTTGGAAAAAAAATAAGATCATAATTACGAAGAAAATTTGCTTTCCAAACATTCCAAACATCCTTATAAGAACTCGTTCTCAATCCATTTTAATTTGCATACTCTTGGGAATGAGAAATCGCGGCGTTTAAACAAACTAACCATTGTTTTCCGGCGAGTCGAAATTCGAGCTGCAACAAAGAACGTCCTCCTGACGGCGAGGCGAACGGGTTGACGGCCGAAATCCTTGGTCACGTTACCAACGAATTCATCATCATAGATCATTCATTTGCAACGAGCCATGAGCGAGCCTTTCGGGTCGAGAGCAACATCAAAAAGCATCCCCTTCCACTCGCAAAAAAAATGATGGATGCTTTGTGTTTTAATTTGCCGCTAAAACACTTTCGCATCGTGTAATTTCATAAGCAAAAAAAATGATTAATGTTAAAAAGAAATTAAGTATCTGCATAGATAATTTAAAAAAAAATAATATTTAAGAATATTTACATGTTGTAAGAATTTTCACTTAAGTAATCGGTGTTTCGCTAATGCTTTCAAGGGTTAATTAAAAATTAATATAACATGATAGTTCCTCAACATAATTTAAGATTTTTTTGTATATCAGCAAACCAAGTTTCGATTTAATCCACTCATAACCGATGATGGGAAGGCATTGTCTTCCATGATTTGGTTTGGTTTGTCTTTTATCATTTTGTGCACCCTTTGGGCTAATTAGACAGAGACCTACAGTTTAACGCGGATTCCAAACCACTACACCACACCACATCACATCACTGTGCCTAGAGCTGAATTGCCCTTTTACAGTTTGGAAATGATGTGGGTGAGAAGTCTGACCGAGCTTCGTGACGCTCTACGGTCATAGGAGACCTGGACCTACCGTTTAAAGGGGATTCCGAACCACTAACAAACATCCATGCCACGGTCGGGATTCGAATGTAAAACCTGTGGTACCAAAGGCCAAAGGGCTGAACAATTGGCCATCAGACCAACCTGTCTTCCGTGGGATTTGTTTTCCGTGGGATTGTAAGAGAAAACACCGAAAGCTTCCATTAGGGGCCTAATTATGTTACAATATATTTACATACACTGTAGGGTCTGATGGCCAAGTGAATAGCGCTCTAGCACTCGGTGCCACGTGTTTTAAATATGAGTCTCAGCGGTGTCATGGATGTTTGTAGTGGTTTGGAATCCATTTTAAGCCGTAAGTCCCGGCCTAATATGACTGTAGGGCTCACAACCCTACCCTGTAAAAAGTCAGCATCATGAAAAATCCAACTAGCAGGTACTCCATTACAACAGAAGCTATCCTACCTCTTTCTCTTCGACCATGGGGCCACACTTTTGGATTTGATCTAGATGTTGCTGTCTGCTAAGTGGGATCAGAAATAACAACAACATACACTGTCAAAATCATCACGTAGTCTCAAACCAAGAACATAGAACCATCAAATTCTAACATGTGCCTTCCTGCACGCTTTAACACTGGAACGCGAGGCGTTCTGGTTCAAGGACCCTAAAGTGAATTTCCTTACAATGCAGCATTTGCACAAGTTTTGAAAAATGGAGATATCCTCGACTAAATGCATGATGAAAACTTTTAAAAGCCTGTACCAAATTATTCATTTTTTGTTTTCGTTGGAATGTGTATGTTTATCAGTATATGCTTACAGAATTTTAAAATAAATTCTTGGTTGTAGTTTTAAATACATTCAAAAAGTTTCATTGTTATTCTCTTTCATTATACATTTACAAAAAGTAAAAATATACATTATGTAATTATAACATTATAGATTTGTATTATTATTGGAAATTTACAATGAAATTTTAAATATTTTTTCTTTGGAAATTACAGGATTAAAGAAACTCTTAGAGATCACTTTTGATGTTTGCTATCACTATAAGTTTAAAGGGTTTTTTCTATAGTAGATTGTATGCCTCTGGTGCTCGGGGCCTCAGGTTTCAGGTACGAGTTTTGACAGTGCCATGGATATTTATAGTGATTCGGAATCCACTTTAAATTGTAGGTCCCGGTCAAAAATGTCTGTAGACCGTTGGGCGTAAGGCTGACAACCCTACCCCGTAAAAAGAAAACATCTTCCGTCTCGAGATTAACCAGTTGGCTTACAGGTCTTGGCCCACCAAGAGGCTATTGTGGCAATGAAGAAGAAGATTATTATAACATATCAAACATATTGATAATTAGTTTTGGTGACTTTCATTTTCATTAAAAACATGCCACTAAAGAAATTTGATAAAATTTTAATTGGTCAAGTGTTCAAGCCTTTTTAGATCATGGGTGGAGCCATAGAATGATTCGTATTCACCGTTAAAAATACAGAGAATATCAATATCTTCCATTCATATCTATAGGATTAAGAACTCAATGCTCGAATTGAAAAGAAAAATGTTAGAAGTCGGAATTGAATGGTTGGAGATACAAATTGACAAAACATAGGATGAACAAAACATAGGTTGACCCTCCAACACAGGTAAGTAGGGTTAAGTCTTCAAATGTAAGTCAACTAGTCATACGCTATCCAATAAAACACAATTTTAAAAAATTCATAGAAAAAATTAAGTGCCATCATCTGATTAAGATGTTCAAGTGAGCAGGCACCATTCGTGGCCTCTCGACAAGTTTCTTTAAAGGGACAGATAGCGGAGGTAGTAGAGACAAATGATGAGGCTTGGATCTTTATCTCAGATACAAGCTAAAACTCTTAAGTGCAGCACCTAATTAGAGATCAAAACCTACAAGATTTAATTCCTTCCAATTCGAAAGTGTCTCCAAAAGGTGTCAGGGTCTAGATGGGCATTTCTACAAATGGGTGATAAGACCTGTATTCGTGCAAAGATTCATTGCCCCTCTACAAGTTACTTTGAAGGGTAGAGACAAATGATGAAGCTTGGATCTTTATCTCTGATACAAGCTAAAAATCGTCAGTGCAATAACTAAGTAAAGGTCAAAACAGACAAGAATGTAATTAATTTCACTTCGAAAATCTATCTAAAAGGTATCATGGTCCAGATGGGAATTTCTGAAAAATGGAAAAACTAAATTTCGTTATGTGCGCCAGAAGTTAAAATAAATTCAGATTACTACATTCAAAATTTTAGAAATATCTTTACTTTTTTTATTCATTATAAATTCATGTTGATAAATTCTATTAAGTAATAATAATAATAATAATAATAATAAATATTCAGCAGCATATGTTTTTTTAAAGAAAAATCAGAATTTCATGTCGAAATAAATCGAAATTTGACATTTAATTTTCGTATCAGATTGTTGTCTAGTATCGTGTCTTATAAAAATAATTTATAATGAATATTTCTATTAGTATTTTTATTCTAGAACATATTTATAGTCTGACTTTATCTAAATGCATTTAATATTTGTAAGATTTGAATTATTCGTAAAATAAATAGCAATATCTGCACTTTCATTTTTTTTTTCTAAGTGTTCATAATCATTTTTTTCTGTTTATTAATTTAAAAAAAAATTACAAATATGAAAGAAATTTCAAATCTTTTTTTTCTCCTTAACACATTTTTATACAAAAATAATAATAATAATAATAACAACGAAATTAAGTCATATAAAACTTCTACATTATTAATGTACAATTAAAATCTATCTTCATTTAAACATTCTCTCATCTATGGAAAAGGAAACACCGTGAAAAAAACCTCATCTATGGAAAAGAAATACCGAGATTCAAAATTATGTAAAGTGTTTCAATTGACTCCTAACAAATAAAAATTCACTTTTCTGTGCAATCTAAACCATCCAATTTCATTATTCGGTTAAAATGTGACTAATTTATAAAAAATAAACGATTCTTGATATGCTTTATTACCACAAAATATTTATTCAAAAAAAATATTTTAAAAAATCATTCGCCCGATAAATAAATTTCATTTTAATCTCTTTTGTGAAACCCATTCCTTAATAATAAAAGTCCCTTCACCTATGAAGAGAGAACCGGCAGCAGAGCTCTAAAACAAAGGACAGGTTTCCCTGCCATCCAAAACGGAAACACTACTAACCCAGAAGTGTTTAAAAAACTCAAAAAACTTCTCCACTCGCGAAACGTCGTATATTTTAACCGCTCGGCTGGTCACCTACTTTCCCAAGTCGTCATTGGCCGCTCGGGTCACGTGGTTAAAAGAACTTATTACCTTTCCTCCGTATCATTCGCTAGATTACCTAGCCCACAAAATTTCTATTTTACTTTTCAACTCTCCGTCGAACACTTTGGAACACGAAGTTCTAAACGCAGACGACCTCAGTTCTGGTGGACACTGCAGCACAGCTTGTTGAAGAAAAGTGGTCAGCTCCAAAGACCCATCGCCATAAAGACTTTTCTTTCACCTACGTTAGTTGGAAAAACTGACCTGATTTTATCTTCCAAGGCGCCTTTTTTCTTTCTTTTTCTTATTTAGTCCGATTTTTTAACTCTTTACCGAGCTCTGGTAACCGGTTGTCAGCCTCCAGGACTTTTCATTAGAAGAACGAGAGCGAACTGTTCTGTTGATCGGAGCACTTGTGTTTCTGGACTAGTTTCTGGTGCATTTAGAGATCAAAGAGAAACCTAGATGATTGACTAGGTGTCAAAGGATTAATAATAGTGAAGGACTTGTTTTTTCTTTCAACTTTTTGCCAAATATATCAAAGACCAAAATGGTAAGTTGTGCACTTTTCATGTATGCATTTATATGTATCAGTTTTTCTGTTTTAAAAGTTTAAAATAATTTTCTTTTCGTATTTAATTGAATAAATAAAGCCTTATAATAATTTAATATAAAGGCAACACAATAAATTCATTGCGTCTTAACGTAAGTATTTATAATGTCAGTGTAAGTTTATAAAACTTCAAAAATTAAAAATATTTTTATTGTTTTTAAATTATTTAAAAACCCTTCGATCAATCATCGAAAGATTATTTACAATTAAAGAGATTAAAGAAGATTTGGATTCAAAAATAAATGCTATATTTGTATTTTTAAGAAAGATTATTTTATGCAATATCAAAGAAAATAAATCGAATCAATAAGTCTTAACTTCACATTCATTTGCAGAATCTTTTACAGCATTAAAAAAGTACTACTTTTCCTAAATTCTTTTTCAAATCTCTGAATATTAAAAATGTAAATAAACTTTAAGATAAAATAATTACAATATTTACAAAAAATAAATAATAATTAAGATTACGTTAGCCAAATTTCGTATGAAACGATATTGCGCGTAGTACTCGAAGTGCTTTATTTTATTTAGTCCTTTATTTAGGTTTATAGTAAATGTAATAAAATTTAAATACTTTTATTAATGTAATAAATTTCATGCTCACTGCAAATATCTCATATTCAATAAAATATATAAATTTGCGACACGTGTGATTGATTCATTAATATCCATTCACATTTTAAAAGGAATTGTTCATTTAATCTCATACTCATGAGCATAATTCCATTTATTGAAACCAAATATTTGTTTTAATTTTCTATTTTTAAGTTCTTTTTATGTAGAGTTATTTATAAAGGTCAATGCTGAACGTAAAATATATTTTTATAAACTTTTCTCATATAGGAAATTAGTAGAGTGTGATTATATATTTCTAGAAATAATTTGAATAATATAGTACTAATTTTAAATCATTTGTAAAAAATAAAATATTTTTAAATTCAATTTCGATATTAATTATTCTTGGCTATTTTTTTTTAATTAGGAAAAACATTCAAGCCTTTAATTATATTGATTATTCGTAGTTAGACGTATTCTTTTTTTATCGGCATGGCTTGGAAAGCAACTAATATATTAAATGAAATAAACTTGTAATAATTTCAAATCAGTGATTAATTTACATTTTTAAATATACTTCTTAAAATAAAAAGTGAAATTTTACAATATCACTTGATAAAATATTTTTATTTAATTATTTATAATTTTATTATAGATGCATTCAAAAATAGTCCGAATAATAAAATTAATTTAAATCTAATTCCAAAATTAGAGCTAACGGTAATTTTAGATAACTATAACGACTTAACGATTTTATAACAATAGCTAACGATATTTTGTCTTCTTTTTCATATTTACAATAATGCTTTATAGAACAATAGAGAGTTTTTGCATACCGTACGTTAGTTACCGTAGGACGTCCGTTAGTTTTTTCTCCCTAGCGCGCATGCTCATAGGAAACTGAGCATGCGCGCTAGGGAGAAAAAGCTAACGGACGTCCTACGGTAACTAACGTACGGTATGCAAAAACTCTCTAATATCTTTATCAGAGTTTTAATAATTAGGACAGCAAAACTTAAGGAGATTTTAATTTATTATAATTTTTTGAAAATGCTTCCGATATTAAATTTAAATCATCAGCAATAATTTTTTTTATATTTTGTACTTGAAACGCAAGCATTATGGATATAGAATTGAAACAAATAAACAAATTTATATGAATGAAAATAATTTGTCACCTTTTAGAAACAGCAACACCTTTTGATACGTAAAATGTTTTTGAAAATTATTAAGGATAAAACTGTTTGACTGATATAAAAAATAATAACTAAAATAATTTAATAAGAACACGAGGAGATAAAAATAAATGTTTTTTTATGTTTAGAGTTTTTTCTACCAACTCCATAAGGAAGAATGTCACTCTTTATTTCTAATTCGCGTGTCTGGTTGTTATTAAGACCAAAATTCAATATCCTTATTTTGATTCCTGAGGTTTTTAACTTCATACAAATTAGACAGAACTAATACGAAATATTTTTCCTCGTTCAATAGATGAGGTTTTGTCCTTTACACATTATCAATCAACAATTATTAGTAAAACATTATTTTAACATATATAATAGTTTTTTCATGACACGTATTAAGATTAATGAAGATTTAGAGCATAATTAAATATAATGATAATAGATCCATTGCGGAAAGGAATTTGGAAAAATAAATACTGGAAAAAAATGTGTAATTTGTATATTTGTAATTTTGAACAATAAATATAATTAAATCAGTAATAAACAGCTGGATTTTTAAATGCCGGAAAAACTTCAGATGATAAAAAAAAATAAGTATTAGAGTAAAGATTAATTTTACAATTTTATCATTATGATAAAATATTTCGACTAAATATATACAGCTCTTTTTATAATTATAAAAAATATTTCGTCTAAATATATACAGCTCTTTTTATAATTATAAAAAAATATTTCGTCTAAATATATACAGCTCTTTTTATAATTATAAAAAAATATTTCGTCTACCTATATACAGCTCTTTTTATCATCATGATAATAAATATTTCGTCTAACTATATACAGCTCTTTTTATCATCATGATAATAAATATTTCGTCTAACTATATACAGCTCTTTTTATCATCATGATAAAAAATATTTCGTATAAATACATACAGCTCTTTTTATCTTTTGATAAAAAATATTTCGTCTAAATACATACTGCTCTTTTTATTATCATGATAAAAAAAATATTTCATATAAATATATACAGCTTTTTTTATCATCGTTAAATAATCATAAAAATTAGCATCATTTTTAAAGTTAGAAACAAATACGAAGGTCTTTTTAAGAAATTAGCATTATAATGAAAAGTATGTTTTTTACAATGGTCACTATTTTAATAACTAATATTGTATATAAATATATACTGAATTTTAAAAATAATTAAATCCTCGATAAGAAACAACTTTTGAAAATTCAATAATATTTTTTATTTCTGTTTAAGAAATAAGCACTGCAGTTAAACGGATATCCTAACGTCACTGCGGTAATTTGCATTGCTGTTACGGACCAGTACCTACGCGCAACAGGCCACACCTAAACTCTTTATCATATAATAATGACCTCGAAAATAAAGAAAGGAATTGCTTTTGCCGCTATCCCACTCGCCTTTCATTCAGTGCGGAAATTTTACTTTAATTGGTTCAAAATGCACCGCGAGTGATCGATATCTATGAGTCAGAACGGAATACATTAAAAAGGTTGCTAAATTATACATAAATCTTCATTGCAAACAGAACAATGATGCATTAACTCATATTTCCATTGAAAATAATTATGAATAATATGGCTTCAGAAATACAGAGGCATAGTATAATGTTATTTTTTTTAAAATCTAGGAGAAAATTTGGATAGTTTTTAATGCTTTTTAAAGTTTCTGATTTAATGACGTAATCGTAATATAATTACCAGTCATATATACTTACAAAATTATCGAGTTATTAATCGGTGATCAAGTGGATTACATTATATAAAAAGTTATTTGTTAATAACATTTAAATTCCTGTTAATATTATTTAATTAGATTTGCCATTACTATTTAAATGCTGATTCTTATTTTTTATTTACCGTTTAAGCAATATTTTGTTTAAGCAGCTTTCATGCAAAAAATATTTTTAAAATGATCTTATATATGAGTACTGTAAATGTGCTTTTTCCTACATACGTCCCCCTTTGGCGTTCGGGAGAAATGGTCAGACCGACTCTAGACTCTCACATCGAGAGAAAGTACAGCGCATACACGCGCTTCTGTTGAGAAATGTTTACTTTATGGTCTCTCACCCCGAGAGGATATATATGTAACGCAATCCTACGTATAAGTTGTCCTATAGACTCTCACACTGAGATGAAGTAACTTTGGTGCATCCTGCGCGTAATTGAGTATTGGGTTTTCGGCTTAGAAGTGAAATCCTTCCATGAATCTATAATTATATGTCTTTAAATGCATTAAATTTTGTACGTCTCTAATTGTATATGTGTATAAATAAAGCTGTTAGGTGCTCAGGTGGAGAACAAAGTTCTCCATGCTGTGCCTCAACCCAACCCCATCTGGTAATAATCTGGTTGCCCAACCATCACATTACAAATTTAAATAAAGAGCATGATCCATTGTACTATCAATAAATGCCAAATTAGATAATCTTGATTTTAATGTGCAACTGCACTTATGGACTCATAACGGTTTACTATATGTTCTTTGGATTAAGCTTCTTTTTTTTTCTTCCATACAATTATATGCCCATAAAGACCAAAACTGTTTAATTTTCTGTTATCTGCAGCCATGGTTCTAATACGTTTCGGCTTATTTATCGTTGATTCTCGCAAGAATAACACAAGTGTTCTGTTTTTCGCTCTTACAAAAAATTTTCTTCGAGACAAACGCCCACGTATTCCATCTGATCTGAGAGCTTGTTGATTACATGAAATTGAAGTAGAAAATTCTGTAGAAATTCTTACAGCACTGAAACGTGAATTTTCTCCTAACTATAAAACTTCCATCACGTTAACTTCACTCACTTCACGTTAACGGGTTAACTTCATCAGACGCCTTTTCCATAATCCCTTCTTGAATAATTTTGTCATATACTGCACTAATAAATGGGGTAAATTCATATTAATTTGGTGATATTTAATTGAATTATCATTACAATAACAGAAAATAATCAATTTTAGAATGCTTTGTCATATGTTGCACCAATAAATGGGATAAATTCATATATTAATTTGGTGATATTTAATTGAATTATCATTACAATGATGGAAAATAATCAATTTTAGAATACATATGCTGCACCAATAAATGATGGATAATTGAATTATCATTACAATGATGGAAAATAATCAATTTTAGAATGCTTTGTCATATGCTGCACCAATAAATGGGATAAATTCATATATTAATTTGGTGATATTTAATTGAATTATCATTACAATGATGGAAAATAATCAATTTTAGAATGCTGTTCGTTGTCTCTTTACAACTACGAGCCATTTTTAACTAATAAATAGAATAGAATGAAATAAACAATCAAAGATTAAAGCCAAACCTTTTTTTTTATATGTTACTAAAATGCAAAAATAAAAAAGTGTCAACAATAATTTTATTTATAATTTTATCAGAAAAATTTTCTGTGTATCATCACTTTTGTGACGTATTTTTTTCTCTATCTCCTCGCATTTTCATTTTTATAAAAGTAGTGAATATAATAAAAAATAATAATTGCTCAGTTTTATTTAGAATCGCATTCAGATTATATGAAACATATTTAACTTTACTTTTGAATTCAATTCTAAGCTACAGTGCTTTATCAACGAATTTTTAAATTGTAAGAATACTTTTGGGAGCCACTACTGGTAATATAAAATGCAATTTATGTTATCCATGTGAATATTCAATGGAAATTATTATCCTAACCTGTGCTTTGTAATATAGTATAGAAATATTCATTATTAGCAAAGACAAAGACATCCTTATATATAAAGAACACAATACATGAATACAAGAACAAGAGAAGAACTGTAATTTAGTGAAATAGAAAAACGGCCATTTGACACGCCAGAAGCTGCTACCTGTATTCGCTAAACGCAACAAAACTATCATTGAATTCGCAGTGCAAAAAACTCTGAAGTGCCTCAAATCCAGACGTCCCAAAAATTGTTCAAGAAATTATAGATCTAAAAATTTTATAACATAGACATAATAGCATTCGCAGTGCTAAAACATCTGAAGTGCCTCAAAAAAAATTTTCAAGAAATTGTTGATTCAAAACTTTATAATATAATTAACGGTAGCATTCGCAGTGCAAAAAATTCTGAATTTCCTCAAATGCAGACCACTCAAAAAAAAAATTGTTCAAGAAATTATTGATCTACCAATGTAGTTTTTACCGTTCAACCTTTTGATTTTTGTGTTTATTATACATTTCAAATAAAGCACAAAATGAAGATAGCCTGCAATTTTTCTTCCTTTAGCAGTGTTAAAAATCAGCATCTCATAAAGCCCAGACTAAAACATAAAAAAAAAAATTCAGAAGCTGTGAAGCAAACCACCAATTAAATCGAAAATAAAGAAAAAAATATAAAGAACTTTAAGATCTGGTCGTTGACTCGATCTTCTTTTTTACGTTTCCATACCCCGTATCGAATCATTTACAACGCATCGTTTGACGGCAAGCAAAAATCCGTACTTGGCAAACACTCAACAAGGAAATTTATTTCGTCTTTTTCCCTCACGGATCAGTAGAAGATAAAGAAATCAAAGGGAAGATCCACAACAGTGGTATCACGAAGCCATTACTCAGTAGATCTTGAAATTGACATTACTGTTGAACTTGGGTGGACATGGTGGTGAATACTGCTCAGACTTTCGAATCAAGGTCAACGATTTCTATTCGTGATTCATTTTTGTTTATCGTTTGGGAATTTAATTGAGAATCGTTTGCAAATGCTTTATTTATTTGTGGTTCAGATTTGTTATTGTTATCATCGATGAATCATCAAACTGGTTTGAACTTAATTTTGGCCATTATCTAAGTGAGATCATTCGATGTTTAGGGTTCAGAATATTTGATTTTTATTAAAATATTATCCTCATATTTTTGTTTCAAATATTAAAATTTAAATAATTGCTAATATAATTAGTAATAAACAAAGTTGCAGTCTAAAACGGGATATTACTCATATGAAAGTAATGATTTGTAGTCAAGTGAAATGAATAAATAATTAAATGATGAATTATATAATCTACGAGAATAAGTAGAAGATAAAATTCAATAAATTCATTAAAATTAGCAGATTAAATTGAAAAAAGTAAGTGTTAATAAAAACAACTTTCCTGTTAAATATTAGATTATAAATAATCTGTAATTTTTTTTTAATTTGTAATAATATTAGTTGACCAAATATTATTGGTTTATTATGACGAAATTAATATAATTTAAATAAATGCAATTAATATTATTATTGAAAATAATTTTCATCACCAATATTATTTTTATACTAATAAGACATATTCATTTTTCGTTTCATTTTTAGATAATATTGTTTTTTTTTTCTCCTCATAAAATATATTCCTTATATGGAATATTACTTGCTGATTAAGTTTTATTAAATACTAATTTATTTAACTGATAGTTATTTAATACAAAGCATAAGTCAAAGATTTTAAATTTTTACTCTTAGGGAAAAAGAATTTTCAAAATCAGCACTTTAGTCAAGATATTATTGCATTGGTTATTCTCACATGAGTAATTAAATTAATATGAAAATGTTGGAAACTGTAAAGAAACTATTTAGATTAAATTAATTGTATTCAAGCTGTTATTATGCAACACAAAATATGTAATTACAAAACAGCCGGCTCGGTGCCATTACTGAAAGCACGAGGAAATATTTGAGTGACAACTTTTGCCGGTTTATCTATTTTAAATGCGAACAACGAAAAAAAGAAACCTACTTTTAATTAGGAAAGACACGTTTATAAAAACTATAAAGAAACAGACAGATGGCGATATAGCACACGATTTGGTTCAAGGTAAAAAATAATTTAAATATTTTACTACATGATTTTCCTGAAACACCTGCCAATATAATGTATTCAAAACAAAAAATTTAGCAATAGTTATCGATATAATCATTAAAAGCAAAACCAAAAAATTAGAGGGATTGGCTCAACAGTCGTTTTTAGATAGTGAATATTAATGATTTGTGACATTAATTATCAGATTTTAAGTGATTTACTGGTTAATGGCTGATATAACTGCTTAGTGTGACATGAATTGTCTATATATATATAATTCGTTTGCTTGCATACAATTTAATTAACATTTTTATATCATTTGAATATCAATATAAAAAATATAAATAATTTGAATCGCAGTACAATGTAGTAAGACTGAATTTAAAGTATTTATAAGAATAGTATAATGAATAACATATTAATTAATCATCTATTTGCAAATTAAGCTCAATTACATTATGAGATTTTTATATGACAATCATTGTAGCATGTATTATTTTGTCAATATAAAATAAGGTGGTATCAAATTTCCTGTGAATAAATTTAATACTTAAAAATATTACAAATTTTTAAAGATTGCCGAGATAAAAATTTTATATGTATGGCTTCCTAAACTAGACTTTGGGACACCTACGTAGAGATTTCGTTGAAAAATTGTCACAACTTCGTAATCTGCCTGACTTAGTAATAATTTTTGTCAGTATGTTTAAATACCCTATCAAAATCCATATTAATTAATTTAATATTTAAGTATCCTTCAATTAGAAATTTTTAATGTAGATGTTTAGATAGGAATCTTAGTTGGTGTCCTAGACAAACATTTGTATGGCTTCCTAGACCAGACTTTGTGGCACTTATGTAGACATTTCCTTGAAAACATGTCACAACTTGGCAATTTTCCAGACATAGTAATAATTTTTATTATTTTGTATGAATACTTAAATAAGATATCAAATTCCATATGAATTAATTTAATGTTTAAATTATATCCTCCAATTAGAATTTTTTAATGTAGGCGTTTAAATAAGAAACTTTGTGTCTTAGGTAAGCTTTTTTGACATTTACGTAAAGACCCCCCTTGAAAACTTGTCACAACTTGGTATTCTGTCTAAATTCATACAAAAAAGATACAAATCACAGTAAATAATAAGATTAAATTTAAAAATTTATAAAAGTAGTATAATGAATAACTTATCAATTAATCATCTATTTGCAAAATAATTTCAATTGCATTATTCCTGGGATTTTTATATGGCAATCATTGTAACGTGAATTATTTTGTCAATATATTAGAATAAGGTGGTATCAAATTTTCTGTGAATAAATTTAATATTTAAAAATATTACAAATTTTAAAGATTGTTAAGATAAAAGTCGTATAAGTATGGTTTCCTAGACTAGACTTTGTGATACCTACGTAGATATTTCCTTGAAAAATTGTCACAACTTGGTAATTTGCCTAATATGGTAATAATTTATATTATTTTTTTAAATAAATTAATTCATATGGAATTTTTATATTTAAATTATGTCCTCCAGTTAGCAATTTTTACTGTAGGTGTTTAGATAGGAATCTTAGTTGGTGTCCTAGACAAGCTTTTTGACATTTACGTAGAGAACCTCCTTGAAAACTTGTCGCAACCTGGTATTCTGTCTGATAGTCAAAATTTTCCTGTAAACCCAAGTGCAATCTACTTGAAGAAACCCGATTGACGTCATAATATATTTTAAATTATTTATATTTAACCAGTTTTCAATCCCTAAACTCTATGCTATAATTGGATCAGAAAAAAAACCGATACAATCTGACCTCGAATATAACTCGTTATATTGTCAGAATGAAAGTCTGTATGTGATTAAACTATTAGTCACAGTTAATATATAAATTTTCGATTTCAATTTATTTTTAAAACCTTTTTTTATTATAGCATGTATATATTATTAGATATTTTGTGTTAGCATAAAATGAAAATTTTTGATCACGTTTATCATGTGTTCTATAATACTAAATTTCAATTCCAAATATATTCATATTCATACCATCTCCC
The DNA here is from genome assembly GCA_021605075.1 of Caerostris darwini. Classification (NCBI taxonomy): domain Eukaryota; kingdom Metazoa; phylum Arthropoda; class Arachnida; order Araneae; family Araneidae; genus Caerostris; species Caerostris darwini. The sequence continues at coordinate 227,625 of BPLQ01005768.1, read as the reverse complement.
ATTATCAATATTTATAAAAATAGGATACTAGGGTTTTGACCAGTATATTGGTAAAATACTTAGAACTTTTTTGACAACAGTACAAATCGAATAGCTAATTGGATCTCACTATTTCTAATATTTTATTTTCTAAAATGGATTAGAAATCGAATTTTATTAAGACTTATCGTATTTTACAAATAATAACTAGCATTCATAATCATAAATACTCATTAATTTTAATAAGACAAAACAATACAATAACGATAAATTTGATATAAAATAGACGCATATATATATATATATATATATATAATCATTAGTAGTGTGGACTTCGTTTGACGTAAAACAGAATTTTGTTTAACCTTAATCAACAGAAAAATCATTTTTAACATTATTTTAACACTTTTCAAATTATACTTTTTTCCGAAGTATAACTCCTAAAACTGCCATTTTGTGAATTATATTTCTGAATATGAATGAAATAGTTTACTGTTTTGAAAATTAAATATAAAAAACGTTAAAGAAAGTATTCTTAAATTGTGAATTAGTGTTAAATAACTACTCTAGAAATGACCACCAAATTAAAATTTACTTATTAGACAACGTCACTTTCTATCTTATTTATTTTAGTATAGTTTAGCTGTATAATCAGTTTAAGTACATTTAATTATTTTCTTTTAGCATATAGGCATCATACTTTGAGAAAGAATTTGTTTATTAATGCTCAACATCAGTTTATGCATATTCATAAATTGCACCACTAAATATCATTGATACTATTAATTGAATATATATTTTTCCTTAAATGCATGACATATACTAGAAATATTAATAGTATTATAAAATATATGTTTGGCTCAAATTTTTTTGATTTTCAAAACTACTCTACATCACTCGCCATTTATTTTCCCCATATTTGATGTCCGTATAATTTTTTGATATATTCTTTAATGCCCATTATACAGATATTAACATAAACGGAGATTGTAAGATTTAATTCCACAATCTCTAAATTGTCGCATTACAATTACAATTGTCGCATTACTTACTATACTTGATAAAATGTTTCAAAAAATAAGCTATTTATTGTTTATATCACGTTTATTACATCACAGAATATCTACAATTTTAAAAGATTAAGCTTCCTTTTTTCATTTACAACATATTTAGGAATGTTTATAATAACGAGTTCGCATTATAAAATTCTACGCTTGGCAAAAAAAAGAGCCATTTTTATCAAATCCATTACAAGAATTTTCATTGTTCACAAGACAGTTGTGACCCAGGCAAGGATATAGCCTGCTGACTTACTCAACCATCCGATCTGTAAATGTCCCAAATAGCTAGACAACTTCGCATTGGTGCATATTTAATTGAATCGCACGCGCTCGCACAATTGTGCATAGAAACTCTTCACGCACAACATATTCGTTTACAACTCCGTTTAACATTTTTCCTGGGATCAGAAGATAATCTTAATAAGAACCCGATTCATTCGGTCACGTTTAGAATGAATCCTGATGTTGCCCAAAGTGTGTCACTGCGGACTTCCTGCGGTGAACATACCATTGGGGAACGCAATTTGCCAGACCGTGACATCTTGGAAACTTATCGTTTTGATACTTGAAAACGATTTGTAATAAAGTTTAGAACTACTGGTTCGGTTTCCATTGTTCTGAGATGAAAAGAATCTTTAGCTTGCTAGGTGAAGTGCATGTTTTTATTTTTATTTTTTTTGATTCGAAGATAAAGATTTGTTGGAAGAAATAAGAATTTTAAATATGACCTAATAAAAAAGAAATGAGAATTCGAGTTGTTGTTTATATGCAAGGTTGGAATGCAATGGAAATATATTTCTCAAAATGGATTTTGTATAGTAACTTAATTAACATGCTGTCCAAAATATTTGTAATTCCTTTCCAGTATTTTTATATGCTGCATCTTCACTTGAGACCATTCGCTATTGATAATTCCTATTCGTAGTAGATCCTTCTATAGATAAATTAATGTAAACAATTTGTGGTATGTGAACTACATTATTTTGATTTTGATAAGACATAATTTAGAATAAGAATATTCCAAATAACATTTTGGAGTCTTATTGTCTATATAGGTTTCTCAAAACTTCATTGCTAATTTCATAAAAAATTCCTTCGTGGTATTTTTATATGTTGCATCTTTCATTTGAGACTATTCGCTACTGATAATTCCTATTCATAGCAGATTCTTCTATAGATAAATTAATGTAAACACTTTATGTTATGTGAGCTGCATTACGCTTGTTTTGATACAGACATAATTTGGAATAAGAATACCCAAATAGCACTTTGGAGTTTGTGTAGCTTTCTCAAAACTTTATTGCAAATTTCACAAAAATGTTAACTAAACATTTGCATTCTTAATGGATATATGATTTTAAATAATATAACGTATTTTACATTCACAAATTTATCTTTCTCCAATTATCATAGATTTCGTTAAAAAACAAACTAGTTATATTTGAAGTAACTAGTTTTTTATTAACTAGAAGAATTTTTCAAAAAATTCTATTGGAATATTTACTGCATAGAAATATGTTAATAAATATTTATTTCATATGACAAAAATTTTATTAAATATGGGAGATAAAGGGATTAAATTTTATTCCCTGTAATTGCAAAGTTAGAGATCACTAATAAAATTCATACTGAAATATCAGCTATTAAAAAATATTTTGATTGTTTAATGCCTTAATGGTCCTCTAGCAATTCATTTTTTTTTTTTTTTTGCATTGTTAATCCGCATTTCATACATTGTAAAATTTGCTTCATATATTGTGAAAGGACACCTAAGCACATTATAGAGTGCCTAGCACTCACTCCCCATGTTTTGCAATTGGCTATGGTGCCAATCGAGGCCAACTTGATATAGTGAAGCGGCCGCTATCGTGAAGACTTTTGACTTGATCTAACTTTAATAATAATGTTTCAAATCCATGGACACGATAACAACAACATTATCTTTTACTTATCTTTATATTATCTTTTACTTATCTTTAATCTTACTTTATATTATATTTTACTTATCTTAATCATACTATTATCTTTTACTTTTCATTAAGCCAACGGCCGCACCATGCTGAATATACCGGTTCTCGTTAGATCACCGAAGTTAAGCATCATTGGGCGCGGTCAGTACTTGGGTGGGTGACCACCTGGGAACACTGCGTGCCGTTGGCAAATTTGGGACCTGAATGGCCGAGTGTCTAGCGCTCTGGCACTCGGTGTCACAGGTTTCGGGTTCGAATCCCGGCGGTGCCATGGATGTTTGTAGTGGTTCGGAATCCACTTTAAGCCGTAGGTCCCGGTCTTCTATGACTGTAAGAGCGTCACGGAGCAAAAGTCAGGCTTCTACCTACGGGTGCTCCATCACAACAGAAGTTGCTTCCTTCCCCTTCAATCATGAGTCCATATGGGCTCGTGGGCTTGGCCAGCCAAGTGGGATAAGAAACAACAACAACAACAACTTATCATTATCTTTTATTTTGTTGCATCGAATTCATGAATTCCAAAACAATTTATTTCTTCCTTGAATATATCAAAAAAAAAAAAAAAGGTTTATTTAATCAAAATCGTAGACCGAATCATATTTTTTTTTGTTATATGTCTGACAATTTTTCAGGTATAAATGACAAGCAAAAACATTCAGACTTTGAAATTATCATTAAAAAAATTGCGTTTTCTCTACACATGGATGAGTTCTCGTCAAATTTTTTTTCTGAAAAAATATTGAGTGATCTCGTTCTCGATTGGTATCATTAGTCCAGCTTTGTGTAGATAAAAATCACATACAATAAAATAAAAATTAAAGGAAATTACCCTTTACAGAGCATCGACATACACGAATAAAATAAATCATTAAAACTTGATTACCTCGGTAATTATGTCTTTATGGCAAATTTAATCGTTTAACGTAAAAATCTAGCAGTTCCTTCAATTTAGAGCAATTGTCTGTAGCATAACACCAAATGGAAAGGTGGGAAAAAAATCTACTCTCTGTTTGATACATTATGATACAAGATCAGTGTTTTATAGTGGCTCTTTTAACAAAACAATGCACATGTAGTCATATCTTTATTGCAAATATAATCGCTTAAAAGTTAAAAATCAAGCAGTTCCTCAACTTAAAGCAACCGTCTGTAGCATAACAGCATATGGAAAGATGGAAAAAAAAATAGCAAATCTACTCTCTGTTTGATACATTGTGCACATGACATCAATACTTTATAGTGACCCTTTTAACGAAGCAATACATATGCAATGATAGAGAGTTTTTGCATACCGTACGTTAGTTACCGTAGGACGTCCGTTAGCTTTTTCTCCCTAGCGCGCATGCTCATAGGAAACTGAGCATGCGCGCTAGGGAGAAAAAGCTAACGGACGTCCTACGGTAACTAACGTACGGTATGCAAAAACTCTCTAATATCTTTTTGTTGCAAATGTAATCGTTTAAAAGTTAACAAACTAGCAGTTTCTCAATTTAGAGCAAGCATCTGTAGCAGTAACAGTAAGTGCAAAAACAGAAAGGGAAAAAAACAGCAAATCTACTCTCTGTTTGATACATTGTGCATACGAGATCAGTGCTTTGTAGTGACCCTTCTAACGAGATAAGACATATGTAAACATATCTTCAAGGCAAATGTAATCGTTTAATGTGAAGTTAAAACAAGTGTTTTTTTCATAAAGTTAAAACAAAAATAAAACTAAACAAACAACATGTTTAACAAATGTAGAGTTAAAATTTAACAGTTTCATCAATTTAGAGCAATCGTCTGTAACAGTAACAGCAAAGTAATCAACAGTAACAGAAGAGGAAATAAAACAGCAAATCTACTTTCTGTTTGATACATTGTGCATACGAGATCAGTGCTTTGTAGTGACCCTTCTAACGAGATAAGACATATGTAAACATATCTTCACGGCAAATGTAATCGTTTAATGTGAAGTTAAAGCAAATGTTTTTTAATAAAGTTAAAACAAAAATAAAACTAAACAAACAACATGTTTAACAAATGTAGAGTTAAAATTTAACAGTTTCATCAATTTAGTGCAATCGTCTGTAACAGTAACAGCAAGGTAATCAACAGTAACAGAAGAGGAAATAAAACAGCAAATCTACTCTCTGTTTGATACATTGTGCATACGAGATCAGTGCTTTGTAGTGACCCTTCTAACGAGATAAGACATATGTAAACATGTCTTCACGGCAAATGTAATCGTTTAATGTGAAGTTAAAACAAATGTTTTGTAATAAAGTTAAAACAAAAATAAAACTAAACAAACAACATGTTAACAAATGTAGAGTTAAAATTTAACAGTTTCATCAATTTAGAGCAATCGTCTGTAACAGTAACAGCAAAGTAATCAACAGTAACAGAAGAGGAAATAAAACAGCAAATCTACTCTCTGTTTGATACATTGTGCATACGAGATCAGTGCTTTATAGTGACCCTTTTAAAGAGGCAAGACATATGTAATCATTTGAATTTCTGCCTCTCTACAAATAAACAATTTGTTAGTTGTGTTTTTAATACGTTGCCGACACACTTCACCCATTCCATCTTTTCTCTGAGGCATCTACTTCGTATCGTTAATTAATGAGATTGTGTCACGCGATAGCTTCGAATGATTTGATGGAAATATCGTCGACCTTAAAATCTAATTCCAAATTGCATTAACTCAAAACTTATAGCAACGATTATACTTTGGAATATTGATATGAATATCAAGATTTTGATGTAAATATTTTCTTACGGGCAACGGCCGTACCGGTTACGGAGTTTCTAAGTGGTTTTTAAAACCACAATACCTCCACATCTTAATTTAGTTTAAACATTAGCACAAAAATGGGGGATATATTCTAAGTTTCCTTTTAAATAAGAACATGATTTGAAATATATTTTTACATAAATTCTATTTTGCAATATTCTATTTTTCTAATTTCTATTCTACTATTTAATTCTATTTTTTTTTCTAAATGCATATTTTTTAAGCATTTTTAAAAATCACATTCTTCTTTTTCATTGATGCAACAGCCCCATGGTGGGCCAAAGCCGTCTGCCTAAAAGCAGATTTCTAGACAGGAGAGGCTTTTTTCTGTTACGTTTATTGAATGGATTTTCCCTCTGGCTGTATGTTAAATTTCTATGCCATTGAAGGTAAAAAGAATTAAAGAATCTAATGATATTTTAAATATAATATTAGATTAAATGGATTCTTACCAAAAGACTTATTAACTTTTATAATATTTATTTGCTTCTACAATAAAACTAATAAGAAAGCTTACTTATAATAAATTGTTTTGCCTCAAAAAATGTGGTAGCCATTAAATGTTGTCAAACAATGTGGCCATTAATTAACAAAACATGTTGCAAAAAATTGCCACAATTAACTGTGGCAATTTTATATTAAATTTAAATTAATAAAGGCTTTATATTCAACTTATTTATTAAAAAGGATATAAAATGAACAATAATTTTTGGAGAATTTTATTTCTGTTTGTAGATTTTTAAGATTTTGAGAATTGTTTCGTTTTTATAGTGTGCAAATTCATTTTCACACACAAAAAAATTGTTTCGTCAGAAGTTGAGAACTTTATTATATTAACATTGAATAATATTAATAGTTATTCATCTGATTAATAAATCTCTAAATACATGATATTAAAAATATACATAAAATAATATTTCGCGCATATTTTTTATATGAGCATCCTCAGATATAAAAAAATATAATCATCGCATATTTCCTAATCATTACACTTAATTTTTTCATAAAGTGTCATACATTAATTTCAAATGTAATTCCTATATCGTTATTTAAAAGTATTAAATGCAATTATTATTATTAATAATGGCAAGCCATTGTATAATTTCGGAACTATCTTATTCCCATTTTTATATTATTTTATGATATTATCGATATACGTTTTTACTTCAATGACTTTCGTTAAATTTAGATAACATATTCAATTAAACTTAATGTATGTTGAAATATAGGGATGTAAAGTTTATGTAAATCAATGCATTTGATTTAATTCAAATTCAGTCAGAGACGTTGTATGTCCAATTAATGCTCCATGTAAGATTTACATTTCAAACTGATATAGGATTTAAATACCAAGTAATCCTATTCTAACTGAGATACGTCATTTATAAAACATTCATTTAAATTTACTATCTAATCAGATATACTCCTTTTTGGAATAATCTTCGAAGCGTAAATGCGACCTAGATCCTAATGAGTTTTAGAATTTCAAAAGTCTGAATTATTAAGACAATTTTGTTCTAATTGTGCCCGAAATGGTAGCCAATCGATAACATCTCATTTTAAAATCGGATCGAATTATTGCCTGTTATTTGGTTCCTGAAAATATAGTTGCTACTTGGATCCTGGAAACATAGCTCCTACATAAATCCTGCAAACATAGTTGTTGTTGTTTATATCCGGCAAATATAGCTCATACATAAATCTGGAAATATAGTTATTGTTTATATCCTAGAAATACAGCTTATACATAAATTCTAAAAATATAGTTGTTGTTTATATCCTGGAAATACATTTTATACATAAATCCTAGAAATATAGTTGTTTATATGCTGGAAACATAATACAGCTTATACATAATTCCTAGAAATATAATTATTGTTTATATCCTGGAAATATAGCTCACGCATAAATCCTAGAAATATAATTATTGTTTATAGCCTGGAAATATATACTGTTTATATCCTGGAAATACAGCAATATTTCAGGAATATTAAAAAATAACTATAACTTAAATCCTAGTGATATAATTGTTACATTAAACCTGGAAATATATATTAAATACTTGATGTAGATTCATTGATTAAGCAAAGTTAGTTGAGTTGTAAAAATCAAGCAGTTTTTAATTAATTATCACAGTACACCCAAAATGGAACACTGTCAGAGTGCTTCGAACTTGGAACCGTTCACGTGACTCCCAACGAAGCGTATCCCATGCACTCTGGTGGCCGATTACCCTACTAAATGAAAAGCCAGTCTTTTTTGATGAGGAACGGTTCGCAGAGCAATGTGGACTTCCCAAACATGGTTCACTTGAGATTTCGATTGGTGTTCACCAAGAAATGAGGGCCAAAAGGTTCTCCGACCTGAATAGCTACCCTTCGCAAATCAGTTGCTTGTTTGAAATAAAAAACAAATATATCTCCTCCAATCACTCGTAAAATGGGTTTATAAATACTAAACATTTACACTTCGATCTCCAATAAAAAACAATTACAAGTCAGTTTTGATTTCATAGTTATATGTCTTTTATCTTTCAATCATTGAATTTTTCTAAATCATTATCTGATTCAGAAGATAATTACTAAAAAGCAATTCTAAAACCATGCGTTATGTTTCAAAATAAGTAGAAGAAATGTTTCCCCATAGGCTAAATTTTTTAAATTATATATTTCTAATCTTATTAAATTTACTTTCAAAATAGCAATTTCTTAGAATCATATTTGTTTGCATAGATTTGGTAAAAACAAAATATTTTCTAGATAAAAGAAAAAAATGTATTGACAATTAAAATTAAAGTGTTTACAAATAAAAACACATTAATACTTAAAATTAATAAAAATTGTTGTTATTAAACGATTCTAAATTTTTACTTGTTAGGACTAGTTTTCATTAATTACAATTAAAATGTATTTTTGTTAAAATTCCAGTGCGTAAATTATTACTTGACAACAATATTAATAATTTTTTTTTTCTACTACACATTGCATTTTTAAAGCATGCTATGGTACCATAGGCTTCAGGTTCAAATCCTGGTTGTTTCACGGATGTTTGTTAAGGGTTCAGAATCCACGTTAAACTGTAGGTCCCAATCTAATTAGCCTAAAGTGAGCACAAATTTACCATAGAACGACAAACCAAACCGAATCTACTCTAAGGAATTCAAAAGGCCTGATGGCTAATTGGGCTTAGTGTGCAAAAGAAAATGACCGTAATAAAACAGAACCAAAATATGCTATTAACAAATTGTATTATGAAAAATTCCTTAAATATAATAGCAAAAAAATCAAATCAAATCCTTCCTAAATCAAATAATAAACTTATTTGAATAGAAATTATTCAAAGAAGCTCTATTTTGATTTTGTAATAAATTTAAAATCAGGTCAATATTTTTCTATTTAAATTTTATGTCAAAAAACTCCGGTTTATTTTTAAACTACAGCATTTAAATTCTTTACCCATTAACTATTTCGACCAGTCAAAAACCTCAATGTCAATTCAAATCATACCACAAATGTCAACCACCGACGGGCACATGCACTGCATCTATGAATTAAAGATAACTTTTCATTTTATACCATATTTATGATTCCATTCACTGGACATGTCACAACTAGACCATGAAAATTTATTTTTCAAGAGAAGGAGCAAAAAAAATATTAAAATTCCAGCATTTTTTTTCTCGCCAAGCGGTCTTTCAACTCTCTTTTGTTGTATAGAAACAATAGCAAGTGTTAAAAAATAAAAGAACAACTTAAGTACTTGTAACATGACCAATTATCATGGCAATAAATTATAACGTTCTCGCCCAATTTTGACACTTTTGTTCGACTTGTCCCTTAATTTTAACGCCTATTAAAATTTCATGTGCCATTAAAAGTCCTATTGTGCTTTCATTCCTGTAATGCAGCGTAAAAAAGACAATCAATCAGTTTTCTTTGTCTGCAACATCAGTTTAATATTTCTTAAGTATTGTTTAGCTTTCTTTGCTGATTTCAATAATGTATTTCTTCATTTTTATTAAGTGAAAAAATTATAAACAATCATTCGCTTACTAGCATTGTTTCACGTAACAATATTTGGGAACACATTTTGTGAAAAAATATTTTGCGTTAGTTTTATAATTAAATACTTCACTACTTTAAAACTACTGAAATTATTAGTTAAGTGATAACATTTCAATAACTAAGCAAAAATGAATTTATTACGTACAATAAATTATTTCAAAATCCTTTTTGTAAATTGTAATTAAATAATATTATTTTGAAAATTTAAATAAATCCATTATTAATTTAAAAATTGAGTTTTAAATTTTAACAAATAAATTTTCTTTAATGTACCTAAGCAAGTTTCGAATTTCAGTAAATAAATTTTCTTTAATGCACTTAAGTAGTTTTATAACAATTGAATAAACTAATAAAAAGATTGCTTGTTTTTATAATCAATGTAATTTTAAAACTACTGGAATTACAGTTAAGCGATAACATTTCAATAACTATGTAACATTAAATTTATTGCTCCCAATAATCTATTTTAAAACCCTTTTTGAAAATTCTAATCAAACAATAATATTTTGAAATTTTAAATAAATCTATTATTAATTTAAAAATTTAGTTTCAAATTTCAATAAAAAAATTCTTTAAATTACTTAAGTAGTTTTTATAGTAATTTACAACAATATAAGTAAAATTACTTATATTGTAAATTACTATTGCTACTTATATTGTATTGCAGCAATTACTTAGTAGTTTTATAACTACAATGATAATAAATTAATAAAAATGTTGCTTATTTTGATAATCAATGTAAAATTCAATTTAAATTCAAGTAACTTTAGTTTTACTATATAAAATTATTCAGTTTAAGCCAATAAAATACTTTTAATATTTTGTATTGAAGTGCAATGACTTGTGTAGTTTAAATTGTATAATTATTTGACAAATCGCACTATTTTTTTATCCATTAATGCTGCAGCAAAACCTTTTGAAACAGCCATTTTCAAGTTATTTTTACTATACAATTTCGGTCCACGTCACAATAGTCCGAACAAGTGAAGGGAGTTCCCCACCATTATTAGAGCTTTATTCGAATTTTTTTAGGTTAAGGTTAATTCTGGAAAAAAGTAAAGCAGGTTTAACGTTTCCTGTTCTATGGAAGTGGATGAAATAAACACGTGTTTGTGGCTTGCTGTTGCCTTGGAAGAACCATCTCGAAAGACACAATGAAGTCGAGAAAAAGAAAAGTTTTACTTCATATGGTCTTCTTATTTTTTTATCGTTCCTTTTAACATTAAATACGCATAGAAAATATACAAATAGTTAATGCTCGAAAATTTTAAAACAATATAAAAAGAAAGTTAATTAACTATAAAATATTATGTACGTTATTACGTTAATAATTATTACATTAAAATATTTATACGGTATATTACGTTAAACATAATTTCGCTGTCTGTATAAAATAAGATGGTTATAATATTTGTTTAAATCTTCCATGTAAACATGTATTAATTTTTTTGGGGGGAAATGATCATAGATTCACGGGAATGCTTTTCCAAAAAGTCTCCAATGCATCTTTTAATTAATAACATATTATTAAGATTTTAATTACTTATTAAAATAATTGAATTATTTATTTGTATCTCAAGAAATTTATTAAAAAATATCCATATTATCCTTTTAAGAATGCCCCGATATTTATTTCTTTTCAAAAATCAAAACTGACTGAAAAAGAAAATAAGAAAAAATAATTCTTGAAAGAATGAAACAGAATACTAATAAAAAAATTACCTCACATAGATCTTCTTATTTTTTTTAATATATAATGCTCAAAGACAAAAAAGAAGCAGACGCAAAATAAAAATGATTTATCAGAATGGAACGAAAATTGGTAAATATATTTAAATGTATGAAAAACAAGACAATGAAAATCTGAATGTTTTATCCAGGAGATATAGCTACATATAATGAACTCAAAAATAAGTCGTTGGACCACCTCTGGCTATTATGCAAACTGTCATTCGGCTAGTCATTGATGTGTATATTTGGCAGATGTCCACCTGTAAGATTTCTTTCTAAATCTAACTGTCGAGTTAAATTGGTGAGATCCTGAAACGTTGGAGGCTCTTGCTCACAATGCTTCAAACACTTTTCAGAAGGATTTGGTGACCTAGCTGGTCAGGGAAATGTTTGTTACTGGGATGTTTCTTGCTGAAATATAATCCTAGGTTGTCGTAGAAAGAAGGACAATACAAAGAAAACGTAACAAAGGAAGAGTAGAATCATATTCATGTATCTCCGTACTATAATGATGTCACAAATGACAACCAAAGGAATACGTCTATCAATGAAATCGCATCACATACCATAATTCTCTTTTGTCAGTTGCGGGTAACAGTCAGGTTCTTGAACCTCTCTTCGTTTTGTCTACTTGTCATGACAGACAAATATTCGAGGGTCATCGGAGCGAGCTTATTTTGAAACTTGACACATTGCTGAAAACTATTCTACTCCAGGTGGAAAGATTTAAAAATCAAACGATTCGGATGCCAATGGAAATGCATTTGTCGATGTGCACATGCAAGGTTTACTTGGAACCAAGAGCACTCTATACTCAAACATCGTCCAATGATTATTATGGTAATTGTTCAATGATTCTCATGGTAATTGTGTCAGATCTTTAATATTGATAAATCAGGTATGGGAAAGCCGCTCTGTTCATATATCTACCTAACCTAATGCCAATCACTGTCTTGGATCAACATAATTCCTTTCAATAACGCTGAGTGGCAACATCACTCCAACCCACATGTTGAATGATCCTTTTTACCGCGTTGCTTTTTGAATCCAATTACATAAATGGCGACATGTGTTCAAATTCTGTAAAAATCCGTATTTCAGGCATTAGTACAGAAGATGGAATCAAATTCGATTCAAATAGACCCATGAAAAAATAGAATTGCCTTTCATTCCCACACCATCTGGATATTCTGGAGCTCCAATTATTAATTCATTGGTACCACAATTTAATCATTTGCTTGCATTTAGTATTTGCATACGAAATTTGTTGGCATAAGATAATTACATGCTTATTTTTACTTTAGATATATTCCTTTGTCTGAACAATTTAAATAAAATAATTACCTTGTAATATTTAAAATAAGTTCCCTAATCCTAAAATAGAGTTCCTTGATTGAAAAGATCACCCTTGAGGGCTTAATGTTCTCAATGGTTAAAATTACATTCACTCTCATCATTATTAGCATTATATAATGTTTAATACTAATGATAATAAGAGGGAGTGCAATTGCTTTTCTTAGCAATATATATTATTAATTGTTAAGAAAAGCAATTAAAATTAAATAGAAAGGTGTGCCCTAATTACATATTATAAAACCTAATCATCATTTTGTCGACAAAATAGAAAATTATCCTGAGAACCAAGCTAGTCCATCTTTCCCGGCAACATGTCAGATCCCTCTACTACCGTTCAGAGGGATCTGACGAACCTATGATTATCTTTGTCCCCACGTCGGCCCCTGTCTTTTCAATATAATTTCTCTTTCTCGACAAAATGAGTGAAATTATTATCTGCATCTTTAAACCATTAAAGATCTTCAATGATGAAATCAGAAATGAATGCTTTAAACACGTCTCTAGTTTTATTTAAATCAGTAATGACTGTCTTCTTCAAATTACTTCTTTAACAGCTTTTTGACCACTCCTGTATTATAAAATGAAGCTCCTTAACCATTTAATCATTGCTGAAATATCCACAAAGAAACTGTTCTCACTATCATTATAATTTTCTTCTTGACAAGAGATATTTATAAAAACTTCATGATTTCTTTTAAGAAAAAAGGTACATACAAAAGATAATTACTTCACCAATAAAAGATAATTTTATTCTGAGAACCAATTTATTCTGTCTTTCTTGGCTACATGTTCCCTCTGACGAACCTATGATTATCTTTAGTCCCCTCTGTTGGCCCCTATCTTCTCAATATCATTTCTCTTTCGCAAAAAAATTGGTGAAATTATTATGTGCATCTTTAAGCCATTAAAAATCTTCAGTGTTGAAATCAGAAAGCAGAGAGGAATGCTTTAAACAAATCTCTAGTTTTATATAAATCAGTAAGGACTGTCTCTTCAAATTACTTCTTAAACAGATTTTTGACCGATCCAGCTTTTGACCACTCCTGTATTATGAAATTAAACTCCTTAACCATTTATTAATTGCTGAAAAATCCACAAAGAAGCTATCCACACCATCATTAAAACTGTTCTTCTTGACAAGAGATATTTATTAAAACATCATAATAACTCTTCAGAGAAAAGGTGCAGACAAACGTTTAATAATCACTTCACCAATAAAAGAGAAATTTATCCTGAGGGCCCAGCTACCATTTCACCTTTCCCCACTCTATTTTTTCTCTCTTACAAGATGATGACAACATTTAGTCCCCAAGTCGGGCCCTTGTCTTATCACTGTCATTTTCCTTTCACAACAAGATGGGCGACTGAAGAACACACATCTTTAAGTGATTCTTTTTCCACTGACCTAGTTTTATTTATATTTTTAAGGAAGTTAGGCAATTTAATTATAGTTATTTTTTTATAATAAGTATAATCAACGTTTCCTGTAGTGAATGAATAGCCTTCAGTTTAGTCTCGCATGTTATAATCAATTACAGAACAGAAGTAATTTTGTATATATCAAATTTAGTAAGTTAACTTTCATGGCATATGTATATAATTAAACATATCCTGTATATAATTACTACCTTAAACATTGTACAAAATTTTACATTGAACATTAAAAATTCATAGGAAATAAAACCAGATGGAACCTAAAATATTTACTTTATGTTACCACCTTAACAAATCAAAATGTTTGAGTAGTTAATTGAGAATATTTTATAAAATGTATTTTAATTATATTTATTCAATTTAATAAATATATAAGGAGCTGTATTTTTAAAAATTTTATTTAAAATTAAATAGCATATTTTTTATAATATTTTTCTTCTTTTTTTGGTCACTTCAAAAGCTAAAAATATCAAATTCTAAATATATTTCGTATTTTACAAATGTTTTGTGTTATGTTATTTGGAAACAAAAAAAGTTTAAAGTATTTATTGGAAATGTTCTGGAATTGTATTAATATTTTATAAATGTTGCTTTAATGGTTGTTAAAATAAAACTTCAGATTTTGATTGATCACATTTATTTAAAAAAAATGTTTTATTTCGAAAATGTTAAGTTAAACTATTGATAATCTTCTAACATGTGAATAATTTTTTCGTTATGGTTTTAAAATTATTTAATTGTTCTGAACTGAGATAAGGGCCACTAAAGATAAAATGTTTGTCAGAGGGGACATGTAAATCATTAAAATCAAATGAATCGGATGTCAATGAAAATAAATTTGTCAATTTGCACATGCAAGGTGTACTTGGCACCAAGAGCACTGTATACTCAAACATCATTCATTGATTCTTATGGTACCCAACTTATGGTAATTTTATCCCTGACCTTTAAAATGATAAATCATTTGGGTCGCTCTGATTTATCTACCTAACTCAGTCAATACCCCATACTAAAAAACAAATGTGTATTCTAGTTGATAATTTTATCTAAAAAGCACCACTTATCCGCAAAATTAAACTACATTTTCTTTTTTAAAGCCCTGATGGCCAGGTTGGCATGCTCTTCTCTGATTTTTGAAACCAACTGAAGGACTTTTATCCCTGACATTGACAAAGAATCCTTAGGATTTGGTATCGCTAACCTCAGCCAATATCCCATAGTTTTGAAAGCAAATGAATTAATTGATAATTTTGTGAGAAAAAAAAGCAACGTTACAAAATATGTTAATAGCATAAATTTTTATCTATTTTCAACTATAGCTTGTAAATTTTCTATTATTGTGGGCAACTGAAAACAATTGAAGACAAATATCCTTAACGAACGAAAATTAAATACATCACCCTTATTTTTGATGTTCAGCCATACTAAAGCAAACTTAAGCCATACTGAAACAAACTTAAAACCAAACTATTATTCTATCTAGATAAATGTGCAGTAAATTTCCTTTTAAATTTAAAATGAATACAGTAACAAGTGATTGAATTTTCAGAATTAGTTATTAACTATCTCTGAGAGTTCGTAAATTTACATCACATAAATTGCTTAGAACTTCAATGACTACCATTCTCAGACCTAGTTTAACTTTTAATTACGAAATGAAATTTTATTCGATGCACATTACAATTTCTGCCAAACTTTCCAATGAATTCTACGCATGCATTGAATTCAAACATCGATTTTCATTCCATTTCAACAGTCAATAAACTGCAAATGCGCAATTCAATTGTCAACGTACATTAAGTTCAGAATAATAAAATTTTTATTTTAATGTTTGAAATTGATATCAATTTTCGAAAAAATCTTCAGTGTTGCATAAAAAAATGTGAAATATTAGAATAATTTATGTGAAATAATATGATTTACAATTCAGTTTATACTTTTATATTTAAATTACATTAGCAATAATACAATTCAAAAATATAATATAAAATGTGGATTCAAAAACATATTGATTGATGATTTATTAAAAGATTGATTGATCTAAAGATTCAAAAACATATTGATGATATGTTTTTAAATCTTTTTGTGATGAGAAAAATTTAATTGATTTCTTTTCAAAATGTGAAATCATATCAATTTTTATGTTTATCTTGAAACACCATAATTATTTAAAGATTAATTCTAATATAAGTTTTATTTATTTATATATTATTATTCATTATTATTTTATATTATTATTATTTAATTTATTTATTATTCGTTACAAAGCAGAAATGCATAAGATAAATTCTTATTTATTCAACGATTATTAAATTAAATTACGAGTAAAATAATTCAATTATAAATCATTTCTCTTTAATTATTTTCCACAATGCTAATAAAGCGAATAAATTTGATAACTTTTCTATATAAGAATTGAACATTTTCAATTATTTATTTCATTATCACCCGTTATTATCGTCTCTGGCAACACTCCAAGCATTATAAATTGACCTTGGTGCCGTTATATGCTACCACATGGTATATTCATCAAAATAGCAACAAATACGACAAAAAATAGGAAATGCTAGAATAATTTATGTAAAATAATATGATTTACATATCAATTTTATTCTTTTAAATTTAAATTACATTCACAAAAATATAACGTACTTATATTGATATGGTTTTGAATGTGTTTTTTAATGTCACTCAAAATGAAAAATCGTATCAATTTCGCTATTTAGCTTCAAACACCATAATTATTTAAAGATTAATTATAATACAAGTTTTATTTATTTATTTATTATTATTCATTACAAAGAAGAAATGCATAAGATAATAGTCGTTGTATAAAAGAGAGTTTAAAATAAATTTCATAATTAATAAATATATGCATCTATTTAAAATTCAGTACGATATTATAATTATTCAATTATAAATAAATTTTCTTTGATTATTTTTTCACAATAGCAATAATGCAAATAAATTTTATGACTTTTCTGTATAAGAATTGGACATTTTTAATTATTTCATTATCCGCCGTTATTTCATCTCTTGGCAACACTCCAAGCATTGTAAATTGACCTTGGTGCCGTTATATGCTGCCACATATATTCATCAAAAAGCGACAAATACGTCAAATCCATTCTAAGCATGTAATACATCAACAGTTGCGGTTTAGAAACGATTTAATCTCAGTTCTAACTGGTAGAAGGAAAGACCTTCATTAGAAATATTTTAAATAAATAAACAAAATTTGGAATAATTCACAGATGATATCAAAAAGAACCTTGGGGCTAACGAAATAATAAATATAAAAAATTTCCTGAAAAATAAGAAAATATTAAATATCTAATAGATACAACTAAAATAAAAGATCCTTTTGACAACTGCAAATTATTAATTCATAAGCAAAAATGCAATTTAAAAAATGGAATTTTCTTTGACGTTAATTTAAAACCACAGTGGCTGTCCTTTCATGGAAGGTCAGATAAAAAAATAAGAACAATAAATTAAAGATCCCGCCTTAGCAATGACATAAAAAAATCACGGTTACGGCAGTTAATAAAACAATATCTTTTGTCACCTAAAATGTGATAAATATTGCAGAAGACAGAAAATTAACTTGAACTTATTGGGTGTTTGTAGTTTGAAAATGGTTGTTATGAAAAGTCCATTGCGCAACTAAATATTTAATGACTTAAATGAAGGTTATTCTAAAAGAGATCTTTTAAATTATTTTGGGTGTTCAATGCCATTGCCATCACGAATTTTCATTATTAAAAAGAATACACCCAGTTTCCTAACAGTATTCTTGTTTGCACCACTTGTAAAAAACTATTATTATCATTCTTTGCAGCAAAACTATCATAAATGGTATGTAACACCTGCTTCCGTTTTATGTATTTAACTATAACAGTTGAAAATAAATCGCTATATGATATTTTAAATTTATAAATTTATTGATCACTAAATGATAATTTTTTTCTAACATTGTGGATCAATATTTAAAACTAGTTTACTAGTTTTTATCAGTTAGTTTGTATAGTTGTTAAGTTTAAGTTAAGTTGTTAAGTTATGTCTCTTATTTTGTTTAGTTTTGATTAATGCAACAATATTGTCTTTATTTTAATGAATTTATAGATCGATATAAAATAGATCTAAAATATTAATAGATAATGATATTTTTTCTAATATTTGTAGATCAAAATTAAACTTCAATTAATTCATGAATCAGTCATTTTGTATAGTTGTTATAATTCTCTTAGTTTGTATATTTTTCATTAATGCAAAAATATTGTCTTTATTTTAATGAACTTGAAGATCAATATAAAATAGAACTAAAATATTATTAATAAATAGCGATATTAAACAGATAGCAATATAAATATTATTAATAGATAATGATATTTTTTCTAATACTTATAGATTAAAATTAAACTTCAATTCATTCATGAATTAGTCAGTTTGTATAGTAGTTATAATTCTCTTAGTTTGTATAGTTTTGATTAATGCAACAATATTGTCTTTATTTTAATGAACTTGTAGATCGATATAGAATAGATCTAAAATATTCTTAATAGATAGCGTAGATAGACAAAATAGATATCGCCTTTTGTAATAGAAGTGATATCATTAAAAAGATTTCGTAAACATTATTTGAAACTTAAAAGAACATTTAATTTCAAGTTATCTTCAATTGCAATAAAATAATCTTTATTTTACAAGTGAATGCATACAAACTTGTTTTTAGAAATAGAACAAGGAAATTCTGTTTTTAAGAGTTTGATATTATATATTATCTTACTTTCAATAATTTTTTTTTTCAATTTTCATAATTAAATATTTGCGTTTTATTTAAGAATTGATTTATAAAATTACGAGTAAAATAAATTTATATATTCACTTCAGTTTTTAAGTTTTTTTAACTATTAAAGGTTGTAAATGTATTAATGACTGTAAAATAAAAAGTATCATATTAACTATCGGAATTTTTAAATATTATGTATTTTCCACTGATTGATTTAATATTAAAATTCAAAAGATTTCTATTCAAATCATTACGTATTCAAAAGTTTTTAGACATTGTATTAAATATAATATATAGTTTTTCATGTGAAACTGTACATTATATTTAATATAATGTTTAAAAACTTATATTTTTTTAATATTCTTATAAAAATGGCATAAGACAGATAGTTTTTATTAAACCAAGCCTGTAGTAACTGTGAAATGGCATTTAAATCTATATTAATATTTGTATGTGAGTACCACTGTAATTTTATAAAGAATGATCTAATATCTCTTTATTTTTTCGTAAATGTTATTGACAAATAAAAATAAAACATTATTACAAAAAAATACTAACTTCACTGATTGACTCGCCCTTTTTTTTTCAATATTTAAATTAAATTTTACAATGATCAATTAACAATTTTAACGAACCTAAAAACAATAAATTAAACAATTAAATAAAATTTAATCAATACGAATTGTAATTATTATTTCATGAATTTTTCACCCTTAATAAGAAAACAAATAATAATAAAAAATAATAATTCTTTTCATATATTTTATTTATTTTAATTTCAGATATTAGTTTGAACGTAAACACATAATAGATTCATTACAGAATTATACAACCTCTATTTCAGAATTGTTTGTAAGATTTCATTGTTTTTCTACCTTATCCATTTTTTAATCTTTCCAGTTTTTCAGTGATAAAAATTTTTAATGTATTAAAATACAAATAAAAAATATTTATGTAATATAAACTGAATTTTTAAACTCCATAAACCTGTTGTATATTTTTTTGTTCATTTTTAAAAGTAAGTTAGGCCAAGCGAATTTAATTTGATCACGTAAAAGTAATAATTGCTCCAAATATTTCATTTCTCCAAGAAAAAACCGTTAACAAGGAACCTCAATATGTAACACACTTTAGAGGTCAAAACAGCAATAAAACACAAGTCGCAAATACATCCGCTTGTGACACTTGCGCGTATATTATTTTAATTCCAAAACACTTTTCTAACGACGAGTTAAAGTTTTTAAGGCTACAAACAAGTGGATTTATTTAAAAATGAATCGGTCAGTCGCATTGCACCTACTGATACAGTTATAGAAGAGGTAACGGAACACTTTTTTTTTCTTTTTTTGCAAGTGGAATAACAGGTTTCTACTTGACCACCTTGCTTTTGTTTTATTTTCCTATTCCATCCGTTCTCTTTCTAATTGTTTTTTATTATTTTTTATTGCTTTATTGTGTCTGCCGAAAACTTCAGGAGGAAATCGCAGTTTGAAGGAAATTCGTAGCAATTTTTTTTTTTTTTTTCGATCGAGTTTTTTCATTGTGGCATTACAAAATGTCCCAGAGGAAATGTCTTCCGCTTTCTTTTTTGCTTCCTCCTACATATCTCGTTTTATCACTTTGTTTTTAAAAGAAGGTGTGGGCTTGAGAAACAAGAGCACTTTTCTCGGTTATTTCCACACAAAAGAACTATGTCGTTTGATAATGTAGATTGCAGGAAGTACTAATGCAGGAATTGCAGGAATGAAATTTCCAAACATCGCCTTTTTTTTATTATTTAAAAAAATTTGAATTTCATTGTATATTAGCGATTTTTTAAATGCATTAAGATGTGTTTAATAAAAAAAATTCATGAAATAAACTAAATCTTATTTTACATTAGGGAAACCATCGAATATCAAATCAAATCGAATCATCAAATCATCGAACATCAAATTTCAAACATGGTGTTTTATGTCCATCATGGCAACGTTGCCATGAGCATTACAGTTTATATAAGTAATAAAGTTTTTATAAACATTTATATAAGCGTTTATAAAGATAAAGCTTACAAACAGTAACAATAAACATTGTAAATGTTTATACAAACGGTAACAAAATAAACATTATAAATGTTTATACAAACGGTAACAAAATAAACATTATAAATGTTTATACAAACGGTAACAAAATAAACATCATAAATGTTTATACAAACGGTAACAAAATAAACATTGTAAATGTTTATATAAGCGTTAAAAAATAAACCTTATAAGCGTTAGAAAATAAACCTTATAAACGTTTATATAATAAACTTATCATAAATCTGATTTATTTTTTGGTTTGTTGGTCCTCGGAAAAGCTTACAACAGACGGATTTCACTGAATTTTTAATTATTTGTCCAAAAAAAGACGATTATAAATTTTTAATAATATTATAATTTAATTTATTTTGATTATAAATTTTTAATAATACGATTTTGTTTTTAAGGAATTAACAAAATTTTTTATGATTTAAATATGCTGCTCTTCTGAACGCAATGCCATGCAACTTTTGTTGAAAACAAAAAGTGACATCATTTAAAATCCTGAAGTCAGTTTTTTCTGAAATATCAGTTCCTGTAATATTCTTTTTGTATCCAAAATTTAAACTTTACTCAATGTGATTATATCTACTTAAATAGAAAAATTAAATCTAGTGAATTTATTTAAAGTATGCAAATACATCTACCTCTGCGCTAACATCCGCTTATCAAAAAAACATTGTGTATTGCTCATTTTGCAAACTAGTTAATGCATAATACAGTCGAAATAAATCCTATTATATTTTAACATTATCTTGCTACATAAATCCATTCAACAAATTACTATTTAAAATACCTTTAAAAATTAATGCGCTCGAGGATATTACATTTAAAAGATTTAATTTTTAAATAACTTTTAAAAGATATTTTACAAATAGTTCAACTAAAAAAATTCCGGTAAAACTACTTCACAAGAATTTACACACAAAGACAGTTCGCCTTACTTGTAAATCCTATTCATTTATGACAAGCATGAAGCAACCGTGAAATCTGAATCTTAAAATTAACCTCATGTCAGTAGGACTTAGCCATCGTTTCCATAATTTATGAATCACACAAGACGTTAAAAAAATTCCCCTTTTTTTAAAAGTATCGTATCATTTCCCGATCACGATTTGGCACGCGCAGAATATTTTGAAAAACTCGCCTAACTTGTTTTTCCAAATTATATACCTATCACGTTTTTGCATATTCCCGTTTCTTTTTGCATATTCTTTTATGATTTGATAGAATATCTATTCACTTTTGAATTGCATTTCAATATGTTTGATTTTGAGGTTAATGTGGTGTTTAGATAACCCTTGCTTGCAGAATAAGAAGAAATTTGATTAAAAGTATGACAGCATAATAAACCATCTGTTATAGCTTTGAATGCTGCTGCATGGAAATTAATAATATTCCATCATCATTTAACAAACATTAAAAACACTATTAGTTTGGTTTATACATTATTTCACGCATTTGTTATAAAAAAAATTATTTCAATTATTTTTCAAAGCAAATGTTGTAATAGATATGTGAATGTAAAAATGCTTGTAAAAAAAGTGCAATATGTTTTATTCTGCTTACATTGCTGATGTCAAAGAAAAAGAAAAAAAATCGTTTAAATTATTTCTCAAACTAAATGTTGTAATAGATATGTGAATGTAGAAAAGTTTGTGAGAAAAGTGCAATGTTTTTATATTATGACTACATCGCTGATGCCTTTTAATCTTTTTCAATTAAGTATTATTAAAATTCAAATAAAAGACAAAAAAGGTGAACAATTTCTCATTTTTTTACGCACGGAAATTTTGTTTTTCGGAATAAACTAAAAATAAATTCTTACTAAGGCTTTTCATGTTACTAATGTAATACAGATTCAGAAAATACATGCACAATTATTTTTCCCATTTCTTATTGTTTATCCTACAGAATATGGCGGCCTGATAGCCAATTGGTCAGCTCTCTGGCCTTTGGTACCACAGACTTTCAGCTTCGAATCCTGGCATGGATGCTTGTTAGTGGCTCGGAATCCACTTTAAACTGTACGTCCCGGTCTAATTAAAAGTGTGCACAAGATGACCGTATAATGGCAAACCAAACCAAACAGGGACTTACTCGAAGCGGAACTTCTGGCACAGAGCGCTAGTTACTCGGCCATCAGTCCTCGACTTTTCGTTAGAGATGTTTATTCATGTCAATGTTTTTATTGAATATAAGAAAAAAAACAAATAAATACGATAATTTAAAAACATATTCTTTGTCACTCAGTAATAATGCATGGAGGTTTGTTAGTGGTTCGGAATCCCGTTAAACTGTAGGTCCCTTTCTAATTAGCCTACAGTGTGCACAAAATGACTGTAGAGTAACAAACCAAACCTACAAAATATGTGTATTTTCAACATTTTTTAAACCGTCTTATCTTGAAAGAAGTTGGAATTTTGTATTTGCTATCCTCATAATATGGTTGTATTAATGTAATTGTATAATATTTATTGTAATAGAGATACTAAGAGTGAACTTCACAATCTGATGCTACAAAAATTTTAAAGCATTACTTAATCATTTAGTTAAATTACCATTTATTTTCCATACAGTAAAAACTAGTAAACATTTATTATAACATTTTAACATAAATGTAAACGTTAATAAATAATGAACAACATATGATATCCATAGTTGCAAAAAACGAGAGTTGCTGGTGTTAGAGCCAGGATTCGGTATAAAAATCCGATTCCCTATACTAGGGAATCGGATTTTTATAAAAACAATTTTTATTTTTTCAAAATTCTGAGAATTAATGTCTTCATAAGATTTTAGAAGTGTTATAACGTCTTTTTACTTATAAAAAAGTAAAAAACGAGTTTCTTTTAATTAGTTATCGAAGTCGTCACTGCCAAAATAAAATGGGGGAGACACAATGTACTTTTCGTTCACTAAAACACAACTTCTTAAAGAACTTTTTGCAAAGTAATGTTGGCCACACTAAAGTGTACCCAACGTAACAGTTTCGAAGAATCATTAAGTATCTTTTACAGCGCTCGTCTTCCTACCGACCTCGTTGAGAAGAACATGTGGGCTGTAACAGTTCACGTTCATCGACCGGTGAAATTGAAAGCTCACGGCTCGTGTGTTGTCCAATCCCTTATCTCTGCACACCTCCGAAGAGATACTAAGACACAAAACTGGGCTAGTTTTCTGACAGGAAGAGACCCGAGGGCACCGGGGGATGCAAAATAGATTCGAAATAGGCCCTTTTTCTTCTTTCTTCTTTATTTCTTTGCATTCGACAAACAAAAACATTCAGGAAACTCTCGCTCGTTATAGAGCAACATTTGCTCATTGTGTCTCATGTAAGTTTTCCAGCCCACACGTTATTATTCATTTAAGAAAATGGATGCGAAAGTGAATCACGACGAGTTCACCTAGATGATAATTACCGTCGAAATTAAAAAAAGGAAAACGTCTAGAAAATTTACAATGTTTGATGATGGCTTTAGGCATCTTTTTTTCAATCACTCACCTTTCATATTTCTTTTTCCTTCAAAGGTTAATATTTATTTATTATTTTTTTTTATGATGTCTAGTAAAAATATCAGCTAACTGGATTTGCACTTCCTTTAACATTCTTTTTCAAATAACACTTTTAAACAATGTTTAATCCGTAACTTGATGGGATTATATTTTTCTTAGTATAAGCTTATTACCTGTCATACATAAATCTGATTTGATCGATAACTTATCTCATGGACGTTTCCGATTGTTATTTCTATGTTTATAAACTCCAATGTGATCTATATTCTATTTTAGTTCATGAAGTTTAATCCTTTTTTTTGTATTAAAGACAATGACATTTAATCTTTAAATATTTTATTGTTCAATAAGCTTATCCACATATAAACCAAATTTATATGTGATGTATATTTGGAATAGATTTTAATGCAATTTAAAAATAAAAAACGTTTATGCCAGCAAACAATATTATGAATATATGACTACGCATACAGATAAATGGTGCCTCACTCCTCCTTGGATTCCACCTAAAGGAAAGTCATCGACTATAAATTTGAACGATAATTTATCTCCTGGATGTTTCCAATTGTTATTTCAATGTTTATAAATTTCAATATGATCTATATTCCATTTTAATTCCCAAAGTTTAATCCTTTTTAAGATATTTTTTATAAGACAGACCTATTTCTTTTTTTATATTAAAGACAATGACATTTAATCTTTAAATATTTTATTGTTCAATAAGCTTATCCACATTCAATAAGCATATCAACTTATAAACCAAATTTATATGCAATGCATGTTAGGTATAGATTTTAATACAATCTAAAAATTTAAAAACATTTATGCC
This sequence comes from Caerostris darwini, assembly GCA_021605075.1. Classification (NCBI taxonomy): domain Eukaryota; kingdom Metazoa; phylum Arthropoda; class Arachnida; order Araneae; family Araneidae; genus Caerostris; species Caerostris darwini. Next base: position 202,051 of record BPLQ01005768.1, on the reverse strand, counting down.
AGCATAAAAAAAAACATGACTACGCACACAGATACATGGTGCCCCTCCCCTCCTTTGTTTCCAACTAAAGAAACGGTCATCGATTGTCTAGATCAGGGGTCTCCAAACTTTCCAGCCTTAGGGCCATACTGTTTACTCCAGTAAGTACCAAGGGCCAAAACTGTTTTAATTTTTCTGCTATTATCTATACTTTCTGTACCAGTAGCCGAGTGCGCGCTCTGAGCGAGCATACGCTTACTAACTACAAGCTATTGTCAGTGAAAAATCACAATTACATAAATCTTATTAGTATTCTTTTTACAAGTGGATACCCCACGGTTTCAATCGCGTTATTTTAGCTTTTCCGTTCCTGAGGGCCTTTTTTACCTGAGGATAAAAATCATATGTTTGATTCAGGATATATACATTAAAAACATCGATATACATGCATATGCAATATTCTTTACCCCAACATAACTACCGAGGGTAACCGCGGGATGTTCACTAGTTTATAATGTTAGTGGGATTCATTTCAATTATTTGTTAGTTGTTATGCTTAAATTATATTTTCTGCGTATTATGCTTGTCATTAAGCTTTACCTAGAAAGTCAATAAAACCGAATTATTATCATTATCTGTTTTTTTATCCAACTTATTACAGCAACAATAAGATTGTACATTTGATTATATACATTGCAAATGCATAGATATAAATAATATTAGTGCCTTTAAAGCTTCGTGTATAGTTGAATTTTAAATAAATAAATGTTTACAATTTTATTATGACATCTAGTATTAACTGATCCGCTTGTCTCAAAATGTATGAAGTGCAAGTAATTATAAATCGCAAAATAATGATTTCATTCAACCACTATCAATTTATCAATCGTACATAAAATTTGAAATTAACTCTACTATCTAAAATAAGAGGATGCTATATTTTAAAAAGTAAGCAGATTAGTAAACAAAATAATTTAGTAAAACGCAGTAAATATAGTAAATATTTAAGTAAAGTAAGTATGAGTATTATAAGTAGTAATTTAAGAAGTAAGTATATAAGTATTTTAAGTAATTTTTCGCTTATAATTAATTTATCAAAAAAAGCACGAACTCATTTTATAAACAGATAATTTGAATTTTGAAACAAGCCTCTATTATTTATTTCATTCTAAATATTAACAACACAATTTTTTTTTGTTATTCCTCGTTAGTCATTATAAGAAATGTATTCTGATTTTTACTTGAATTGTATTAATAAATTCATTGAAAAATATTTGATTATCAGTTAAAAATTTCGAAGCTAAATTACAATAAAATTAAAATTATATCTTTTAATTATTGTATTTAATTTGCTGAAATTTAAATAATTGATTTTGAAAGGAGAAAATCCTTCAAACGCTAATTCAGCAAAATATGGGAGGAGGACATATATCTATAAAGAGAGATTTATATTTCAACAAATGTAAAAAATCTTTATGATTTTTATAAGCATAAAAATCAAAAAGTGCATTATATTTATTTGATTTATTGCTGTTTTATAAAATTATACAATTCGTACAATTTAACTGCCATTCCTCTCTTCCGCTATCAAGAAAATTCCATTCTTTCTCCACTCAATACGAATAGCACACATTTCCGCCCATAACTCTTAGTCATTTAAAAACAAACAGTAATTGACATTTTGAGGAGATCATTATAGAGTGTTCTGTGGAATAGCAGTTTGAATCAAATCATAACTTGATTATACTTTACGATTCGAACATAAAGTGAAGCGTTTATCCTCCATGGAAAATGCCTGTTCTAGGTGAACGCGTGGCTTGCGGGTCAAGGGAACACCTGCTTCCACAAAGTCTTCCGCACTCGAGCATGGAGGTTGAAAAATATTCTTGGCGTGTTGTAGCGCGACGGGATGTACCGTGACGGGTTCTCGGAAATGTAAACATTCACGGGGTGCTTTATTAATGATATTATGTGGCGAAGAATCTTGGATCCTCACTGCGTTGTTTAAATACTCATACACACATCATTATCAGTATCAATTACATAGTTGCCATAAATGAAATTAATTTACAAATAGTAATGCAAATAAGCACACTAAGCAAGCTCTTTTAATAATAATCTCACAATGATGACTATAATTTAATTAATGCTTAACATTTCTAATAATTATTTTATTGTAACGATACCCTTATTTTATGATGTGATGGCAGAGAATACATTTATTGCATGAAGAGAGATATTGATGTATGTATGTATGTATGTATGTATGATCGAGGACACTGCATGATTAATTACACACATCTTTTAATGGGATGATTTCTATCATCAAGCTGTAGAATAGTAAATGGTTATCATATTCCAAATAAAATCTCTTTTTGGATATCAGTTGATATAAAAATAACAAATCTTCAACACATGCATGTTAATGATAAATTCGTCATATGATCACACTCTCATTACATAGCTTATATGGTAATAATCATATTAGATGGTGAAGAAATTCAAAAATATTCTTGATTAATATGGCTTATCCATAATGATATAATATCCGTAATGATATAAAATAATAATTTTCAAAACTATTTTTTAAATTATAACCTCTTCTGATTGACTTAAATTAAAAAATAAATTTTAAGTTTCAATATGAATAAATATATCAATTAAAAATAAATTTTAAAATTGTAGTAATAATTCATGTTTTTCATCTCGATGATAATTAGTTTGATTTTAAGGCATTTTTCGTATTAGATGATTAATTTAATTAATTATACTATATTTACATTAAATTAAATTAAATATATTTTTAAAACATTTTTCAAATTGAAATAATTTAGTCTGATCTTTTTCAAATTTTAATAATATTAAAAAAATTTAAAATACGTCTTTTTAATGTTTAAGCTTGTGTCATTTAATGATATAACTTTTGAAAGAAAAGAATTGAATGTTAATTCAATTTTTATGTTAATTATTTTTATTTTTATATGTTATGTAACAAAATTTCAACTATTTAATATATATCTTACGTACAATGCATTTTTTTTTACCTTTAGTCTCACTGGTCAAATTGTATTTCATCAAATCAAAGTAATTTGAACATAAAATCAACTTGATTTTGCATTACTTTCAACTATCTACTTTTTATAAAAGTTTACAGGCCATCTTTCTACAATTTTTTTTTAGATTTCTTGTAATTTATAGTAAGAAAATGTGTTAATAAGAAGAATAAGCATTAAATTAAAGTAAGAACAAATATAGAAAAGTCCATTAATTTTTCCGTTTTATAAGAAATTAGGGAGCAACAAATACTTAACTCCTACACAATATATCATTTTCGGTACTTACGTATTAACGGTACCTTGGCGACTTTTGCACCAATAAAGAGCACACGCGCCAACCGCAGCTACAGATTTGGCGCCAATCTACACTTAAAATTTTTGTTCCAAATAATAAAATATATATGAAACACTTCATTTAAAATCAAAACGCTTTCAAAATATTTTTATTCCGAATAACAAAGATTGGCGACACTTAAAAACCGCCAAGTCTGTCGCCAAGGTACCGTTAATACGTAAGTACCTCATTTTCTTTGGCATTTGCTATTTGTCTTATAATTTAAACTTTCATCACACTAGCTTAAATCAAAGAAGGAAAATATAATTTTGCATCTTTTTATCTAAATATAAAAATTATATTACTTTCTTTAAAATACTTCTCTTTTTTATTTGTTCATTAAATAACAATGCTTTATCTCTCTAATTTCTTCATTTTATCTTAATAACCTCAAGAAATATTTTAATACAACTTCTGAAGGCATATATTGCAAAATCTAGTCTGACTCCAGAAAAATTTATCTTCGAATTCCATATCATTACTTTCTCACAAAGCATATTAATTTTATTATCTGAAATAAAAAAAACTCTTTGGCGAAAGTTTTGTTCTTATCTTTATTGCAAAATCTTTTTTTTTTCCCTCAGAAAATATTTCAGAATATAGCCAAAACTGAGAAAGAAAAAAAAAAGAATCAACATTTCCAGAGATAACTATTTAGAATGGTTTCACGCTCGAAAGCTTACGTATATGCTTGTTCGTAGAAGAAGAAAAAAATAATAACGAAATAAAAACGATAAAAAAAATTCTTTCTTTCCAAAACGGGGTCAAACTTGACTTTCCAAATGAACATGTTAAAGAACTTCAGATAAATCCCTACACAATACTTTCTAAAATAATAATAATGGTCTGGTCTATCGGCCAAAGAGCAATATGGCATGGCACGAAATAAAAAAAGGAATAAAAATATATTGAATTTTGCAAGGTGTGTCTGGGACAGAATCGAGAACGTGCTGAACCACGTGATCTATTGTGACCTTGTACCCAACAACGCCCAAATATGCAGTCGGTTAACAGCTTTTGCAACGGTATTTTTGTTAATGAATAAATACTAAACACAAACTGTTAACTGTAGTACTGTAAGGTGGAGTCATACCCTTTTTCTTTTTTGATACTCCCATGTATTTCAGGTATAACTGGACAGTAGCTAAGTTATAATGAAAAGCAACTGGATTTGATAACTTCAATTCAATTTTCAATAATTATAGAGGACTGATAAATGTTATTTTTCTGCCAATTTAAATTTGACAGTTTGAAGAATAAAATTATTTTCTTACTTAGTTCATGTTATGTCTGTAGAATAATAAACAGGCTGTTGCAAATTCTAAATAGAAATTTTATTCTCATTTATATTTCGTACATTTGCACCAAGCACCTTACATTTGCAAGTCTGTGAATACCTTATCCAACACAATTTTCATGGCGATTTCATTCTCAATGTGTTAAAAAAATCATGAACAGGATCTATGTCACTTCCAAAGTAAGTTATTCATACAGAATTAAAACAATAAATAAGTAAAATGAAAAATTAAACGAAGTTGGCACCGTTACAAGAATTTAAAATGGAATTGAGGTCTAAAAATTATCAAATTTACAATTTTGTGAACAAGAATCCTAAAAATAATTTATTTTTATCCTTCTCCATTTCTAGCAAAATCATTAAATTGAAGGAGAAATATTTAAAGAGAATGATAATTTAAATTCTTTTAACTTTCTTTTCCAGTTATGATGCAATGAGCATAAATATTTTTTCGTGAGTTCTTCTACAAGACTTTTAAATCTGAAAGAGGAAATCAATTCATCCACTTAACTGTAAAATTATTTTATTTTTTCAAGTAAGCTTTTTGAGAAATTTATCTTACTTCAATTACATGAAGATAAATCTTTTTCCAGCAAATATATATTTATTTAAGCGTTTAAGTGATTTAAAGTTTTTGCGCGTTTTTCTTTAATGGAATAAAATAGTTTTATTCATCCATTATGCCTACTTAGTATTGTTTTATTCATTTTTGTAGATGAAAGGAAATATTATGAAAAGCTAATCTTTTATGATATAGTATTTATTATTCATGCAACCTTATCTTAACGGAAAAAATAACATCAATTAACGGTAAGGTAACTCATATTATGAACTGTATCTTAAGGTTCATGGCATCTAGATAACAGATTAACATAGTATTTTTAATGTCTGAATGCTCAGTTAATTGTTTTGAAAATCTTCATAAAATATATTGTACCATACAGCTTATTGAAAGTTTTACCAAATTTATTTTTAAGTTTGTGATTTCTTGTTTAAATATTAATTTAGTTAACAGTAATTCCGAGTAAGTTTGTTAAAACTATTACCAATATATATGGGGTTTTTATTTCACTTTTACTGTCACACATTTTTTTCAATGAGCCATAAAAAATTAACAAATATTGATGAACTTCAATAAATATTAAAATATTGCATTAAATAAATTAAGCATTATGTTTGAAAATACAATGTAATTTTGTATTATTTAAATTTTTGTTGCAACTGTTAATAAAAATGGATTTAAAAATCATGAATGTAGTGATGATTTCTGACTAATATCATAAAGCTTCTAATGAAAATGCAGCAAAGAAAACTAATGCAAACTTCTAATAGCATTAGTTGAACTAAATCTTATTTCTGATTATAATAAAATTTTTAAAAAACATTTTCAATTTCATTCCACCAATTTATTATTATTGTTGTATTACAAAAAAAAAGTTTCAGCAATGTTATACAGAATAAAATTAGGTCTACGTCTCCATTTATTCGACACTCCCAAAATAAGAACTCTGAAATAATGAGTTATTTGTTAGTTAAAATTTTGAGTTATCTAGAAATTTTCCAAGAAATTCAATAAATATAATTATTTTTTATTAGATTGCTTAACTGTATATAAAGTATTTCTATACAATAATTTAAACTGCAGCGTGTGTAAGCATTTCACTCAATTCAATAAAAAAAATCCATGATTAATCGCACTTGGTCAGCCCTTCACGGAAGCTAGGTTGTCTGATATACATAAAATGTATTTCCTATTGTTCTAGACCTATCAAACCGAGTGGGCTTGGGCCCAGAATAAGTTATGCTTCGTGCAAGACAGATTGGATTGTGACCCCAAAAACAGTTTATGCCTCTCTAAACATGCATGCAGTCCAAAAATTAAGTGACATACTAAAATGTATTTTTATTGAGTTTAAATATATAAGCGTCTGCATGCATGTAATAGAAACTTTGTCTACCCCAAATTTCCAAGGTATTACTCGCGGTTTTTTTTTCCCTTCATTGTGATTCTGTTGGTAATAAATAATCTTATGAGTGACGTTTCAATATAATCCGATTTTTTTTTTTTTTTTGCATTGAAATATTAACTTCAGATGACAGATTTAGTATTTTAAAAGTAGTTAACTATTTCTATATGTTAAAAATAATTTCCTATTAATTTAAAAAAACTTTTTTCCATCGTCCATAAAAAAAATATCATGTAATCAAAATCTGATAACTTTAATGCTAAAGTCAAAGACAGGCTCTAACTTCTTGAATATACTACCCCTTTAATTATGGCATCGTTTAATAAAGGAAAATTTATCTCAAACTATTGCACATATTTTTCTTTTTAAAAATTTTCTATAGTTTAAAATATTTTTAATATTAAGCATTTTGTTTGTTTTTATTCTTCATGTTATTTTTTACAATACTTTATATCTAATGTTTTAAAATAACTTCTCTTCTGATAATATTTAACTAAACACAATAATGCAACTTTCCATATTTAAATATTAATAAGGAGGTTTACAGTGATTCTTTAAATCTCACATAGGTACTGTGTAGTTGGTATGCCCGTTGACAGACACCTTAAAATTGTGGCTGCTAGGTTACTAGCAATGTAATGTAAAAAGAGCTTGAAGATTAAGTCTACATCTATATGCATTGATCATACCATATACGTTATATATACACCATATGCATCAGATGATGAATATATGCACCATATAAAATAGTAAACGTTGATCATACCGATGCCCCATATATAATAGTATGCGTTGATCATATCGAGGCACCATATAAAATATTATGCGTTGATCATATCGAGGCACCATATACAATAGTATACATTGATCATATCGATGCACCATATACAATAGTATACATTGATCATACCTTTGTATATATTGATCCGCATTGCTCTTATACAGAACATATTGTACATATCGGAAATTAAGTATTTAATTCTCCAATCAAACTCCTTTGCAAGTGGTCAATGGTTAAGACATTATTATATGCGCATCTATAAGATTGTTGTGTTAAATTATAGATTGCATCATAAAAGAATTTTTAGCTAGATTAGAAATATTTATTAATGAATTTATTTACATAATTATTAAACAATTTCATCCGAAAATACCAAAAATACGATTTGCTCCTCAGGATCAAATTTATTTGTTTATCTTTTCTCGTCTTTTTTCTAAATAAATCTAATCATTGTTCCAGTTTAAATTTTCAGACTTATTTTAAAATTCTGTGCAAAGCCTGGAAATGATTCTAATTCGAAAGACTTCAAAATTCTTGATATTATTACGTATCATTTGTACAAAGTTTTTTTTTTCGATATCAAATTACTTATATACTTTGCTTTATTATAATCTTGATTTCTTTCTCATAATAAAATATTATGTAAAATAATTCTACCAATTATCGTATAATAGTGCGCAATTATTGAATTTCAATTCAAATGTCTATTTGTATGTATATTTTTTGATAAAATTTAAAACCCCTATTAATTGGTTCATATGTATATTCAATTAAATTTTATTAGTATTTAACTTTAAACTACAGCTTTAATTAACTGAAATTAAAAAAATATTAGATAAACTTCCATTCTTTTCATGTCATTTTCAATTAAAAATGTTATAATTTTTCTTTTCAAAATTGCTTTAGTTCCTTATGGTTATGCTTAAAATTCAAAAATATTTTTTATGATTATTAAATTTTACAAATAATAATTAATTGAAATTCTTAATAAATTTTATTAAGGATAATTAATTGAAGTTCATAATAAATTTTACTAAGGATAATTAATTGAAATTCCTATTAAATTTTATTAAATATAATTCATTGAAATTGAAAGCATCTTTTAACAAAAACAGCTTCCAATTTAATTTCCTTGTTAAAATTTAATACGTCTAAATTGAACATTTTTCTTTTATATTAGGCACAGCTTATCAGTCTACAAGCAAACATAGAAAGTTTTTATCATATTCTTCAAATTTGTCTTATACTCGGAAATTATATTTTATAATATCAAATATTGCTTCAAGGTTTGACTTTAAACAATCGATTAATACCACTGACTTTTGATACTGAAAATAAGGTAAATTCTTATAAGTAAATATTATCAAATTAATGAATGAGATAAGGCTTGGGAATACATCCATTTATAAATAATAAAAGAAAAGAATGGAATAAATGCCATCTTCTAGCAAATATCTTATATTCTAAACTATAAGAAAAATTTTCAAAATGCCTTATCTTGGCACAAATTTCCATATTTATAGACTTCCCACGCATACCATTTATACTCTTGGTAATAAAGAATGAGTACAACTTAATCGCTGAAGGAAGATGGAGTTTTATTCCATGACAATAACATCCGATCTGAAACAAAGACCACATCATTTTTTTTGCATTTCTTAGAAGCAATAAAAAAAAGAAAATTTGCATTTTAGCAAGAAGTAATTTCACCTAACGATCAACAATCATGCACAAAGAAGATGAAAAAAAAAGGCAAGCTTGCACCCAAAAAATTAGGAATTTGGACTAGTTGTGTTATTTTGGAAAAAATGGTTGTGCAAACTTCCAAATAAAAATAATGATAAAAAAAAGCCCACAATCTTAAGATCGTGAAGTACTTACATTCTTTACAATTCTGTTCTAATACTGGGGGAGTGGAAAGTTTTTCTCTTACAAAACGTCTGCTTGCCCTACTTGTGCTTTGTTTCAAAATGCTTTAAAAAATAAGTCGTCTTTGTTGAAGAGATTTTCAGTAAACAATAAAATGTCATTCAGCAAAATAAGTCACGGACGTGAAATCTCATGGTCCGCAAACCTCCCATGATTACTTGACCTTTCACTGTTTTTTTTTCACTTAGAATCTGTATTGTACTTCCGAATTGCAATAAGGAGTCACGAATTGAATGATTTTCTTTGCGTACAAATGGCACTAGAGTGACCTTTTAGGTTGAAGAGCAGTTCACTATTCCAATATCACAGTATTTTTTTAAACAACAAAATAAGAAAACCTAAGATTACATGCTATCTTAACAGAAATGCTTAATATCCTTACAAGTATATTATTTTAAATACAAATATCCACTAAAACCTGCTCCAAGCCATAATCCCTTACAAACCTAAAATCTCTGCAAACCTAAACTTCTCTTACAAATCTAAAACCTCTACAAGCCTATGCATCTCTTACAAATCTAAAACTCTACAAATCTATACATCCCTTACAAACTTAAAACTTATTAAAACCTATATATACTTTCTTAAATCATGTGTGCAAAATTCATTTGTAGTGGGCGTAAAACTTTTGCCCATGCTTTGGAAGGCTTTACACTTCTACTCAAAATATTTAAGAAGCTACCTACGCCCATTATATCCATAAACTGAAAGTCGCCGAGAGGTGGCTCAAAATGTTGAATAGTGAAGATTACATTGATAACAGAGAATAAAAATGCAATAAGATTTTTAATTATGTACATTTTTAGTTTGCCTACTACAATGTAAATGATACCATTAATACACTTGCGGGATTCTTTTGTAAATTATACTAATTAAAAATTTAACAATTACAGTTGTTCTTAATTCAAAAATAATTTTTTTTTCTTGAAAATACACTTTATATAAAAAAATTAAAAAATATAGGATACTAAACCTAAAGAGATAGAATACTCATTAGCTATCTAAATTAGCTTTAAATCAAAAAGGAGGTTTTAAATTTTAAAATTTAAGAATATTTTTTTAGAGTATAAAATGTTACAACAAAAATAATTAATATCTATAAAAAGTATAAATTGACAAGTCACAAATATAAAAAGCAACAAGTTCGTCATAAATTAATTTTGATTAAACAATCTTAATTGTGAAAGAATTTTAAAATTTATTTTGATGTTTAATTATTTTACATTAAATATGAAATTTATTTTAATTGAGGGTTAATTTTATCTTGCATTATAAAAGTTATTTAGCAATACGGTATGGACAAAATAATAAAATAACTATAAAACGACCTTGTATAAAACTTGTAGAAACTATTTTCTTCTTTATTCAATCCAGTTATTCGTAACTAGTTCAGATCTCAGTGAAATATGTAAGATGAAAATGATTAAAGCAGTTATTCCAAAACTTCATTTTTTGTTAGTTTCAAAATAAGCATAAATACAATCCTAACAATTTTTTTGAAGCAACATACACGAAGAAACCAGATTGTAGAAAATTTATTTGCAAGATTTTTACAATGTTTAAACCATTTATTAGCTAAATTGCTTTTGGAACATGAAGAATAATTTATTTTTTGTAAATTTGTCTACATACATAAAAATTTATAATAAAAATGACGTTCCATCATGCAGATCAAGATTCCTACCATGAAATGGATTGCACCAAAGTTATTACAATTTGCGTTGAAGTATTGTTAAACTGTAACCAAGATAACATTTTTTTATATCAGGGGATTGCAGCAGACAATTTGGCATCAGGCGTTTTTGTATCAAACGATTACTTTAGTTGAATCCAGGAAGTATTAGAACAAAAATATAGAATTTTTTTTTTTTCATTTATCTTCTATTGTAACGAACTTTTAATACCATTCAATCTAGTTATCAGACAAAATATTGATTGTGGTTTAAAGAATAAACACAATTCTTGAATCAATAATTTTATCATATTCTTAATAACTATTATTTTTCTGGCTGTAGATTAAAAAATTATTTTTATTTTAAAAACAATACATCGCGTGCCCTAAATCATTCGAAATTTATCATCAAATCCTATAATTTATTCGCCTTCTTTAACATTCGAATCCGTAACAGTTTATATCACAGGAAAGAAAGATTGATTCTTGAATCAAATTGAAATGGTATTGTATTACTAATCTTATAAAAATACAATGTAAACAATAGACTTGTATATTGACAGTAGTCATAACTCTAATTCTATTCATTTATTCGAATATTGTGCTACGATTTTTTAAATTTATCTTCTCTTAAAATAAAATTATCTGAAATATTCTACAAGCTGTCCATTGAAAATAAAACAAATCAGTCAAAAATTTTTTTTTATTCTTCTGATTTTCAAAATAATGTAGGTCAGTATTTTATTTTCAGTAAGTTGAAATTGAAATCTACTGTTAAGATGCAATAGTTTTAAAATAACTTTTTAAAATTTTCTTGGGAATATTTGTTCTTTTTATTTTATTGTTTTACTTCTTTTCTTCGATTTAAAGCTTTTTTTATTTAAATCTATATGAGGAATTGGTAAAATCGCAGAATAAAGCCCGTTGGAAATTTGGGGTCAAAAATCTGTCGCCAAAGTGTGCCAAGTAGCAGGTTGCGATTGTGTTATGAACTGCAAACAGTACAAGAAACCCGTGTTACTACATTTGGCAACTTATCTCCCAATTGGCGCTACAAAAAAGTCGCCAACACCCAACGGCCCCTATTTTGCGATTTGGCTGAGGAGTATATTTGAAAATTATATATTTATCTATCAGGGAAAAAAAATAACTATAAATCTATTATTTTAAGCGCTATATTTTGTATATAATTTAAAGTAGCTACTCAATAATAAATTGATAGTTTGGTTGGTTACATTTCTTAGCAATTTTTTTTTCTTGAATTTATAGTGATTTGGAGAAGTGACCGAGTGTGAGATTTTGATAGTGAAGAAGTCATTTTCAACTATTCTACGCCAAGCCATAATATGAACCAACGCGTATTGAAAATAATATTTTCTTTCTAATTTAATACATCGTCAAACATATTGAAAAGAATATTTTCTAATTTAATACCTAGTCAAGCATATTTCAAAGAATATTTTCTTTCTAATTTAATACATCGTCATGCATAGTAAACTCAGTAGAAAAATTATCTTTGCTACAAAATACTGTGGATAAAAATACATATATCCTTTGATTAACAATAAATCATTATGCTATTTCTTTCTGATGTTCACAAAGACTTTACAAGAGCCATATATTTTGAGAGTCCTATTCATCTATATGTAATTAGCATTGTTAACAAAACAAAAATGTCTGAACATTCAAATATATAACAAAATCTTCCTATATAGCAATACTATTGTAACATATAAATATATATTTATTAAATATCAACACAATATGATTCCATTAATTTTTTGTGTGCTTTTGACAATAGAAATACAGAAGTAAAAAATGAATTAAACATAATTAAGAAGTAAGCAATTCTAACAGCAAATTACTCAATTGACTACATTATTTACTTTGTTAAAAGAACAACTGAAAATAACCATTTCAGTGACAAAACCAGTTGTTCTCTCATATTTTAAATACAATTTGATTGTTATTCTTTTATTATATTATATTATTTTTTCTTTTTATTTCTAGGGAACATTATCAGTCTTAATTTTATGTTTATCCGTCTTTTGTATCACCGTCCAAAGCAGCCGGTTGACTAGTAAGTATTCTGTTTCTTACATCTTTATTAAAAACAAAAATTCGATAAACTAATTGGTTCAAGGAAACTCCGTTGAAGAAATACACATCGCCGATCTAATTTGAATTATTTCTAAATGCCTCCATCTTTTATTCGTCCTTCGAAATACATTCTTCTTAATTACAGGCACTGTTCTAGGAAAGTTTTCGTTTTATTTCCATTAGAGCCTATTGTTCCTTCCAAAAGAACGAACTTTCTTTCGTTCTTTTATTACAAATGTTTAAGATGAGAGTAAATATTTTTGCTTCCATAAACAAAGAAAATGTAAATCGTGTGTGTTCAATGTAGCAGTGAAAAACTTGAGTTTGTATTCTACATTGAATAGTCAGAAAAAAAGTTAGATTTTTCATATAATTAACATTTAGTAGAATGGCGTTAATTAGAGTAATTAAAAAACAGAAAAGGCCTTTCATGACAAAAAGAAATTAAAAGTTCGTTTTCGCTTTTGATTCTATATATAAATGCTAATTAAACACGTTTTCATCCAACTGGTGTAATTAACTGGGTAAAAGTTTAATGAAATTGTTCCAAATGTTGAAATAAAAATGGATTAGTGGCAACGTAATATTATTTACGAACTGAAATAGAATTCAAAGAAAAGAGATTAAACTTCTCCTACAGTAGTTAGAAAAATCGTCATCTCATCTGGTGAATCCTTATTTTAATATATAAATCTTATTTTTTACAAAAAAATTAACATCATAATATAATAAATAAAACTAATTAGAATGCTTTTAATTAATCTTATGTTTTCATGTATGTTTCTGGCATGCCATTAACCATTAATGAAAATATCGTTTCTAGCAGGCCATAATAATGAAAATATCGTTTCTGACATGCCATAAACCATCCAATCAATGAAAATATCGTTTCTGACATGCCATTAAACATCCAATCAATGAAAATATCGTTTCTGGCATGCCATTAAACATCCAATCAATGAAAATATCGTTTCTGACATGCCATAAACCATCCAATCAATGAAAATATCGTTTCTGACATGCCATAAACCATCCAATCAATGAAAATATCGTTTCTGACATGCCATAAACCATCCAATCAATGAAAATATCGTTTCTGACATGCCATTCCAATCAATGAAAATATCGTTTCTGATGCCATTAACCATCCAATCAATGAAAATATCGTTTCTGACATGCCATATAATGCCATTAAGCATCCATCAATGAAAATATCCAAAACATCCAATCAATGAAAATATCGTTTCTGGCATGCCATTAAACATCCAATCAATGAAATATCGTTTCTGGCATGCCATAAACCATCCAATCAATGAAAATATCGTTTCTGGCATGGCATTAACCATCCAATCAATGAAAATATCGTTTCTGGCATGGCATTAACCATCCAATCAATGAAAATATCGTTTCTGGCATGCCATTAACCATCCAATCAATGAAAATATCGTTTCTGGCATGCCATTAACCATCCAATCAATGGAAATATTTCTGGTATACCATATGCACAATTCTATAGTTAAAAATATTAACTGTAATCATAAACAAAATTATAAATAATCATATAGTAATTAAAATTTTCTTGAAATGCACATTGTTTTGATTATAAGAGTTTGAAATAAATATTTTTTTTCTTTTTGTTTTTACGAAGACATTTGCATCAATAATTTTTACGTGGTGTTTTCAATAACATTTCAAGTAACATTCTGAAACAAGAATTAATAAAAATATGTTTGTTAATTTTAACTTTTAAGTTCTGAAATTTTTTCCCCTCACAACTTTGTATTCTTGTAGGTCCCAAAAACACGAATTCAAAGAAAATCGTCTGCTACTTCACCAACTGGGCACAGTACAGGCCAAACGAAGGCAAATATGTTCCAGAGGACATCGAACCAACCCTGTGCACCCATTACATCTTCGCATTCGGGTGGATGAAAAAGCACAAGATCTCTTCCTTTGACTCGACAGACGAGACCAAAAACGGAAAGAAAGGAATGTACGAAAGACTGGTGGAAATCAAGAACAAGAACAAAGATGCCAAAGTTTTGTTGGCCATCGGTAAGTGCATGTCATTGAATCCAGAAACAAATCTATAATTGTTATGATTATTTAACAATTGTCTGACACACTCATGCGTGGTGAAAGCGATAAAATATTTGGTACAAGGTTACGATAATTTACCTTTTGATAATGCCTATCTGCGGCTATAATAGACAGTTATCATAAAAGGAATTCAAGTAATTTGTTTTTATGGTTCTTAAATGTTTATTGCATTGCATTTTGTTCCAGGAAATAAACTTCAGTTCTGCTGCTATATATTACACAATTCTAAATATTCTCACGATTTTCTTTAATTTTCTTTTAAAACCTTTTGTAAATTATTAACTTTAATTATTAAAACAATTGAAATATTTTTAATTTGCCTTTTGAAAATACTTGGGGAAATTAAATGGTATATTTGGATAGATTTCTTTGGCTAAAAATGTTATTAAGTTTGACAATTTTTAAATAAAAAAACTATTCTAGCGGTATATTAAAGTGTATTTTGTAAATTTAATTTGTTTACATTCTGTGTAAAAAGTATCCAGAATTTATAATTTAAAGCACGCGCTTTAATATCACTACAATTTTTTTTGTAAGCTGATTTGAAGAAGAAGAATTAGATACTTAGAATTTGAGCCTGATTTGTCATTCAGTGTGTTGCCAGCAGATTTTTTTGTAATCAAGATGTTCAATGCTCTGAGATTTAAGCATGTAAATGGTATATAAAGCATTTAAAAAAGCCGACAAATTTTGGTTGAATTGCCACATTCTACTTTACCTTCAACTGCTACGATCGAGGAAAAGATCTACAAAATCAAGAAATTGGTGGACAAAAATCGCCATATGTGTCTTAGAGGGTTCGCTCAAGAAGTAAACGCATATTTTAAGTCCGTTCATAGCATTATGACTGAAATTTTTTGCATGAAACGCCTCGATGTACGACTGATTCCTAAAGAGCTCAATTTTGTCCAAAAAAAGAACATCGAAAGCAGATCGCTGAAGACATGCTCTCCAGAGATCTATAGATTCGCTTTCATGAAACGCATAATAATTGAAAACTGAATCAAATCCTGGCGTTGATATGGATGTTTGTTAGTGGTCCGGAATCCACGTTAAGCTGTAGCTCTCGATATAATTAGCCTAAAGTGTGCAAAAAAATGACCGTAGAGCTATAAACCAAGCCCTAAAATTTAATTTTACCTCTACGATGAAGGCTTTTTTATTCTTGAGACAACAAAAGAAAATTCGTTGAAGGAATACCCTTCGAATGCAGATTTCACTCAACCTATGATAAATGTATGAAGGATTAAATCAACGCTGTCATACTTGTATCGCACTCGATGGGGCCTACTATGAAGGCGACAAAAAATTTTGATGAAAAATCGATTTTTATGTGCTATTTAACAATTCTGGATATTTTTTACAGATGTATACATTGAATCTGGTAAATTGAATGAGATCAAATTGCGAAATGCTGTAATGTAAAAAATACAGAGAACTATTTTTTTATAAAATTAAGAAAACAAAATTTACACGAATCATAAATTTATAAAATAAATAATTTTCGATATTATTGTTAAACATAATATTTGTCGTAATTCTTCTTTTAATAAATGTAATTACATTATTTCAATAAAAAGCAGAATGTATTTATAAAGTAAAAATTATTTTAAAATATAACATTTCCCTTTACTAATCGTATATTAATTATAAATTTGCTTATAATGCTTATTAATGCTTATTAATGCTTATTAGTTTTCTAATATTTCAAGACATTTTATAATATATATTTCTCATGCAAACATTCAAAGAAAAGTCTTTAAACACATTCGAACTATATTTGTTTTTAAAATAGAGATTTTAGTTAAATAATAGTTCTTAAAAAATATTATTTAAAAATTAGTTAATTTGCATTTCATTTAACTATAGTAGATTTAAAATTTCATTTATTTTTCAAACGTTAAGACGAGAAAGGTAAAATTCCTCTTTTATTGTATTTGAATATATAATTCCTCTTTTATACATATATTCTTTTATACTCGCACAAAAAAAAAAAAAAAAAAAAACACCTTTTCACGTTAATGTATTTTGAAATATCTCGAGAAGATCTTAGAATTCAAATTCATAACCAACCATTCATTTTTATGAACCCGTAAATTCATTTTTCAGGGCAAAGATTTTGGGTCATGATACTCTTTCATAATGACGTTGTTGTGCTGCAGCTTTGGCTGGAAATGTTTTACAAAGATTTTAATTCTTTATCTTTTCTGATTTTTTAAACACATGTTTAAGATGGAGTTATTTCAAATAGATAAATGCTGGAACTGTTGTTAAATTGCTTCATTATGGAAGAGTATTTATTTACTTTAATACAAATATATAAAGCTTTCGATTAAATAACAAAGAATTTATAATACAATCTTAAATTGCCAAACCAAAGAAAACTTTCGTTCTGAATCCAAAACAATTTTAAGATCTGCGCATGTCAAAATAATGAGGAAACAAAATTTCACTGACTAACTCTTCAAATTATAAGAATATTTCAATGCATCTGGCATATAGCATAAGATAATATTTCAATGCATCCAATTGATGAAATCCTACAATTAAAACTTGACAAGTAAAATCAAACCGAAAATTTCACTGTCTCGAATAAATGTCTATGTTTATTTTAATTGTTTAGAATTATACCAAAGTTTTTATCTATCCTAAAATTCAATCTTCATTGGTAGCGCTCTGGCCTTGTTCCCCAGGATTATTCGAATCCTGGAAGTGGTATGGATATTTGTTAGGGGTTCAGAATCCACTTTAAACTGTAGGTCTCTGTCTAATTAGCCTAAAGTGTGCATAAAATGACCGTAGAGCGACAAACCAAACCTTCTTCATTGTCGCAATAGCCCCATCATGAGCCAAGGCCATCACTCTACTGGCAGATTTCGATACAAGAGATGGTTTCTTTTTACGGGATAGGGTTGTTAGCCCGACGTCCAATGCTCTACGATCCTATTAGACTGGGACCTACTGTTTAAAGTAGATTCAGAACCACTACGAACATCCATGGCACTGCTGGAACCCGAAATCTGTAGCATAGCACGCCAGAGAGCTAGTCACTCGGCCATTAGGCCCCATAAAATTCAATGGCTTCTTAAAATTACATAATTAGAAGGTTTATTTTCAATTAATTTTTATTTATTTTTTATATTTATAACGCTACATAGTCATGGATACGTAGAGTAAAGTAAAACATTGTGTCTGGGATGGGTATGATAATTATGTAGCCAAATTGTTCCTCAGCTGGAAGGAAGAAACACCCTTAGGGGCCACATCTATGTTTGTTCCAAGATTGCTGGGACACAGTTGTTAATATAATGTAGCATACATTTTGTTTTGCCCTCTGACAAACGCTGAGTTTGTTACATATCTGAATTTCTAGTGGTAAATGACCTCAGGATAAAATGCCGACATTCAGAAACAACGAAAACATGTTTAAAAGTAATAAGATATCGTTTCTTTTAAAAATGTATTGCTTTGGAAATATAATTTTGACACTTATTATAGAAACGTGTTCAAATAATTGCATAGTATAGAAGAGATAAAAATATGCATGATTATAAAGATATTTTATTATTGTTGTTACTGTCGTCGTATCCACTGAAGAGTACAAGAAAAACCAGTATCTTGATGTTCCCAAATAATATTGGCTATGCTGATTGCCAGTTCGGAGTATAAATTCTCTTCCAAGGAATGGTCCAGATCATTCATGGCGGCTGCAAAAGATGGGCCATCAAAGACATGATGAATAGTAAGCTCGACATCAGGGCAGTTGCCCCTTTTTTGGTATTTTTAAGGCCGTCAACCGAAATTTTCTTATTTTTTTGGTGTTTCATCCTAAATCTTGTGAGAGTAGTAGCCGTTTCAGATGCTTCATTATTTGTTTCAATACATACTATTTGCTTTTAATAATAATAATTTTACAGTTAACAGCAATTTTTTTTAGTATTAATAATTAATCGCTTAATAATTTATAAAAAATGAGTAACAAAATACCACTTTCTTTACTCCATAACGCATATCCATATTCTTTTCTAGGTGGATGGTCTTTCGGCACACAGAGGTTCAAGGAAATGGCTTCAAATAGGTACAATCGTCAATTGTTCGTCTTCAGCGCCATCAGATACTTGCGAGACAGGAATTTCGACGGATTGGATTTGGATTGGGAATTCCCCAGGGGAGGTGACGACAAGAAGAACTTCGTCCTGGTACTCAAGGTAAATAACACCGAATCTTATTTTATCTCTATATTGCCATGTTAATAAGTTGAAAGATTCGCATGACTCATGAACGAATTTTAACAAATAACAAGCCTAAATTACAAATGTCGAGAGCTTAACTTAGTTATTTCTTTGTATCAAAAGAAAGCAGGTTTAAATAAAAAGTATGAAATATTTATAATTATAGTTACCTAGTTGCTATGACCCCCATTGAATAGCTTAACTGAAACTGTGTATATTGTAATTACATTGGTATCTATGTACGCAGGAAATTTTTTAGAAATAAATTCATCTAAGAAATTAACATTTTCATATAATAACAACGCTTGAAACTAATAAAAAATATTAAAAGACCATCATAAACACAAACTTTTATCATTTTAAAATTGAAGAATATTTCTTAAAATAAATGAAAATTATTTTTAATATAGTTCAATCAAATTACAAGTAATTTGCTATATTTATACAAATAAAAGACGATTTTTTAACTGAAGAATTATTTTATTTTATGGCTAACTATAATTATTTAATTAAATATAATACACCAAATAAAATCATTAAATCTCCAAAAAGAACTGGTTCTCTCTGCCTTTATATTACCGACATCATTAATTATAATTCTTCTATCAACAAAATAATTTTTATTTTTTATCATTTACAGCATCTTGATTAAAACGGACGATTCATGAAAAAAAAATTAAACCCATAGTTATACAATGAAAATTACTGTTCTAATTTAATTAAAAAACAAGCCATACGTTATGCTTATAATAATAATGTGTGATTTTTGACTATGTACCAGATAACAATAAATGTTTTAAGATTTACGAAGTACTTACACACCCATCCACAGCCAATATTAAATAATTATATTTACATAACTCAAAATGCATGTAGCCAAAGACCAAATACAAATAGAACATTAAAAATCTGCGAGGATAAAACCGTTAGGCATCGAATTGACTCTAATTTTATTCTTGCTGAATGGTGCGTCAGTAATGGTTTAGAAATAAAATCGGTAAAATATTATGACAGAGTGTTGCATCATTTGAAATGGACGTATAGGAATATTTTAAATATCCTTTCTTCTTCTTCTTTGGCGCAACAAGGCCGCCTGCTTATTGGTGACAGATTTCGAGACAGGAGGTGTTTTCTTTTTGCGGGGTCATCCCTGCGCCTAAATATTTGGCCGGGACCTACGGTTTACAGTGGATTCCGAATGAAACCGTTAACCTACAAACATCCATCACACCGCTGGGAGTCGATCCCGAAACCTGTGCCATCTAGCACCAGAGCGCTAGTCACTCGGCCATCAAGCACCCCAGATATCTTCTTATACGATACGCAAATCAAACATGTAGTTCTCCAGAATAGAATCTTTTGTCTTCCTTACCCAGGAAAACAACAATTATAAAACGAACGTTTATTATCCCTCAATAATAATGCCAAAAGATTCATAAACCAAATTTTGAGAAATCAGCATTTGAATTCAAACATTAAGTTAATTGCAATCTTCCTCCCAAGTATAAGGAAAAATTGTCCATATGATTGAACTTGTATTTATATATGTAGTTACATTAATATAGTTCATTAATCTAAATATCAATTAAAAATTCAATTCTATTTCCGAATCGCGATTGAAAACAATTAGAAAACCTCCAAGCATCAAACTTCAACGAAGTCTTCTATTAAATTTAATTTTACATTAAACAAATTATTTTAAATAAATTCCAATTTATTTTTCTTAAACACATAATCAAATTATTATCAAACATGAAACTTTTTTTACGTCTTCATCATCTCTTATCCTTTACATAAAGACAGCAATCCATCAAAACAAATCATTGCAAGATAATGCTTTACGACTCGAAAATGAAAGAATATTGCAAAAGCGCAAAATGTTTACTGTAGTTTAGTAACGATTAGCGCATTTTATTCCTAAAAAAACCTGTTTTAATCTAAGATCATATTTCTTACTTTTTTTTATACAGCTGCCATTTCTATAATTTCTTTAACTTTTAAAAATATCAGCATTTTTTTTAATGATATGTACCTTTGACTGATGACTCTTTTCCCAACTTGACATTTTTCTCCGTTTATAAAAGACAGTGAAAAATGAGTTTCTTAGAAAAAAATTACACGTGTTTTCTTCACCATAATAAAGTTAAACTTATTAGTATTCTAAGAACAAAATTTATTCCTTCTTCTGTTCAATACGAGTATGGTTCTTTGTATTTCTTTTTAAATTGCATATATAATGATATATTCAAGGCAGTTGAAAGTGGCACCATGCATTAACCTGTGTACCTTAAGAAACTTTTTTGCAATTGTTGAAAGTAGACATTTCTTGGATGTTCTGTAGAATAGATGTTAGTTAAAACATGAAAATAAATTTATTCAGATACTTTCTTTCAAAATTGAAAAGTTAAAGATCACTAAAATACTGTTATTATATAAAGATATTCAGTAAACATTTAGTATCCAGAACATTGGCGAGCTTTATAAACGGTAATAAGTGAAAACAAAACTTTTTAACCTTTAAAAATAAAATTGTTTTTACTTATAATATTTTAAAATATGTTAATAAAATATGCACTTAATAAATATACACTCGTTTATGAAACAATTTTCATTGTTATACTCATACCATTGTTATACACATAAATATTTTTTGAAATAAAAATATGGCAGGAAGGTGAAAAAAATTCATATATCAATTGTTGTAGCATAAATTTTAAATAAGTAATTGATTTTTTTAATTAAGTATTGAGCAAAGCAATCAAATGAATTTTAAAATGCAATGCAATTACGCAGATCTTTTTGTAAGTAATGATTTGTATTATTATGATTGTTTATTATTATTAGTCTATTTAATACAAGTCTGTTAAAGCTTATTCCAACACAATCAGAACTTATACTCTACATATTTCGTTATGATATATTTATTTATCAGTGGTAAAATATAATTGTGCCTTATTGTAATTCTTTAACATTCCTTATATGAAGCATTAATGGTGATTTCACAAAAAATATGTCGTTAAAATAAACAATTATGTCGTTAATGAAACAATTTCCATTGTTATACCCATAAATATTTTTTTGAAATAATAATATGGTAGGAAGGTGAAAAAAATATATCTCAATTGTTGTAAAATAAATTTTAAAACAGTAATTAAGATCAAATTAATTTTAAAATGCAAAGCAGTTATACAGAATTTTTTTGTAAGTAACTGATTTGTATTATTATAGTTTTTTATTATTAAACTACTTAATACAAGTATGTTAAAGCATAGTCCAACACAGTCTACTTATTTCATTAGAAAATATTTATCAGTGTTAAAATATAATTGTGCCTTATTGAAATTCTTTAACATTTCTTATATCAAACATTATATGTGTCATTCTTTACAAAAAATATAAAAATAAACAATTATGTCTTTAATGAAACAATTGCCATTGTTATACAAATAATTCTTTTTTTTAAATATGAATTTTTTTCACCTTTCTACCATATTATTATCTCAATTGTTGTAGCATAAACTTTAAAACAGTAATTAGGTATTGAGTTAAGCAATCAAACGAATTTTAAAATGCAAAATAGTAACACGGGTCTTTTTTTTTCCACATCTCGAAGTAATTAAGACTCATAAATCATGAAAATTGACACACTTTTTAAATAGGGAACGTTTGATTTTCTGCAGGATTGGGAATAATTAACGCCAGTGAACAAAAAAGCAAAAGTTAAAACAAACGAATGTCTGGGTCAGTGATTTTAACCTTATGTAAATATAGAAAAATCATGTCGCTTTTGTTGACACATTAAAAGAAATAAGTATTTTAATTTAATAAAAAATAAATAAAAGCAATCGTGTGTGACGAAGAAAGAAATTTAGCGTCATGTCAAAGTGTATTAATTAAATTTTGAACAATAACGCAAGATTATTTACAAATTACAAAATGTTAGTAATTTATTTATTACTTTGTAATAAATAATCTGAGTGAAAACCAATAAAATAAATTGTAATAAATTTACATTAATTAAATTTATTATAAAGTAATAAATTTTAATAAGCAATACATTTATTATTTTGTAATATATTTATTACTTAAGGTTTTGAATTTTTTTATTGAAATATTAATCAAAGTTTTTAAAACTTCTAAATAATTGTTAAAAACAGTTAAAGTTAAAATAGTTTTCCAAAGACAAAAGCTAGAAATAAAAATTTTTGTTTATATTTAGTTTCAAGGAATATTTTTTTTATATTTCATTGAATAAATCAGAATATAAAATATACGTCACAATTAAAATTGATTATGTATGTTTATTAAATTTTTAAACCATAATATATTACAATACCTCCTTAATATAACTTTTCAATCATATTGTGGAATAAGTAGTAAAAACTTATTAAAATACAAAACACTAATTATATTTCATGTAGAATTTACTAAAATGTTTTCAAATATATTTTGTGGGAAAAAAAATATATTGGTAAACGAATATTCACTATACATCCTATGCTTTCTGTGCAGCACACTGATGTATAGTTTTAATAAAACTTTATTACGTGTAATTATAAAATTATAATACTTGTAATAAAATTTACAAGTTACTTTTACAAGTAAATATATATTATTGTTGATTCGTCAATACAGTTTGATATACTAACGCAATAAAACTTGAACTTATTACTATATACAAGCTATTTTTAGTATCATTTAATTACTTTTCTATAAAAGAATTATTTCCTTTCCTTCGCTATATTTACTAAAGTATAGAGTTATATTTCTTTCTAAATAACACAAGAAAGGATTTTAATTATATAGAGAACGTTTGTTTTATAAATAACTGTTAATCCGATCAACGTCAATGTCTTATTTTTATCTGTCAGAACTCTTCAAACTGCTTTGTTGTTAATACTTTTACTGTGTGTTCCTTTTAATAAATAATAAATGTTCAATAACATTGAATCAAATAATATATTTGGGTCATTGAATTGGTAAAATCATTTATTACCTTTGATCTATAATTAGAGGTCCGGTTTGTTATTGAAAAATTTAATACAATGTTTTGAGAACGTTTTACAAACAGATATTTAAAAAAAAAATCTGGTAAGCTTTTGAAACTTTGCAGCTAATAGAAAGCAGATATAAAAATGGGTTTAGTTATTGTAAACAAGCATCATAAATGTATTTTTAATCAAGCATCATAAATGTTTTTTTTTTTGTTGTTGTTGTTATTCCAATGAAGGACAACTTAACGAACTTTCAATATTGGCAAATGAGTAATCTAAACTTATTCGCCATTTTTTATAACCGACAACAACACTTTAACAGTTGTATCTAAAATGGAGCTAGAAGAGGATTAATGCCTTCCAGAAGGATTTTTATGGGCTAAGTGCCCTTTTAAATATTTTTTCATATTTCAATAATGCTGAAAATCTATTAAACATTGCAGCCACAAATATAAGAAACATCAAGGATCTTTTTCAGAGCAATGTTTACAGCTTACACCACAAAAAAAATTAGATGGATCATTGGCAAAGTCTGCGTTGTATACTCCAAGCATGCACAATTTTTATCAACTGAGTGTTCCTGTATAGCTATTTTTTACTGTATTATAAAACTCATAAAAGATATGCCATTAGCATATTTTCGTGATTTTTTATGGAAATTGATTGATGTCATTTTATAAATCCTTGGTACGTCATCCCCTGGGAGGCCATTCTGAAATCTGGTCTGAAATCCATTGGCCTCAATGAATTCTAAAAAAAGGTTTTGGCTTTTTACAAAGGAAACTCATTTCTGATCATAAAAAAGGCACTTTACAAGGACAACCTTAGGACCCCATCAGATAATTCAGTAAACCTGTCATACTGCACTTCCTTCTTTTAATTCTATGATAAATTACCGATATTGGAATATAAGCTCTTCAATTTCTCTGCATGTTTTATTCCTATTTATTACATCCATACCAGCTGCTTACAAGTCATTTAGATTGTAGAAGGATGGGAACTTATTGCTCATACATGTACGTTACATTTTGCAACCCTATACAAACCGTAATAGCATAAAATCAGAAAAATAATTATGTTTGCAATTACCCCAGACTCGCATATTAACGGCAATCACTATGAAAATTAGCAAAAACTGGTATAAGCATAATCACATAATATTCTGCTAAAGAAACTCAATAACAATTACGGATAATAAAAACAACATACCTTTTTCTTATCTTCCAGAAATTATAGTATCAAATCTAAATACAAAATTTGCACAAGTTTGTTTTTCATCATAAAAAGTGATTGAAGTGATAAGATCATTACCAATTGTTGTATTAAAAAGCACAGATTACCAGCATTGCATTCTCAGTGTTGCCAAGTTCCACAGAGACACAGCTGATGTTTGTTTACACTTACCCACACGTGATCTTGTATACTTTGGTTTTTAAAATGTTAACTCAATATTTTCCTTTTGATATTCTGTCTAGACAGAAATAATGATTCAGTGCCAAAAGCAATTTATTTCCTTCTATAAAATTATTCATGATTTATAAATTATTTTGTTTTTCATTTATGAATGAGAACGGCTTCGTGAGCCGGGTTCGAAATCTATCAACTAAAACTTCAAGTATCTGAACTGGGAATTAACATGTTAAAGCCCTTGCCCAGAAAGTTATTTTATTTCGAAATGGAGGATAACCAACCCTTCATAATGCATCTTAGGGAATAACGCTAATTATGCTATATCTCTATATAATAATAAATGTTATCAAACCAAAGTGTCAGGCATTCAAAAACAACACTATTTTCTACTATGCATCCTTATTTTAAAAGATTATTCTGAAAGGGATTTCATATCTTTCTCAAAATCATTTTTATTCTTGCCATGAATTTTCATAATTAGTACTTCAAATTACAATTTCATCTCTGTGATGAATATAATATAGAAAATAACATAATCTGGATATTAATAAGATAATGGGATTTTTTGCCTGATTGTCTGGAGTGTCGCATAGCTAAAATATGTATGAAATAATTACTGTAAACCCTACATAATTATTTGTACTTAAAAAAAGATAATTTATTTCATTTTAGGAACTACGAGAAGCTTTCGAAGAAGAAGCCAAAGACAAGAAAATGCCACGTCTTCTTTTAACCATTGCTGTTTCGGCCGGCTCCGAAACTATTCGATCAGGCTATGACGTCCCCGCTGTGGCTGCGTAAGTATATGGTTCTGAGATGAATAAACAAAAATTCTAAAAATTAAAATTTGTTCGCAAGTCAATACAAAATCAATCTGAAGTACACCTATTTATTAGAATTTTATTTCTGTTTGAATTTCAGCACTCTAAAACAATTTTATTATGCATTAATTTATTCATTTCTTTTACGATGCAACACATTTGTTTGGCACTGGCTTCTAGTAGAAGGGTGGTCCATTTCATATTTCGGATATATCAACCGACTGGTAGTTATTAGATCCATGTTTGGCACATTGTTTGGCGTGATATAGTCATTGTGCCATAAAATAACATCAACCAACCAACACAAAGCAATCCTACCTTGATTATCAAATAAGTGCTAACAGCCATGTAAACTTTAAGGATTACACTGTGACAATCTGATGCTAAAACAGTCTTGATTATTAAAAATATCACTGCTATGAAAATCTTTGAATATTCTTTCCATAATATGACAGGTAAAGAGTGGTTGTTTTGACAGTATAACTTGGCAGTGGTGGGGCCTGAATGGCCGAGTGGCTAACGCTCGATACCACAGGTTTCGGGTTCGAATCCCGGCGGTGCCATGGATGTTTGTAGTGGTTCGGAATTCATTTTAAACCGTAGATCCCGGTCTAATAAGATTGTAGAGTATTGTGGTGGCATTGTTACTCCGCGTCCGTGGCTTATCTTCAATCACACTGGCTTAATCACACTGGCTTAATATCACATTCGTGGCTTATCACACGCCCCCTGGGTAATGCAAAGTGAGTAATGTCTGTGCAGCGCTTGCCTTAAGGCCTCCAAGATAGCTGTCTAAGTGTTTGCCAGCTGCATTAGAAGGGGTGAAAAGCGTGGCAGTGGCAATTTTACCATTGTGCATTTTAAGTAACTGCCAAGAACCTATACAATTTGAGGGCTATTAATTTGAAAATTAAAACAATCATTTTGTATTAACAAAGTACCTCGGCATATTTCATGTCGAGTTACAAATAAGATGACTAAATATTTAATCTTAAAAATATGTAAGATGGGTTCCTTCCGTATTATATTCCCGGAAATCCAAATAGATTATAAGATTGCTCTGTTCATGAAGCTGTTTACCTTGAGTTTCATCTTATTTCACCATGTTTAGAAATATTTTAGTGCAATGTTTCCTAGATTTTTTTCCAATGACAGGACTCGTGGAAAGCTGGAAATTTCATTAGAAATATTTTTTTTATAATAAGTATATATTAATAATGAATAAAATAAGCTTAAAACAATTATTTTGAAAGTTAATTATTTAAAAACCATAAAAGCAAATAAATTTGAAATGTTGTAAAATTACATTTATAATTATCAACGTTTTTAAATTACAAATTTAAACAACTCCATGTATTTGTCCTTCACAAATAATGAAGGTTTGATGTGGAAAAGTAAAGAAAAGCATTTTAATTATAAAGAAGAAAAAATAATGAAGAACATTAATTAACCGATTAAAATGGATTAGAATTATAATGAAACTATAACTATCAGTATTTAAGCAGAGGGAAGATTTTAATTTTTGATGTTAGTCAAACAGTCATTTTCAAAACACACAAATTACAAAAATTTAAAAATCTGCAAAAATCAATATTTAAATATTTTTTTTTAAAAAAAGTTAATTTTATATTTTTGTTTTTTTACTTGTTGTTTGAATTTGATAATGACTTTACTTAAAGTTCATTACAAATTATTGCTTTTTTAAAAAAATATTTCTTTTGTTTTTGCGAAGAGTTCATTAAACTAACAAATTTTATTTTGTGTGGAGAAGAAATTAATAGTTAGAATTAATACTTATAGAAATTAATAGTTATTTCATTGAAAAATAGCTCCTAAAATGTAAAAAGAAAATTAAATTTGATTGCATTATAATTTAAATTATATGGTAGACTATTATTATTTTACAAATCATTTATGCTATACATAATTTAATATATCATTATATACTAAATTATCTATTGAATTAATATTTTTTGCTATTGGTTGAAAACAATATAAAGTTTAAGGAAATATATAACAATTCTGCATATAATTCATTAATAAAGTAGACTTTAAAATGTAACATTTTTGATACATTTATTTTTTTCTTAATTCATATTAATTTTGCCATACGAAATTACATATGTTACATTTACTTTGAATACTTATTGAAAAAAAAAACATTCAAAAGAATTATTTCACTTGAAATACCGTTTAAAATAAAATATTTCTTATTTATTTTAAGCTATTGCGATTTCATCAACATCATGTCCTACGATTTCCACGGAAAATGGGAAAGTCAAACAGGTCACAACAGTCCCTTGTACGCTCTCTCAACTGAATCACAATGGAGGAAACAACTTTGCATGGTAAAAATATTTATTTTGAATTTACATTTATTATTAAGTCACATTGGCACCATTGACTTAAGAAGGATTTTCATAAATAGCTAAAATCTCTCGTCGCCATACGCTAGCCAATCGGAAGACCAATCTGGTGCCTGCATTCTCTTCCTATTGGCTGACGATCAACGACGTGAGATTGAAGCATCCGATGAAAATCCATCTTAGCAATAATTAACCATTTTTAATTTTCGTCATTATTTCTTGCATGATTTATTGAAGAGCTTTTATCTCTAAATAGGAATTTGGAGTGAAGTTATGGGAAAAAATGGGTGCTCCTAAAGAGAAGATTATTGTTGGACTCGCCACTTATGGCAGGAGTTTCAGTTTAGCCAGTCCTGATAAAAATGGAATGAACGAAGCGACTCGCGGGGGTGGTAAAGCCGGAGTTTTCACAAGGGAAGAAGGATTTTTAGCATACTATGAAGTGAGTACAAAATATTCTTTTT
This sequence comes from Caerostris darwini, assembly GCA_021605075.1. NCBI lineage: Eukaryota > Metazoa > Arthropoda > Arachnida > Araneae > Araneidae > Caerostris > Caerostris darwini. Next base: position 172,549 of record BPLQ01005768.1, on the reverse strand, counting down.
GTTTATTTGTTTGTTTTGAAGTAGATCAGGATTTAAATGGTAATAGAAGATTTAAATTGTGTTATTCGATGTACTACTAAGAATTCTTTAAATATTATTATATTTTGGTCTATAATTATTTTTAATGTTTCCTTCTAGATTTGCGATTTCATTAAAAAAGGAGCTAAATACGTGTGGGACGATGAGCAAAAGGTACCGTATGCTTTTTACGGTGACCAGTGGGTTGGTTTCGACGATGAAAAAAGTATTCGACATAAAGTAAGTAAAGTTATTTCTGTTATTTTACCGTAATAATTCAGTTAAAGAAACGAGTCGGTACTATAAACTTTCCAGTTAAAAATACATTTATGTATTATTCTATAAAATCCTCAAACATACGAGCTCTAGCTAACGAGCAGTATAGTTAATATTTCTGAGGAGGTATTTACAGTGACTGCTTTTAAAAACTAACTGATACGATGCGATTCTGACTAAGTGCACACCCAGGATTATAACAAAATAACTCGCGAGTTACTCAACAAAATAAAGCGTAAATTTTTATGAATGCTCAATAGGTTATACTAAACGAGTAATAGAAAATGTATATGTAGTCATTACATATTGTTGTGGGCAGGTTGGGCAATCCGATTGTAACTGGGTGTGGTTGGGTTGAAATACTTGAGACGCATGTTAGAAACTAACACTCATTGTTACACACGCACAAACATCACACACATACCATTAGAGACATACAATATTTAACACATTTAAAGTCAAATAATTTTAGATTCGTGGAAGAACTCCACTTCTAAGCTGAAAATCCGATACTCAGGTACGCACAGGGTGCACGAAAGATTCCTATCGGTGTGAGAGTCTCTAGGTCAACTACTACGCGGGGTTGTGTTAAATATATTTCCCCTCGGAACGAGAGACTCTAAACAAAAAGTTTCTCAGCAGGAACGCAAGTTGCACTGCACTTCATCTCGGGTAAGTCTCAAGGCCTACTGTCATTTCTCCTGAACGTCACAGGGGGCGCTCTTGCAGTGCGTAAGAGGAAGCACGCTTACAATATATTATTTTGTTAACAACTTTTATATTGCACTAATTTGGTTCAAATATATAAAAATGAGAACATTAAAACTAAGTAATATTGCACAAAAAATAATAATTTCAATTCTAAAAAAAAATTGCATTAACAAATTATAAACTAAAATCCAATCTTCTTTTCCCTTTTTCTATCGTATTAATTACATCTTTTCTGTCAACTTCAATATTTTTATGAATATTTAATAACACTAAACTAGAAAGACCTCTTTAACATATTTGGGAACGATAGTAAATTTGACACTAATAAGAAAAACTTAATTGATTGAAATAATAAATATTCAACAAAAAACAGTTGACCAAAGTGAGGAAGGGCCATAAATTTTGACACGTACACATATCTCACTTATGCGTAGGACTCATCCCTTGGGTATTCCTGATTGTGAATAGGTAAATCGGGTTTGTAGTCAAATTTTCTGTTTGGAATTTAGTACATTTTCTTTAATACAGCGGTACAAATGAGGGGTAGTTACCCTTAAAAACAATCTGTGAGGTATAACCATCCCCTTCCCATCTTTTTTTTTTTAATGCTGTAGTGAGTGCATCGGATATTCCTTGGTACGAATGTGTCCATATTAGTGACACCATATTAATCCACCAATTAATAACGCTACCAATAATCCACCAATTTTACTCTATATTAATCCATCAATTAATAATACAAACTCCATATCAATTCACCAATTAATAATACAAAAGTCATATCAATCCTCCAATTAATAATAGAAACGCCATGCTAATAATACAAATACGCTATATTAATGACGAATGACCAAAATCACATTCAGTTTTGGCAAAAAAAAAAAAAAAAAAAAAAAAAAATGTATTCTATAGAAATACTTTACTATAGAATACTTTACTAAAATATGTACTGTAATCTTATATTCTATAATTTACACTTTGGAATTTAGTACATTTTCTTTAATACAGTATACAAATGAGGGGTAGGTTAACATTAAAAACTATCTGGAAAGTATAACCCGCCTTCCCATTTTTTTCCTTTGTTGTAGTGTGTGCATCGGATATTCCATGATGCGAATGTGTCCATATTAATGACGCCATATTAATTCGCCAATTAATAGTACAAACACCATTGTAATAATACAAATCCGCTATAATAATGACGAATGACCCAAGTCACATTCAGTGTTGGCAAAAGAAAATGTATTCTATAGGAATACTTTACAGTACATCTTGTATTCTATAATTTACTCTTTGGAATTTAGTACATATTCTCTAATACAGCATACAAATGAGGGGTACTTACCCTTAAAAACTATCTGGGAAGTATAACCCCCTTCCAATCATTTTTTCTGCTGTAGTGAGTGTGAGTGCATAGGATATTCGATAATGCGAATATGTCAATATTAATTATTGCATATTAGTCGCCACTTGATAGTATAAACGCCATATTAATAACACAAATCTGCCATATTAATGACGACTGACCAAAATCACATTCAGTGTTTGCAAAAAAAAAATTGTATTCTATAGGAATAATTTACAGTACATTTTATATTCTATAATTTACTCTTTGGAATTTAGTACATTTTCTTTAATACAGCATAAAAATGAGGAGTAGTTACACCCTCAAAAACTATCTGGGGAAGTATAACCCACTTCCCATCTTCCCCCTGCTATAGTGAGTGCATCGGATATTCCATATTGTGAATATGTTCATATTAATCCGCCAATTCATAATGCAAACGCCATATTAATAATACAAAATCCGCTTTATTAATAAAAGTTACATTCATTGTTGGCAAAAAAATATATTCTATATATGAATACTTTACAGTACAACTTGTATTCTATAATTTGCTCTACATAGTTAAATATTCTCTTTAAAATCCATAATAAAATTACGATTTATTATTTTTGCATTTTTTACGATTAAATGTATTTTAATTATATGTAAATGAAAGTTTTTTTTAAAATCTTTATTTAAAAAAAAATGAATGTTTAATTTAAATTCATATTTGGCTATACATTTTAATGTATGCAATAACATTTACTTTCTTTTTGTAGTTGAAATGGATCAAAGAAAATGGATATGGTGGTGCCATGGTGTGGACACTGGATATGGATGACTTTAAAGGCACTTGCCTTAACGACAAAAAATACCCTCTCATAGGAGCTATGGGAGAAGAGCTTCTTGGTTACTCCAAAAGACCCATCTCTGACTTGGATGCTTTATCTAAAAAAGTCATCAAAACTCTTCCACCCACACCAGCCCCTGTAATAAGAACTGAATCTGTAGCTAGAAAAAAAGACGGTGATATTGAAGACATTCCTGAAATCAAAGCAGATCCTGGTAAGAACTGTATGTTAACTTTTGCAGCAATAAAAAACTTAAGTATATGGAGGATGCTTTCCTAGTTCGTCTATATTTATTTACAGAGTTCGAGTACTTTTCATTTGGTATTACTTATAAGCGTTAATTTAAATATTTCATGTATAAATTTTTAAAAAAAATTTTTATTTGAGCCTTATTCTAAAATATTATATTATTATTTTTTTTAGCTTTTATTTGAGCTCAACTCGTGGCTCAATGGCAACGCGCAACCGCTGATGAACGTTAGGCTGTTTGATTTACCGCTTTACAGTTATGAAGTGTACACTTTAAGCTAATTAGACGAGGACCTACAGTTTAATGTGGATTCCGAACCAACATCCACTAACAAACATCCATACCATCGCCAAGATTCGAACCTGAAGTTTGTGGTACCAAAGGCCAGAGCGATAGCCAATTGGCCATCAGGCAACTGAGCATTAAGACGGAGGTTCAATCCACTGGCGGCTTTGTTGTAGACACTGTTTCAAAAATAAGAAAACTCGATGGTGTTTGTGATGTTCAGCATCTTCCCTCGTTATTCAGACTACCTGGTGGGAGTTTTTCCCATACAATACACTGCGTTGGAATTCCTCCTAAAAGTCCTCCCGGAAGGCACTGCCTTCTTCAGCGGCGCGGAGCCAAGTCAGACTTCTACCTTCATATGCTCCATCACAACACAAATTGACCCCTTTCCATCCATGAGTAGACTGACTACTCATGAGAAATCCGTCCCGCACTGCACGATACTGAGGATTAGACACATACACTTTTATTTAATAATTTTTATACTAATGATTGTTATGTGTTAAAAATGGTAAAAATTAAAATTCATTCCTTTGCATTATGTATCTTCATAATTCAAAATTTTAATTTTTTCATCTGCTTAATAACTAGCATATATTAAAATATCCAACTACTAACTACAATTAAAAGATTTGATTTTTACTTTAACTTTCAGTAATTTTCCATTTTGTGAAAGATTCTGTGTTAATGATTAAGACATTCAGAAATAAACCTAAATAAATTTCATTCATAAATGCTTTACAAATTTTAAAAAGCAAAAATTTTAAAAGATCTTATTTTAATTGATAAACTTATAGGAATTTATTTAATGAAAGAAAGTCCTTCGAAATCTTTGTTGCACAAAATGTATGCAATTTTATTATTATTTGCTTTCTAGTTCAAATAAAAAAAAGTACACGAAGAAGATTGTTTCAAAAGAATATCCATTTTTTTATCTTCTCAGATCTGACTTCAATCCGAAATCCTTGATTGCAAAAACCAATACTGGAGAAAAAAATATTTTTGTTTCTTCATATGCGTGTGTGTGATACCCAATATAAAGAAATAATATTCAAAAACTCATGCCTGATGAACTTCGTTTACAGATGCCAACAATGCAAGAATCGCTTGCTAACTACACAAGGTGGTCCATGAAACGACCTGACCAAGGACATTCAGAAATAAACTTACATAATTTTCATTTAAAAGTACTTTAAAAGTTTTTAAAAGCAAAATTTTAAAAGATTCCATTTTAATTGATAAACTTGTAGAAATTTGTTTAATAAAATAAAATTCTTCGAAATCTTTGTTGCACAAATGTATGCAATTTTATTATTATTTGCTTACTCGTTTAAATAATAATAATAATAAATAGATGAAGAAGATTGTTTCAAAAGAATATTCATTTGTTTTACTTCTTCTCAGAACTTACTTCAATCTGAAATCCTTGACTGCAAAAACCAATACAAAAACCAACATTTTTTTTTCATCGTATGCGTGTATATGTGAATACCCAGTAAAAAGAAATAATATTCAAAAACTCATGCCTGATAAACTTCGTTTACAGATGCCAGCAACGCAAGAATCGCTTGCTACTACACAAGTTGGTCTATGAAACGACCTGGCCAAGGCAAGTTCCAACCCGAGCACATAGACCCCTTCCTCTGCACGCATGTCATCTTTGCCTTCGCCTCCATAAAAGATGACACGATATCTCCCATAGACGGAGCAGACAGCCCTTCAGGATCAGCAAAAAAATCCCTCTATGACAGAGTATTAGGACTTAAAGAAAAAAATCCAAATCTCAAAGTACTACTTTCTGTTGGCGGATGGATATCCGGCACTGCGCCATTCAAACAAATCACTAAATCTGGCTACAGGTATATGGTTACTTTGTTTATTTTATTAATTCATTTGAATATTTGGATTAAAATTAAATGGTTGAAGAATTTTATAATAATATACGTTATTTAATACTCACATTTTCTGAATATATGTTTAATGACTAAATACGGTGGGTTCGTGCAGTATATTATTATTTGTGTAATAAAAATTGAATTAATATTCAATTTTTATTATTTTGACAAAAAAAATTTTCATTTCTGAATCATTAAATTGGGAAACATTTATGTTTTCTTAAATTGTATAAGAACTTTTTCGGGTGATATTATGATTTGAAAAGCTTATTCCAATTAATAGAACTGATTTATTTATTTATTTATTCTGGCCAACACAATATTTTCAGAATTTAAAAATAATTCGTCGTACGAGTGCATTGTTGGCTTAGCATTGACACGAGCTGTATTGAGAGCAGGGTTTTTTTATTATTATTTTTAATTATTTATTTATTTGAAAGGGTTAGGAGTTTCATTTCCATCAAGCAAATTAGAATAATAAACGTACACACATTTATCAATAGTTTCTTTGTCTTTAAGGTGGAATTCCATCGGAAAGTTTTCTGGTTTTTCCTCATAAATAACACAAATGTGTGCCAATTATTCTTAGAGAGACTTTCATTGGTACACTTTCAATAATCTGCCAACTTAAGTGTTCTGGTTTTCCCTCACAAATAACACAATTGCAAACCAAATATTCTTAGAGAGACTTTTACTTTCTCACTTTGAGTAATCTGTTGCATTAAAAGCATTGTCCTTTCTGATTCACCGAAGGATAGCGTGAGCAGCTAACATGCAGGAAGACTCAGGTTTCACTCCGTTGGTGACGCCGTTGCAGTCACTACTTTCCCAATCGTTAAGATTCGATGGCTATTACGACGATATATATTAGTATCTCGCATCAACAGTCAGGATGCCAGTTGTAAGTTATCCAGATTTTCTTCCAAACGACAGGCAAATGCAAGATAGTTAGTCTAAAAGTCTTGTCAGGGGACGAAGTTTTCACCTGATTGTCTGTTGATGGCATGCATAAGTGGAACATTAGGCCCACCGATGTTCAACAAAAAGTCATTGTCCGCAGTTCAAGTAAAGCGCCTGTTGTTATGATGCTTGGAACTTTTTTGGAAAATTTTATTAATAAAAATAGGAAAGGGGCCTGATGGCCGAGTGATTAGCGCTTTGGCGCCACAGGTTTCGGGTTACGATCCCGGCGGTGTCGTGAATGATTAGTGATTCGGAATCCACTTTAAACTGTAGGTCCCTGTCTAATACGACTGTAGAGTTTTTGGCGGACAACCCTACCCAATAAAAATAATGGAGTTGATGCGTTAATGAAGAAGAATCATAGGAAATTTTCTTTAATGGTTATTATGAATAACTGCTGATAATATGAACATTATATGCAATATAATTTTTCACGTGAATTCTTTGAAAGCTGTTTTTATTTCTGTACATAGGCAATCACTTTTCGTATTCAATGCTATTGAATTCTTGCGTCAACGCAAATTTGATGGACTGGACATTGCTTGGGAATTTCCAAGAGGAGCAGAGGACAAAGAGAAATTCACCAATCTTATCAAAGTAAGAAATAGAACTTAAAAATTTCAAAATAGATATATTTCATGATCTTATTTTGCATTCAATAAAATCGAAACAGAATAACATAGGATAATTAACATTTAACGATTTTGCAAATAAAAATGTACTTCACATCAAATATGTATAGTACAATATCAAGAAATTTATATTCCGATTTATTAAAACCTACTTGACTGGAAAACAAATGATAATGGTTTAAAAATGTCATTTTTATATCAATTTTAGAATAATAAATATATAATATTTCATATGTTTAGAAACACTTCCATGAAAAAATTTTAGATTAGGGAATATATTTAAAGCAAAAGTTATGAACAATACGAAAAAAGTTATTTAAATCCATCAGTTCTGAACAAAAATACAATGTGTTTATTCTAAAATTAACTGATGACTTTTATATATTTATTTACTGTCACTTTGATAATTATAATTAAGGGAGAAAAAAGGAATTTTCGTTTGATAAAATCACAACTAATGATATAATATATCCATTTCTGATTTACATTATTACTGTCCTTTTATTTTGATTACCGATTATGATTTTATTACGCTATTTCACTTTTTACGTAGTTTTTTAAATAATAATTTTAAAAAATAAAATTTATTAAAACACAACAAAAATATACTGCAGATATTTTTAGTACTATTCGATTGTTAACACTAATATTAAATCCTTAGACTTTTTTAAGGAATATCACATATTAATTCGTATAACAAACCTTTGTACTTTTTGTTTATGAATTTCTATTCCTATGAAATGAATTAAATATTTTATTTGCTAGTTATTTTTCAGCATGAACTAATATACTTTTATTTTTAATTTATATATGTTAAATTAAATTAATTTAATTAAGTTTTAACACATTTTATATTTTTAATTCTGTAGAACAGATCTTTCTTTAATTGCAGGAAAGTTGTACTTTCAGAAACTAGGAAAAACCGTATGCAGGGGAAAAAAATGTGTTTCATAAGTACATTTAAATCTTAAAGATAATTATAAACAATTTATAAAAACGGTTCTGTAGATTTGTGATACACTAGTCTACTTTTAGCCAAACTTGAAAATGCAGACAAAATTATATATATTATTTATATAATAAATTATTTCTTATAGGATCTTTATGAAGCATTCATAGGTGAAGCTAAAGCTTCAGAAAAGCCTAGACTTTTATTGACAGCAGCTGTACCAGCTAGCTTTGAAGCCGTAGCAGCAGGTTACGATGTAGCTGAAATCAATAAGTGAGCTAATTGTTTAAATTAAATAATGTGTGTTAATAATTATATTTTATAATATGTAGAATATGCATGCTAATTTTGATTTCCTGTTAATGATTTTACTGTGAAATTTTCCAAGCATATGTTTAAAAAGTGTTTATTCTTTCAACCTTCAGATACTTGGATATGATGAATGTCATGACCTACGATTTTCATGGAAACTGGGAAAGACAAGTTGGCCACAACAGTCCTCTGTTTGCTTTATTCAGTGCTACCAGTTATCAAAAGAAACTTACAGTGGTAAGCACAACTTGCCACCATTTATATCTGGTTTTTAAACAAAAAACGAAAGCTTTGTGTGGAGGATGTTTCTCTATATTTCGTATATCTTTAATTATACACTTAGCAGTTTAGTTTTCCCTGTCTATTTATTCCTTTGTTGTTTTCGTATTATATGAAACTATGTTCATACCCAATTTCATTCAAATTTGTTCAATATTACTGGAGATAAAGAAATTTACACTTTTGGTTCATTATATTTAACAAAAGATATAAAACTGAGTTCAAGCTTTGTGGACAAATCATAAGAATTTTTATGTTTAAACTGTAAAGATACATTACCCCAATACAATAAAAATATAAGGAATGTAGTATTTCTTGGAATATATTTCCAAATTTCATCAAAATTGGAAGGGATGCATTCAATATAAACCCTAGATCAACTGAAAAATTATTTCTAAACTGGATCTATATTCATTAAGAACTTAATTAATTAGGCAACTTCTTTTACGTTTGTCGTAATTTTTTGCACTATTGTACTATTCATAGAACAGCTGACGTAAAATGAATAAAAAATATTAATCGCTGAATTACAACCACTTTTAGATTTGTTTAATAAAGAAAAAATTTATATTATCATTTTACCAATAAAAATGTACCAGTAAAATAACTCAGAAAAAGTCGCCAATGTTGCAACGTCAAGTATACTGCCAATGATTCAAGAACTCTCCATTACATATTCGAAACTCGATAGCCGTAGTGATTTTAGAAAGGGGGTGATATAGTATAGGGGTGAAAGTATTTTTGTTCGTTGAATTTCACACTTGTTTTTCATTTTTAAATTTGCAATGCCGTCTAATGAAAGGAAACTATTCAATCAGGTCATAATACGTAGACACTCAAAAGGTCCATGGTCTTGGATATGAGAAAAACATTATTTTTTTCATTTTCTTCTAATTAAATTTGGAATTTATTATAGAAATTTATGTTCTAAATTATATCATTAATGGTAGCAATAGAAATAATAATTGTTAATTTGCATAAAATTGTGAGAAAACTTTAATTTGCATTAAATATCCTTAGTTAATATTCACCTTAGAAAACTTTTAATTATACAGTTTAAATTACTATGTGATTTATAATGAATTTTATTATCATTTAATATTTGTAGAAAAGAGCTGAAGCATTTTTACTGAATCGAATTTTTAATGGTTTTTATTATAATTGATTTTAATTTAATTTTATGTATTTAAAATAATTTCAATTAAATATTCCACGACTTTTATTTTACGTGCAAAAAGGGTCCATGGAACAAAAACAAGTTACAAATCCCTGATGATATGAGTTAATACGTTTTATTTCCTGAAGCCATGTACTGCCAAGTTATTGGTGCTAGTCATATATTTTTTCAAAAGTCAAAGCTCTTCAACATTATTGTAAATAATTTGTTTTAAAATGTATACATTTTTCAAAATCTTATTTACTTGAATAGTATCTTCAGCTGATTTTACTACTAAAATATTAACACATCAATATATAAACATATATTTTAAATATTAGTTATTAATCAATAACTGTGACATTTAAAATTTACCATTTTATTGTTGCTTGATAAAGGATTACAGTGCAAAGGAATGGATTGAGAAAGGAGCTTCCAAAGAAAAATTAGTTATTGGTATACCAACATATGGAAGGTCTTTCACATTGAAAAATACATCTTTAACAGACATTGGAGCTCCAGCTGTGGATGGAGGAATTGCTGGCAATTACACGGGAGAACCCGGAGTCTTAGCATTTTTTGAAGTAAGTTAAAATGTGCTTTGTTTATTATATAACATAATGGTAAGCCACTGACAGAAATTTTTTTTGAAAGATAACATTTATGAACATAAATATTTAAACATTACCAAGCATGATGAGTGTGATGTTTGGGGTTGCTTCTTGAATCAATTAAAATGGTATAGTTATCAAATTTATAAAAATAGATAATCTATTGAATAAATTATAAAAAACAGTGAATTTTATTGAATTTGTAGATTAAATATTACAAATTATAAGAAATAATTTACTCAATTTTTTGTTATTTATGTATTAATCAGATATTAATACTATTTAGAAGTACCACATTTCATACAGAAACAAAAAAAAAATCTGTCAAGCTAATACGCACAAGTTAAAAAAAAAATAGCAAGAGCAATTAAACCATTTTTACAAATGGCAGGGAGAAAATCATACAAGTTTGACAATAACCCAGATATTAAAAAATTTAATATTTAGAAAAATATTTTTTAACATATGCAACAATTCTAATTTTTAGATTATATTTGCAAAAAAAGCAGGTGAAAATTAACAAGTTGTATTATTATACGACTACTAATATCAAAATTCCTTCATTTGAGAAATAATCAATTATAACAATAATTTTTAATTTGTTTAATGCTAAATTATATATATACATCTTTCAGATTTGTGATTTCTTGAAATCTGGTGCAATTCTGGTATGGGATAATGAACAAATGGTTCCATATGCTTACAAAGATAATCAATGGGTAGGATTTGATGATCAAAGGAGCTTGAAAACCAAGGTAATATCATACATTTTATATTTTCAGAATTACTTAGCAATAAATATTTAAAAAATTACTATTTTTTGAATACATTTAAATTTATTCAGATTAAGAATTTGTTACATAATTTTTTAGGTTCAATGGTTAAAAGAATCTGGCTATGGAGGTGTGATGATTTGGTCTATAGATATGGATGATTTCAGAGGTACATGTATGGGACTGAAATATCCTCTCATCAACACAATAAAAGAAGAACTCAAAGGATACAACGTTGCAAATCTTGAAGTCCTTAGCAGCAATCTTTTAAATTCATTAATAGGTAAAAAAGAAAAGCATTTATCATATTTTTAACTTAGAAGCAAACTGGATTTATATTGATTCTTAAATAAGTTAGAAATTAAACAAAAAGTTTTCCACAGAACATGTAAATTCAAATGTGTAAACATACAAATAAAATATTTCAATTAAAAAAATACATTAAAAAATGAAAAGTATGCAATTTCTTTTAGCTAGAAATTGTATATTATAGTAATTTAATATATAAAACAACACATTTTGTAACATAATAATTCAGCACTATGATAGCATGATTAATTCACAAACAGGATTTGACAATTTCTATATAAACAATATTACAACATTTGATTTTTTTTTATTTCAGATAAAGATGAAGTAATATGTGATGAAGAAGATGGTCAAATCAGTTATCATGTGGATAAAAAGGAATGTGCCAAGTATTACATGTGTGAAGGAAAAAGAAGACACCACATGCCATGTCCAGTTAACTTAGTATTCAATTTGAATGAAAATGTTTGTGATTGGCCTGAAAATGTCGATGATTGTGAAAGTGTATCAGGAGCAAGAAAACCATCATAAGTTGATCGCTAATATTTTATTAGATTAAGTGAAACCAATGGTTCATTGACTCGGAGATATAAGTGGAATAAAACATAAGACTTTCTATGTTTCTAAACCACTTCAGGAAAAAGAAAAACTATGCCAAGTTGGAACGTGAAAATGTTTTCTTTTTTATATAGTTGTTGATTGGAACTTCCAGAAATCACAAAATTGAACATTGATAATGTGGAGTTACTGGAACAGAAAAAATACTATTAAGTCAAGCTGGAGAATTAGGATTGTTAAGAGAAATTTTTAAATAAAACTGCTTTTCGGTTTAAAATAATTTTGAAATTGTGGATACACTGCTAATATTAATTATGGCAATGGTTCAATTTGGGCTTTTTGGACAGCATTAAGATCAGAATTAATTGCTATTTTTGAATATCTATATTAGATCATATATTGCTTAACAAATACGTAAAATACTCAAAAATATAAAACAGTTTAAACTGTTTTGATTTAAAAAATTGTTCTACAAAAGTCTGTTATTCTTGTAAAAAATTTGAATGTCTTTTCATCACACAAATTTTTTTTTTTTTTTTTATTGAATTTTGAAATTTTATTAGATTTCAAACTTCCACACTTTTTTTGCAAATTTTCAAAAAATTGTTTTTATCAATATTTTGTCTAAGTGTTGTAAAAATTTAGTCTTTTGTATTTATAATTTTTTTACTGCCTATGCCAATAAAATATTTTTTCAATAATTATAGAATTCTTTAGTGATTCATTCTAAGTACCTATTTAACGACTTTTAAACATTATTTAACTTTCATGAAAAAGACATATCAATTTAAACAAAAGTTTTAATTTATATGTAAATTATTTTTTGCCCTTAAAATTAGAAACATAATTAAGAATATATTTCTCAAAAATTAAGAACTTAATATTTTTTTCATTAGAAACTCATTATAATTTAATAGAACATTAATTTAGAACAACTATAAAATAAATCACTTCAATTTTAATCTGCACATAATTACATTTCACTTTTTTGATAATTCAAACCTGATTTTAGTGGAGTGAGTGGTGTTTTTTTTTTAAATAAATTTTCAATAAATAACAAGTCCAGAAAAATGTCAATTATTTTTATTAAATAAATAAAAAAATTTTAAAATAAATACTTTCAATGTATGAAAGTTAGCTAGAAAGCCACTAATGCAAAAAAATTGTACGATTAAAATAATGAAAATTGGTCCATTTGACTTAGTTTTACAAGCCAATTTTCCATTATATAATGGAAAATGAAACAAAACATAATAATGATATTTAAAATTGAATGAAAATTATACACCAGGGAACTAAATTTTGTGAAAAAACAGAATTATTCTGTAATCATCAGTTCATCAACACCCCAATCTTCATAGCTGCCGTCAGGCAAGTATCTTCTTATAATGATTGGAATTTTACGTACTCTAAAAAAATAGAAATTACATTTCAGTTATATTGCTTAAATAATATTTTTGATCACCTTTCAAAACTCTTCAATTTAGAAAACTAACAATAGATTTAACAATACCAATTTCATTAATTTATTTATATAATTAAAATTAAACATTAATAACAAGCAACAAACATAACAACAAAAACTTACACAAAGTATAAATGACAAGAAAAATAAAAATTAAAAAGGGAATGGTCAATATGGTATGCATTATAACTTCTTATTAATATATATAATCAGCAACTAAGCAAAAGAAATGTTTTTGATTTAAAGAAGAAAGAGTTGCAGACTAAAGAAAGAAAAAGGGTGAAAAAATAAGTTTGTGTCATTCAGAAAGCATCAGAGAAATTACAGAAAAGTTAACATTATCAAAATCCATTTAGCTCTTTCATTTTTTTAAAGTTTGATACTTATATTGTTGCCTTACATAGATACTACACATGCATTGATGGTTTGCGATTTTGTATCTTATGCTAATTTCTGTAATAGGAATTACATACAAGTATACAATATATATTAATTTAAGAAAATTTAATAATTACAAAGGAAAATCTTTCTGTGCCAACAGAATCAAAGAGATCTCATTAAATGAGAATCATTATTCTACTACTCTCCTATTAACTTTCAATATTCAGTATGAAATATTAAAAATTATTTTCTCGATTACATATTAAATAATATAAAGTAACAATGGTGAGAAAAACATGCAATGTCCTTATAATGATTTTATATAATCTATGGAATAACAGTTTAATAAACTGGAAAAAAAATTTCATGTTCCAATTTTTAATAGCATAATATTATAAAAAGATACATTATGACAAGATATATCAGTGGTTCTCAAAGGATGTACCTTATTGTATCTCAGAGAAATACATGTTCAGATATAAGAATAAATACATAATATAACTCATAAGAAAATATAACTCTTTCTCCTATCAGTTTGCCTATTTGCAGGCAGCTTTTATTACAAGCAGCTAACCTTTATGGTTGCCCCCCACCCCCCTCTTCTTTCTTAATATAAAAAGTCACCAAACAGCAATAGCAAATCAAAGGTTTCTGAGAAACTAGAAGCAGTAACTTTTATGGTTGGCAACTAAAAGTACTAGTGTCTGTTTGTTTTGAGATGCTATTTATATTATTAAAATATAAACACAAATTTTCATTCCAGCCTATGAGACCATTGTTTCGCAGCCCATTGGCAAATAAATGAAAGTTGTTTAAGCTTTGATTTTCACTTGGACCAAAAGTGATGATCCTCTTTTGCTGCTATGTTTGGTATTTGGATGTAAAATATGAAATGAATCATTACTTCTTAGTAAATTAAATAAACATTTGAAAACTATAGACTCTAATTAAAAGGATAAATCTAAAAGTGTTTAAGAAATTGGCTAAACAGCAAACAAAAGCTGCAAATTCTTTTAAAAGTATGACTGTTTCAATAAAGCACAAATCACTTCTTAAGAAGTCTCAGAAGTGACAGCAAAAAATATGTATAGTCACTTACTTTGTCTGCATGCAAAAACATAGTCATGAAATGCACAATGATAGGAAATGAAACAGCAACGAAAATAAGCAAGATTCCTCTGTCTAATGATACAGCTTAAAGACATATTATAGAAATGTCTTATATTGAGAAAAGCGTATGCAATAATAAACTTCAATATTCAAATTTTATATTGCAAATTGATGAGTCAACACAACCTTACCAACAAGGAACAACTCTCAGCATTCATTCATTTTATTAATGAAGAATAGCAAATAGGTTCCTTTTTTGCAAAGAATTAAGTATATCTACAACAGGTACGGAAATTTTAACATTTTTAAAAACTATCTTGATAAATGGCAGTCAACATGGAAGTCATGTGTAAGCATTTCTACAGAAAGAATCCCTTCCATGGTAGGCTGTGTCATGGGCCTTACATCTTAAGGGGAAAAATGAGGATGTTATTGTAAGTTATTGTTTTCTTCATAGGGAGGCCTTGATGGCAAAAACATTGAGAGAAACATTACGAGAAATTTTACATCTAGTAGTTCAGAAGGTAAACTTTGTTAAAACAAGACTGGCGATTAGCATTTATTCGAAACACTTTGTATGGAAACTGATTCATGACACATAAGGCTGCTTTTGCATATTGAGGAGAGGTGGCTGTCAAATGGAAAAGTGCTTAACCTTGTACAAAAGCTGAGACAAGAACTTGCATTTTTTTTTTGAAGAGATGAAACAATTATATTTTCATGACCTTCTTCAGTGCGAATTTTAGACTGCCATGTTACAATATTTCGCTAAAATATTTCAGCAACTCCATATTTTAAATATTAGCATGCAAGTGATAGAAGAAAATATTCTAACATTCTCTAACGAAAGAAAAGTTTTCAGAGAAAACTACATTTTGGAAAAGAAAAGTTGTTGGAAGGTAATTTAGAAATGTTTTCATTGGTAAGTAACACTTACATAAATGAAACACACTAGTTGAGCATTTAATAAGTTTAGAAGAAAAATTCTTATTTTCCATTCGATAAAACTGAAGAATATGATTGGATTAGAAATCTATTCACGGAAACTTCGAATGATTTTGGTTTAACAATAACAGAAGAACTGACAACTGTATCCAATGATTGTGGATTGATTATTAAACATAAGGAATGGTCTCTTCAAACATTTTGGTTTCTTACAAACATTTCATGTCAATAACTAAAAAAAGCTTTGAACATTTTATTATAATTTTCAACATCATATATATGTGAATTAGGATTTTCTACTCTCACAATAACTAAATGCAAAAAAGAAAGGAAATATTCAATGTATTGACAAGGAAAAGAGAGTTTACCTTTTAAATATATACCCAAAACATTGAAGAAATTATTAGGACACATCAGGTTCATGTTTCACAAAACACAAAAATGAATTAATTTAAAGTATGCTTCATTGTTTTACAGTACTATTTTATTTGACTTAATTATTATACCATATTTCTCAGAGATTTATATATAGTGTGCCCACAGTTATTTGTAGGATTTTAAATGAGTCCTGATTTCAAAAAGTTTGAAAACCAACGTATAAAATACACGAGAGATTAAATAAATTGGAAAGTTAGATATTTTGAAGTAATAAAAGTAATTAAAAATATAATTAATAACAGAACTTTGTTACTGAACTCAAGAATGAATTTCAAAGATATAACAAAAGTTATTCAAAACCTTTAAACAGTTAACTGATGAATTTAAAAGGAACAAAGTTAAAAATTAATTTTTGCAATTTATTACTGCCATAAATAAATGTGTATCTTGAAAAGCATTAGTTTTTTTTTTTTTTTTTTTTTTAGTAATTTTGTCTTTAAGAAATCAAATGGCATTTAAATATTAGTGCTAAAGATTGAGTAAAGGAAATTTATAATCAGCCCCCTATCATGAAAAATTGTCAAAAATGGTTTTGAAATAGTAGTATTTATACATTAATTTCATTAAGGTTTTATCTTGAGTCTAGATTCCATTTGTGCACCATGATCCTGAAAGAATGCTACTCCACATTCAACTAATTACTTAATGACAATGGCATTTTTTTCACACATTCTGGTAATAACTTGTATTTATTAGAAATTTGAAAATATTACTTAGTATTAGATATTATAGTATTACTAAGTGTGGGGATAATATTAGGTTTATGATTAGATACAACTGCTTAGAATTTTTTTATTGCTATCCTTTAAATGCATAGCACAGCTATCAATGACAGATAAAAATAAAAATGAATTATTGTATCATTTATTGTTTTTGAATAAAAATACTTCAAAGCAAAAGAGAATTAAATATTATCAATTCTAGAAAAAAAAAAGTATCCACAATCAATAATCCTCAATGGCCAATAAGCAGCACTAAAAAAATGTTAAGGCAATAAATTATCATAAAAAAAGGCATAAATTATCATATTTAAGGCATAAAAAATGTTAAGGCAGTAAATTATCATTAATTTGAAACAACTTAGATAAATATTTTAATTCGGCATAAAAAGATGATGAGATATTTTTAAATTAATAAATAATCCAGAATATTAACTTTTGTTAAAAAAAAAAACAATTAAAGTTATAAAAGCTTGTTTTAATATTTTTACAAAAATTAAATAATAAATTTATAATTCATAATTACTTACTTAAGCTCTTTCATTGCCAATACTAAGGGATCCATTTCACCATCCAGTTCAACCATCACAGGTGCATTCATTCTATAGAATTAAAAAACAAATTTAAAATCATTAATCTACAAAAAAAATTTCCAATTAAAGAAAGAATGGTTTGAATGTATATTTTCAAAAATTTTTTTAATTAATTAGAACAAATCCTGAAACTAAATTCAAATTTCATTGTTTTATAAACATAAATAATTGTATTTTGTTTCAGTAAAATTGATGTAAAGATTAGCTGAGTAAACAAACATTTAGATAATAAAAAGTACAAAATAAACCTTTCCATTTTAAAAAAAAGTTAAGGTGAAACACATCTAATAAATAAAGTTAAAATAACAAAAGCTTCAAAAGTTTTAGGTGCCAATAAAAAGTAGTACTATTAAAAATGTACTATAAAAAGTAAAAAACTAAAAGATATAATGATTCAAAAAAGAAAAAGATATAATGATTCAAGAAACAAAGTGTGCAACAATGTTAATAAATTTCACATAACTTATTTATAGCATTAAAAGCAATAGAATAAATATTAAACACAAACTATTGGGTCCAATACAAAAACAATTTAAAGAAAAAAAAAGAGTGAAAAAAATTATCTAGAATAAGAATTGAAAAAAAAGTTTTAACATCCTGGAGGCCTCTTCAAGGAGTATGGAATATCATAATCTGTATTATTTCTGCTAGCTAGATGCCAAAATTCAAGTTAAATGCAAAATTTTATGCATATGAACCGATACTAAAATTTTGAGATATTGAAAAAGGCGATACATGTTCACACAAAAATTACAAAAAATGACCAAATAAAAAATAATTCATTAAAATAGAGCTGATTTGAATGTTCTAGTCTGGAACCTGAAGACTGAAATAGACCTAGAGGTGAAAAAAAATTTAACTTTGTATATAGCCAAAAAATTTTATTACCTATAATTAATTCAAACAAATGATAGATGTCAAGATAGGTAATTACAGATTAACAAACAAGTACCTTTTTTTTTTCAGTTTGAAAGAGGAAACTATAAAATAAAGAGAATCTTTACACAATAGAAGCACTTCAAATAATGAATAACCTGGGAAAATTATGATTGTATATCTGAGATGATTAGCTAATTTATTAGAACTTTGTTATTTTAATTTTGCAGATCATTTATTTTGTTATTTAAATATACATATTGTACATAAAATCATTTTGAAGAAGTTGATTAATGATAATATTTTAATAGAACCCAGGGAATAAAGTGGAATTTTTTTTGTTTACCAAAAATATTTATACCTAAGGAATTATCAATATAAATATATATATTAGTATAATAGTTTGATTGATTAAACACAATTGGATATCTACAAGCTTGGCTATGTAATATTTTCATAATAATGTAGGTAATGACTATTATCGTTTCTATGAGAATTGAAAATGTATGCATTATAATTTTCTGTAGTAGTAAAAAGAGACAATACTGCAATAATCCATTAAGATAGTTACTGGTTTTCTCAATAGTAATTTTAAAAAGTAGGAATTCACAACATTTTTCTCAACAGTTAAAAAGAGTTGATAAAAATGGTGTCAAAAAATTCTTTAAAAGTGTCTATGGAGGAAATAATATTAATTTATAGAACTCCTTTAGACTTCTTTAATGTTGAAAATTCAGGTATTAGAGAATCAGCCATTATGACATTTAAAATGATTTAAAGAAAATTGTCAAACTTAGTTTATCCATGTGGGCAGAAGTATGATGCGGTAGTAAAAATGGTAGCCAATTAAGAGTTTTGTGAAATTCTGGAGAAATAATAATACAACAAAACTTGACACAAAGGTTACACACTTTTAATAAAATAATTATTTTTTAATAATCATTTTAAAGGAGCCTTTTACTAATGTATGAGTTAAAAAAAAATTCTATAAGTTATCTTGTATATGAAAATGTAATAACTTAAAGCTTTGTTCAATGTTGAAAAATTGTATAGTAAAGAATTATGTTTTACATGAGATATTCTTATAGATAATTGTTAAGTATACTTGAGCACAACAAATATATACATTTTGTAATAGCCATACATCCAACTGAATATACTATAATATGCAACTACTATAGCGAGTAAAAACATTGCATAATGTAACTTTTAGGGAATATTAATAACAATCTTAACTGTATATAGTATAAATACATAAAAAATTACAATTCCCAAATATGACTTGGCATAATATTTAAATATAATTCCACATTAACGAGTCTATATAATCTAAAAAGATAACTTGTCATTCAAATTAAAGGATTATCATAATATATGCTTTTATAGCAATTGCTGTAATGTTTTGACAAGAACTGCTAATTTAAATAAATTAACAATGCTATAATAAACAGTTATGTATGCCAAGTTATTACCAAAACAAACTAAATAACCATCTGAGCACAGTACAAAATTAAAAGCCAAATTAACACTCACGCTATTTGAAGTGCTCTAGTACCAAGCACCCGAGCTCTTTCATATTTTGTCATATATGGGGATGTAATACGTTTTTGATTTTGTTGAGGCTGATGCTCAGTAGCTGGCAATAATTCAATGTTGTCGTCCTAAGTTGTACAAAAAAAAAAAAAAAAAAAAAAACAATGCAAGAAATATATTTTTTAATATTTTAAAATAGCACAAATGATGCAATTTTACTGTTAATAGTCACATTTTATTGAATAATTTAACTTTTTATAAGCAAAAAAAGTTAATGTAATGTAAAGATCAAACAATATTTTTATATATATGCATCAACAGAATTTAAACAATGCAGCAAGTTGTTTATCATAAAAATGAAGAAAATCATTTAACAAACTTTTTCAAAAATTTATTTATAAGTATATTTATATAGATGACCATGATTCTTTACAATTTTATAAAAAAAAATCCCTTGCTATAATTGGTCATTGTACAGAAAATATCAATTACCACAACGCAGAGAAAATTATGCATCCTACATTTAGTACTTAACTATTAATTAACAATTTTTATATACATTTCATTTAATAAAGAATATTTCTTTTGCAAAAAGTACAATATAACATTGTCTACTAATTTCAAAATATGCAATTATTTCATCCAAAAATTCCATAAGGAAACAAATTAAAATTTAGCATTTCATTAATTTAGACAATATAATAATTGTTGTTGTTCTTGTGTCCATTGATTTAAAATATCATTAATAAAGTCGGATCAAATCAAAAGTCTTCACGATTGTGGCCGCTAGCAATGGCACCGCTTCACTATACAAGACTTCTCTTAAGTTGGCCTCGATTGGCACCATACCCAATTGTAATACTTGGGAAGTGAGTGCTGGACACTCTAGAATGTGCTTAGGTGTTAGGAAAGCATTGGGGCAATTTTTGCAGGGGATGAATTCCCTGGTCTTGTCTTGGAGAATCTTCATCCTTCTGTAATGATTAGTTCTGAGTTTGCTAATAACTGATGTCAACTTTCTAGGGCAGTTGAAGTCCATGATTAATGGCTTCTTAAAGTTATGAGGAATTAGTTGGCTTTTGACAAGTGCGTTAGCAAATATAATAATTAAATATAAACATTGAAATAAGCCATTTTAATCCATCAAGTTTATAAGAACAAGAAATATTAAGAACTTATGAAAACAACTGTATTATTATAAATAATAAAAATATTAGATTTGAACCTCAAATTATCATTTAAAATGAATAAAAGAATTAAAACATAAATCAATAAAATATTAATTATTCATTTATATATATTACTTCATTTTGTTCCATATCATCCAAGCCTTCATCTTCAGGTTCTGCATCATCATAATCCTCTCCAACAGGACTAGAAAATATGAAGTTAAAATTTTAAAAATATTTTTTAAAGATCATTTAACATCAACGTTTTGACATTGTGATTTAAAAAAAAATTTTTTTTTAATTTTAATTATTTTAAATTTTTTTTTCACTTTAATCAACAGGAAAGGTTTCAATAAATTATCACTATTTACTTCAATTTTTAAAAAAAAATAAATATAATTGTACTATTCCCACAATAAAATTATGATTTTGTAATCCACACAGTAACTTGCATTTTTGTACTGAATATTTACAAAATAAACACACGTTTGCATGTGACCATGCAAGTTGTGTCTATAGTCTTTAAATAGGCTTTATTCAGTTGATTATCCAAATGTAAGCTATTGATGAATGTAAGAATTTATTATGTATTTTATGGGAATATTAAAAATATGTTTCATTTCAAAATTATACATAAAAAAGAAGCTGTGGTTATTAAAAAATAAATTAAAATTTGAAGTATCTTTAGATCAATATATATATATCAAAAAACATTTTCTTTCATGAATATTAAATCAAAGAAAAGGACATTTGATTAATAATGTGTATAGAATATATTGTTTTGATTTTTGATCTATAAATCTGTGCATTTTCTCCAAAATTAACATTGAATAAAATAAATTTTTTTTAACTAACAGAAGAATATTTAAATTGTTTGCATGAAAGATTAGATGATTAAAAAACATTATTTCTTGCATTAATACAATATAATTTAAAATTGTTTAATTAGAACAAGAATTTATTTATTAATAAAACATTTCATTAAATAAAAAATATGATACTGTCATTCTATTAATATGAAATTTTTCTAGAAACTAAAAATTACCTAATCACTATATCTTTTAATATGCATGCAGAATTGTAATTTTTAAAATAAAAGTATAAATTTTTAAAAATGTACATAGGATATAAATAAGATTTTAAAATAGTTAAGATACATAAATTTGTAAACACAAAGAATACCAACGAAACATTGATATATTACTTTAAAAAATTTTTTAATCAAATTAATACAAGCTTTGAAGAAATTAATGCTTAAATATTTAAATATGCAAATGCAATATTAATGCATTTGCATATTTTTAAGAAATTTTGCTTATAAATAACAAAAAATGCAAGAAATAACTGTGTACTTGTTACATGTTAGATGATGTATCATATTAAATGATATACCAACAAGGTTAATAATTAAAATATTCCCATATAAATCACATTCACAAAATTTAAATCATGAACTAAATAATTTACAAACATTGTTGAAATTAATTTAAAAAGCTGTTTACTTTTTCTGCATAAATAATTAATTTTAAAACTATTTGAACTGCAAGTAATATAATAATTAATATACTAATAATAAGTATATTAATTATTATATTCAATGCAAGTAATACTAATGATTTAAAATGTTGATGACACATAATTTTAAATAAATAAGTAATAAAATATTTTTTATCGCAAACAGTGTATTCAAAACAGAAGTTGAAATTAAATAATGTTAATAGCATCTTACATTATTGTGGGACAAAAAAATTGCTTAAACCCCAAGTGACTACAAATTTATTATTTTTTTTTTCTTAAGTCAGAATAAACTAAATAATAATAAACTACTGTAAAATATTAAATTCATTGGTTATCATGTACAATTGTAAAGAATGATTATTAAAAAAAGAGCAATTTATCAAGTATTAAATAATCAAACAATTATTAAGTAAAACAGATTGTTAAAAAAAAATTATTCAAACACAGAATGATATTAATGTTACATACTCATCGGGTTCATAATCATCAGCCATATTTAGATCTAGAATGAAAAGAGAAAAAATTATTACATCCATAAGCATGTGTGATAAAATGTTGTAAGGGCATTCTTAAATATACACGAACTTTAATTTTTCTGATAAAACCAAACCTGCTTTTAAAATAGCTAAACATACATAAAAAAACACAGAATATGACTAGAAATGAAATATAATTTGTTTATCCATTCATTTAAAAATATGTAAGCAATTTATAGTTAACGTCAAAATGATTTCCGAAATATATACACAAAATACAATTGCTTTATTATAATGAAATTTATAAAAAGATTTAGCATGGGCAATAGTAAAATATAACTTACAACAATAAAATCTCAAACGTAATTATATTCCTTTAAATTGATGGATATTTGTGTACCAATTTACACTACAGCACAGCAACTCGAATCTCAAAAACGACAAGATTGTGCAATAGCACAACAATTATAACTAGACCTTAGCGAGCACAAGCACTCTCAGACGAACCTCCAATCAAATTGCAGTATTTGGGGATTCCTCTTGGATGTGAAATAGGAGTGTTATATTTGGCAATATTCGCGTTTTGAAATAAATTAATATTATTAAACTATAATTTATTAATATAAAACTATTTTTTGTTATTCAATAAACATTTTTTTTATTTACCATTTATAAAAGAGTCATTCATTTAAAAATTACAAATTTCTTTTTTTCCTTTCAATCAGAATGAAAACTTATTTTTTAATAATTATCAGTTTTTATTTGTATTTTGTAATTTTTATTGTTTGTCTAATCATACTTTCTATTCCGTTGGAAATAATATTTCTTAATAGATTGAATTTGTATGCAAATAATGTAAATGTTTCTCCATTAGTATTTAACATTCTGGATTTTTGTCAAGGAACTATTTCTTGTTAATTGAACTATTATCAGTTAAAATATCAAAACAATTATCTCAAAGGATAAGATTTGTATTTCTTTGTTCTTTTTATTCACCTTTTTAATTATAACTTATCAACCATGAAATAACTATCAAGGTACAGCAATACTACTCGTATATTTTTCCTGATTGTTTAAAATGCTCTTAATTTTAATTATTTATGTTGAGTATCCTATGAAATCTGTTCCCTGTTTCATTTCATTATTATTACGACAGCAGAAATTTTAAATTACTATCTACAAAAGGTAGCTATTGTATATCATATTATTATATAATAAAATATAACATTTACGATTGAGCTTATAATTCCCTTATCCCTCCGCTTCTTTGGTTACAATGTACAGAACAAATTTAAATGAGAGAGAAAGGGAATAACGGAAACTGGACATTTTTAAATCCAAATTTATTTTAAGAAGAAATAAAAAATACATTATAAAGAGTTAATTGGTTTTATTGAATTAATTTTACACTAAAACTAAAATAATATTTTTTTTCTTCTTCTAATGCAGCTGGCAAATACACCGTGATCTTCGCCATAAAGGCTGCACCGATGTTACTCACTTTGCATTACCTAGGGGGTGCGTGTAACTTAATGGTAAGCCACGGACGCGGAGTAACAATGCCCCCGCAGCGCTCTACGATCCTATTAGGACCGGGACCTACGGTAAAGCCGGGATTTGAACCCGATACCTGTGGTACCGAAAGCCAGAGCGCTAGCCATTCGGCCATCAGGTCACCTAAATAAAGTAATATAAATAATATAAAATAAAATATTTAAAAAAATTTCATTCCATTCATAATTATTTTTAAAATGAATACTGAAAATTATTCCGTTTTTTCTTAATATAATGATATTTGCAAATACATTAAGATAATGTACAAAATGCATAATAACAGGATGAAACCAGTTAAAATAAGACGAAATCGATAAAATCCAAGTCCAAGAAATCAATAAAATCCAAAATAAATGAGCAAAACCCAAAAAAAAATCTTATTAAAAACAAAAAAAATTTAATATAACAACTTAAATAACCCGAGTATAGCCTTATCAAGGAATACGTCTCTCAGATAATGATAAACCATGTTATATTTAGAAATCACCTTTATAGAAAGTCAACTTATAAATGTGAATAAAGTTGTATAAAATAAATAACATATTATGTTATATTTTTTACTGGGTTTTAGTGTAATAATGCAGGTTGTTCGTCACTATCATTGGATGTATGTATGCATAGTATGAATTTTTCAATTATTATATTAACGAAATGTCATAATTGGTAAATAAGGAAAATTCTTTCGTTTTAAATTTCTAATAATATATACTCTCATTACATATCAATGTATTTTTGTCTGGTTTATTCAAATTATTATACAGGCAGCCCTCGCCTTTTTTAAAAATTCAACTTTTTAAATATTTTTGCCAATAATAAAAAATATGTGCTTCCATGCAGAACGCTAATGGAAAGAACTAACAGGAAAATTGGCAGTTTAAAAAAATGGTTCCAAAAAAATTGTACAAAATTAAATTCAGTTATCAGACATTACTTTTTTTTTATATATATATATCTGTTTATTTGGGATTGAGTAGAGTCGTTCCAAAAAATAGTGCAATATAATTGATTTTTTTTGTTTTGTTTTTATTTGGAATATACTACTGTGTTGTTCCAATAGAATATCTGAGCAAGAAGTCATATCAGTTTCAATCTTGCATGAGGACTTGCGTCAACGTGTTGTGTGTTTCAATTAATTAAAACACACAACACATTATTAATTAAAACAGATTAATTTAATTTGTTTATGTTTAAATATTTTGTCCTTATAAATTTATATGAGTGAGTGACAAAAATAAGAATAATTAAGCATTCTGAAAATGGTGAATCGTTAACTTCAGTCGAAAGTTTATACGACGTAAAGAGAACTAAGACGTTCAATTGTAAAATAAGAATAAAATTAAGAAATACGCTTAAAATTGTGGAAATATATCTTCAAATAATGTTTCTATAAGACACAAAATAGTGATCGGTAAAATCGAAAGTACTTTGTCTCATTGAATTGATGATTAACTTCAAAACAAAGTTTCTCTGAGTTTTTCAATTATTCAAGCTAAGGATCTTAGTTTGCATGAAGATTAGAAGATTAGATTAAATGAAGATTCTAAATCGGTTTTCAAACAAGTAATAACTGGTTCAAGAATTTTTAAAAGAGATATCCTTTACATAATGTTAAATTCACTGATGAATCGGCTGATACAAATAAAGTTGCTGTAGAAGAATTTATTTCCTCGTTGTCAAAAATTGTTGTAGATGGAGAATATTCTCCTAGTCAAATATTCAATGCAGATGAAATTTATGATTATTTAAAAAAAAATTTCTAATTGTACCTTTTATTGAAGATAGAATCCATTGGCCCTGGACATAAACCATCCAGAAACCGATTGACATCGATTCTTAGTCTTCAGCTGATTTAAAACTGAAACCATTATTAGTCAGCAAGTTGAAAATCCCAGAGCATTCAAAGGGAAAGTTAAACAATTGCTTCTTGTCGCTTGGAAATCAAATCAAAAAGCCTGGGTTACTTATTTAAAGATTGGATCTCTTCCATTTCGTATCGACTATCAAGCAATGTTATAAAAATAATAATTTATAATTTAAAGTTTTATTAATCTAGACAATTCTGCAAGACGCCCAATACCTCTGCAGAATTTAAACTTTGGAATCAATGTTGTGTTTCTCTCTTCAAATACCTGCTTCTGACAGCCCATGGACCAAGCAGTGACAGCTACTTTTAAACGATATTATATGAGGACAATAATGACTAAGGCCGTCAAGGCAATTGATTGGGAAAAGGGACCAACATATTTTTGGAACTATAATATACGGAGCTTCAGTAAACAATATTCGGACTCATGGGCTTAAGGCAAAGAGTAACGAGTGTACCGGTTACAGAGTTCCAATGTGGTTTTAAGAACCATTAAACCCCCACATCTTAAAATTAATTAGAATATTTTCACTTAATGAAATTGCTTAAATTATAGAATAAGAATATAAAGAAAATAAAAGATAACCTCTTCTGCTATGAGAATAATTAAAGTAGGAGATCGAAAAAGCAAAAGCTATTGGCACAATTAATTGTCCGTTACGCGATGTCCCCCCCTCCTCCCCCAAAAGAAAATACATTATAAATACAACAAAAATTACAATCAGCTACATTTTACAAAGTAATACAGGCAAAAGATTACCTGGTTTTAATTCCAGAACAAAGTAAATAATCATATGAAAGCATACAAGGTTTCACAATAGATGGCGCCACGACCTTGACTAATAATAAAAAATTGTGATAAAAATCAATTTTGCTAACTATAATAAAAATTAGGATAATTAACATTAGATCACAGAAACTATTAGATTAAGAATTAAGTATTAATTTAAAATTAAATTAAGATTAAGTTAAGAAAATTAAGTTGAGTAAGAAAAGTTAAGTTATATTAAAATTCAGAGCTAAGATTTAAGTTAAATAAAAAAAATAAAAAAATTATTTAATTTTATAAAAATCGATAGCCAGTTAATTAAACTAAGGTTTCACATCGTAGCAATTAATTAAAAATTTAAAGCCAAAGACCGCAACTCAGATCTGCATTATTATTAGAAGCGTCCTGTCACAGGGTAAGAATTACTCGATGATGGTGAGTAGACTCCCCGCATTATTTTGAATGATGGGAAAGATTCCTATATTAAAATTATATAACTATTAATACCTTTTATGCCCATGTTTCTGAAACCATTCTACAACTTTTAAGCGCTAGGCTTGTAAAGAATATCCCTCAAAAATAATCTTTGCAATCAACGCTGATATATAAGATATACTTAAATTAAGAATACCAAAGGTCATCATTGTTGAATAAAGATGTCGAGTGCCTGAACGCGAAGCGTTCATCTACTCAATGGTATGTGAAGGCAGTATGAAAGAAAAGTCATGATAAATAGATAATAGTATGCATTATTCTGAAAATACAGCTATTAGTTTGAAAAAGACGCAATGTCTCAAAATTGGACGTCATTCTTGGCTTTTTAACATTTTATGACATACTGCTGTGCCCAAAAAGTAAGACCAGTTATTAAGATAAATTAAGAAAACTAAATAAGGAAAAATGATCTAGGGCTAACGCTATCAAGAGTTCAGGGTACTAAAAGTGAATATATATCTATGCTATATTGTTCTTTTTTTATATAGCTTGCTGTGGATAATGAATAAATAAATATTAAAAATATGCTTTTTAATTTCATTCATATCTGCCTTTAAAATAAATTTTATTCTGCTTACATCGATGTATCAAAACATAAAAAAGGATAACCGATGATGATCGATCAGTTTAGGTGAGAAAAAAATGTTCCGTTTATTTAAATTAACGAATGTCTTTATTTTATGCATAAAATTGCAAGATAATTTCAAATTAAATGCAAAATATTTTTTTTCTTCTCTCTATAAATTGGTGCTATTTATTAAAATACTTTTTATGATAAATTTCATTTAATTTTTCCTTCAATTAAATTGTTTAAAATATATAATCTTCTATACTTTTTCACGTACAAAATATATTTATAATTAAAACACAGAAACCTTATTTCTAGTTTTAGATGAATCACCTCTATAAAATCACTATTTTAAAAAAGTTGTTCTTTATTTCGTCTGAATTTTGTTATCATGTTTCTTTTTGAAAACAATATTTGCTCTCTTGAGAATACTATATGCGATGTAAATGTGACTCACTACTATAGCCCATTTTAAGATAATTGCCAAGCAAGCTTGGCTCAGTTCCTTCTTTGCCAATAAAGGGAGTCAGTGACGTTTATAAGGTTGCCTAGTTTTCAATACTTAAAGCAGTGTTTTGATTGGAGGCTCTTTAGTAGTACTTTTACTGGCTCGGGCATTATTTATTGTATTGCTAGTAGCCAGATAATTAAGAAAAAAAAGTTTGAAAGTGTTTAAAATTATTATTTTTTTTTTCCGAATTGTAAAAGCAATTGTGAACTGTCTCTATCAAAGACACCAGAATGAGTAATAAAAATTAATAACAAATGAGCAAAGAAAAAGTAATCATTCAAACAGCTTAATACAACTGCTGAAAAGCCTATGACGACAGCAAAAGACATCACAACTTCATTGTGATGATTATCATGCTCTCATTTTAAACATGCTTTTATGGAAAATGTAAATAAATGTCATACGGCAGAAGTTCTTCCGTATAAAATATCAATTTCTGATAACTCTTTTTTAAAAATATCATTTCAAATTTTCCACAAGAGCTGAAAATGGATTTTCCACACAAACTTTTTTTGTCAGCTCGAATAAATAAGGATAACAAAACTATCCAATCAACCATTCAAACATGCACATGTTTGTTTGTGTATACATATTGTGATTTTGAATTGAAAGTCTTTTTTGTAGATGATCAAAACAATTATGATTGTGATATTTCTTTCAATGTTTTGGAAAGCATGAACTATGAATGTCTAACTAAAGACCAAAGTGAATACCAAGTAATAAAAATAATCCAAAACTAATTAAAAGAAGTTTTTAAATGTTCTATTTATATAATATTAACAAAAAACTTCAGTATAAATTTTTCACATTTATAGCTAAACAAATTTCAATATAAAGAAATAAAAGTTAAAAAAATTTTTTTTTTTTAACTTTTTATTTCTTGATTAAATGTACAAATATTTTAGGATTTATAAAATTCTTTTTCAGTGAACTGGTTCAGCTTTTAGTGATAAAAAAAAAAGCAATGTTACACATGAGAACTTTTTTAAATCTATTTGTTTAGCATAAATGAAAGTGAATAGTTGGGCTATCAACATTTTATATATACACAATCACTGTTACTAGTGATTTCTTTGTTTTCTTTAGTATTATTTTTGGCATAGTGGAAAATTATTGCCGTTATTAGAATCTGTGTCCCACGAAATACTTTTCTGATAATTTGCATAAAATAGGAACAATGCAATATGATCAAAGGACATAAACATGTAGGAACAAGAAAAAACATATTTTAAAGCATCTAAATTAAAAGGACTAAATACTGTTCCGTTAACTAAATATAAAAATTTGTATCACCATTGTTTAATAGAAAAAAACAGTTTAACATTAAATTTCAGTCTCCATTGTATAAGTTCCAAATATTATCTTTGTGTATTTATAATCTTGGCAACTAAAATTTACTAACAGAAAAGAGGAACAGAGTGATTTCTTTTAAAAGGATTTTCTAGAATAACTACTGAACAGTTGCACGCATTATACTAGAAAAACAAACCGAACAGTTTGATTAATGAAATAAATTTTATTTCCATACTTACTATGTTTTAAAGTTAGTAATTATAGCAATTTGAAACATTATCTTCTTTCTCAGTAGCTAGTGGTCATTATAATTATTAGAGCAGTAACATTATTGTACATATAATATAATGTATAATAATGACCACTAGCTAATCATCACTATAGGTAGGAAATTTTAAAATTTGTATAATTGAAACATGTTTATAATTTATTCAAATGAAATTATTCTAAAATTAAGAAAAATAAATACAGACATCATAGAAGAATATTTTATGATTTAACTTCAAGATTTATATTTGCCAATTGACTGCCTTATCTCAAATTAACCAATTACAGCATAATAAAGAAAATGAAATAATAATAAAATATTTCCTAAAATAATATAAATTTTTCCTTTATTTTTAAAAAAATTCCTCTTAGTATGATGAAATAATTAAAAGAAAAATATATTAAATACTTTATTAGTTCCTTAATTTAAAACAATACCGCAAGATGTTTATAGAAAGCTAATTATATGGCTTTCCCTCTTCTTTTTGTTATACAAGAATTATAATGATATTTATGTAAAAAAAATAAATAGTAAATACTTGAAAATGCCTCGTAATGAAATTTGATCTTAATCAACTCTTATTCAGTATTTATTTTTGCATTTCTTTTATCATTAACTATATATATTTTTTAAATTTTATCTGTAGGAATTGTCTCTAGCTCTCCCAGCCATTGAAACTGATAATAAGAGATTTTTAATTGCTGGAGTAAGTGGAGTACTAAGATGGGCAATAAAATCACATATTGAAAAATTTTCCAATCATTTTTCAAAGTCTTTATTGGTAATATTATCAGGCATCTTTTCCTTTCTTTCTTTTTTTTTTTTTTTTTTTTTTTTTTTGACATTATAATCTAATATGTTTTAGTTTCTGTAGCAATTTATGCAAAAAATTAGGTGTTAAAAACAAGGTTTTCATAAATAGTTTGGAAATATGATTTTTTACCCCTTGTGTATATTAATTTTAATTAAAAAAAAACTTCAGGTTAATTTTGATATTTTTTATGAGTTTTTTTATAAAAATGATTTTTATTTAAAAGTTTTGTAAAGATTGCTATACTTAATTTTTAAAAAAATTATTAAAAATATATTTATTATCTCTAAATGGCATTTTCTATTTTACAGTTAAATTTGTGTAGTCTTGTTTTAATAATTTTACCTGACATTAATTTATTTTTATGATATGTTCTAAGTTTATTATTTCATAGGTAGTTATATTTCAAAATTGCATGTAAATAAAAAATTTTGTAATATTTTTTTCATTTATTTATTTATTTTTTTATGTTGTTAAAATACACTGCTCTACAAAAAATAGGAAATATTTTATAATAAACATTTTATTTGTATAGGTATTTGAATTCTGCATCATACCATTATAATTTTTTAAAAATCAATTAGCAAACTTTTTTCTTCATTTTTAAAATGTTTTTTTTTTTCAGCTACTTTAATTTGTATATATTATTGGAAATAATTTATACAAATTTTACTATACACTTTATAAAAATATATTTATGCATTTTTATTCTCTTCTTCTTTGTATTCTCTTTAAATATATATTTATGCATTTCCTTTCTCTCTTTTTCTATTTTTATATATTTATTCATTTTTTTCTTTCAAATATTTTTTCATGTTGATAGCATTGAAATAGCAATACAATCAGTTTTTAAAATTTTATATTTCATTAAATGTAATTTGTATTTTTTATATTTATTCATATTTTTTTTGTTTTCTCCAGGGCTTTAGAGGTGGATGTCTTGCAGCTTGTGCTGAAGTAAGGAACCAAAAATGAAAAAAAAAAAAAAAAAAAAAATTATGCTATATATATTTTTTTCACTGTCTTCAGAATTTAATGTAAAAAGCTTTTAATTTTAGGGTTCTGTTTGGACAAACTTTTGTGAAGTTCAATTGCCTAGTTCAGTATGTGAAATGAAATTTACAATGTAAGTAAGTTTGAAAAAACTTTTTCACTGTGAAATGTGCATGTTTATGGCATTTTCAGTGATCCTTAATGAAATATATTTCATAATGAATTGTATTAAAAATTTCAATAAATCACAGTTTAACATTTTATTCATTTTAATATATCCATCATAATTCTCATTTAATAGGAATGATGAAGAGGAATCAGTTGTAATTCCTCCTAGCCTAGTGTTGCTTGAAGCTCATTTAAAACGTCCAGTGAGGACTCATAATATTTTGAAAAGA
The DNA here is from genome assembly GCA_021605075.1 of Caerostris darwini. Taxonomy (NCBI): domain Eukaryota; kingdom Metazoa; phylum Arthropoda; class Arachnida; order Araneae; family Araneidae; genus Caerostris; species Caerostris darwini. The sequence goes on along the minus strand of BPLQ01005768.1, from coordinate 139,644 downwards.
AAATTAGATATTGCCAAAAAGGCAAAGCAAGTTCGATCAAAAGAATCCCAAACAAACACTTCAATAAATGCTCCTGTGACAAATATTGAATTCACAGTATATGACAATAATTTGGATCCTATTAAGTCTGATGATATTTCCAAAACTCTAGAAAATTTAATTATAACTGAAAAATCTGAAGAATTTAGTCTTCATCATAACTATTTAGAAGGAATTGATCTTACTTTGGCTGACATGATTGCTTTTCCATGTGTTTATTATTTATTGGTAAGTAATTATTTTGATAATTTCTGATTCTTTAAAAATAAAAATTAAATATTAAAATTATCTAGAGGAATAAATGATATTATTCAGAATTATGACTTTTTTTATACCATTAAAATGTACAAAGGAGAATATTAAATTAAAATAAAACTTTTACAAATTTTTTAAAAATTTTCTTAATATATAAATTGTATATATATAAATTGTATTGTATATTAATTAATATATAAATTGTATGTCTGTTTACAGTGAGTTTTTTTACCAAACGCCCAAAAATATTCAGATATAAAAAATAATTTGTAAATTATCTTAAAATAGATCCATATAAAATTATATCTCAATGTAGCCATGTTTGATACTTAAATTATATTACATGTTCATTTATAATCTATGATACTTTTATTTAAAAAATAAAGTATTCAATTATTCAGATATGTAAAATAAAGTATTCATGTATATTTAATTTTAAAAAAAAACATATTAATGGAAAATCTTGTATTTGTTTCAATTTAATGAAAAAAATATTTTTATTTAGATTATTCTTATTATATTTTTATTTTTATTCATATAATTTATTTTCTTGTATATAAAGCCGCTTTCAGACAAGAATAGGAGAACAGTCAAGTTAGTCTTGCAAACTAATTATTAACCAATTCTTCTTAGTGTGAACAAAATCCTCGAAATCAGTCAACTGTCTCAACCTTGCTTTGACCAAAGCTGCTTTTCTCGCACATCAAAGGGATTTTTTGTGGACTCCATTTTTTGACCTGTTGTCCCTCACAGCCAGTTATAATGTGGTTTGTTTTGTATGGTCAGACGAAAACACTCAGAGTAAGATCGACTTGCTCCTCTTGTGCTCTTGTTTGGATGCCACTTAAGAATAATTGTTTTTCTAGAAAAACAATAAAAAAAAAAGGCTTATTCAATTTGAAAAAGATTTGCTTATGTTAATTCATATGTGCAAACTTTATTAAAAATTAATGATGAAAAACAAGCTACCATTGTTTGAATATAATCCACATATTATAGAAAAAAAAAATAAATAAAATATCAAGTACAATAATTTTCTTTTAAATATGGTATAATGGACAAAAAAGACCTGTAAAGGCATTATAGATATGAATTAACGTTTCACAGATCAATTTAATAATTTACTCTGATACTGATCAAAATTTCCACCTCTCTAGTACATATGAAAATTACAAATTGTTAAAAATTATTGTTTCTTGTTTTCACCATACTTATTCAATAATCGTATAATGATGGAATAAAAAATGCTCCTGAAAACTGAATATTTTTTAAGTTTTATGGCAGGGATATAAAAACAGAATTTGATTTAAATACGGCATATTAATGGACAGGTACAATTACATTCAGATTATACAAGATCTTGTATTTTTTCAGACTGTAAATTCTCCCTGTATGATACATGGTGTTTCAAATTATTGGCTGGAAATTGTAAAATTTTTTAAAATTCATATTTAACATTTTCCTAACTTATTAAAATGTTTTACAGAAAAATTTACCTTCTGAAGTTTTGACACATTTAGAAGATGTGAAGAAATGGTTTGAAAGGATGTTTTCAAACCTTTTTGTCAAAAAAGCAGCTACAAAATGTGGATTTTTATTGAATACATTTTTTCCCATCAAGGAAGACATGACAAAAAAAATCATTGTCCCTGTTGTTGATAAAGATAGCTTGTATAAAAGGTATATGTCTCAGTTAAATATAATTCTGTATGTATATTTTTGTATTTAATTATTGACATGATGTAATTTTATTATGCTTTTATAGAGATCCTACTCATACAAAAATGAGATGTAAGCATAAGAATCCTATTGAGATTTTAACTCTTCTTCAAGTAAGTTGTAAATAAAATAATGAAAATGATTTGCAGTATGTTTTTTACAAATTTTTTTTATGTAAATGCATTCAGATTTTTATGAAATATTGTACTGCAAAATGTAAAATTTGAAATTTAAAAATGTTTAATTAGACTTCACTTTTTGTAATAAAAACAAATTATGAATATATTTTTTTATGAATTTATCCAAATTTATATGGTAAATATTGCTTTAAATGATATTTTTAAAAAGGAAAAAAGTTTTTTCAAAAAACGACGTATGTATGCATTTATGTGGAAAATTTTGTTTTAAATGATATATTACATATGCTGTAATAATAATTTTAATATTCTTAACTAATATTTAACTAAATTTAATTAAAAAAATACTAATACTGTGTAAATATTTTATATGTGAATTCTTGTTATTTGTAGAATGCATCAATATATCCACAATACAGCAGCAATTTTTGTAGTTTTTAGAATGGGAGAAGTTACCTCCAGATCTTCATCCTGCTACTGGTATAGAATTTTATTCATTTTTCTTATTTTAAATGTATATATGGAACTTTAGTAATTGCTCTGCATTTAACTCTAGCATTTTTTAATTCATTGAATATTTTATTTAGATAGTAAACAGGAGAATTGCATCAGTATAAAGTATCATAATTCATTTATTTTTAACTATTTGTTTTATCATGATTTTTTTTTTATACTCATTTGTTTTCATTTCATCATTACTAGTATCTTTTTTTTTTTATAATTCATAGCACCTTTAATAACTTAAATTTTATATATTAAGTTTTTTTTAAATTAAATATAGTATTTTCTATAGTTATAATAGTATTTCTGTTCTATTTATTTGTTTAATATTTTGTTGTAGGTGATTTACCACAAGAACGTATTGAAAGAAAATGCCAGCAAATTGAAAGTATGGTTACAGCAGTTTTAAAAGTTGCTATAGATGGACAAATTATTGTTGAATTTTGTGCAGGCGGTGTAAGTTGATATGAAACTCTTTTTTATTTTATTATTAATTCTACATAAGGAATATTTCAATTGCTTTAAGTATGTTTTAATTGTAATGGGTTTCATTTTTTTTTTTTTTTTTTTTTTTTATTAATTTTATATCTAAAATAGAACTTAACTATTTGTAAAATGTTTAAATTATTATTTTTTTTATTATTATTACCATATTTATTTTTATTTTCGTGAAAATTTAATTTTAACTCTCAATTTTTCATACATATATTCTTTTAGTAACCTTTAATTTTATTTTTAGTCTTCTCCTTTCAATAGTATGTAAAAAATAAACTATTATTTATTCCATTCTTAGAGTTATATATAAATTAATGTAACATTATGTCTGATCAGTTGCAAGCAACTGGCAATCATTGTGTGCAAACTGAGGAAATATGAAGTAATTTTTTAGTGATATGGATAATAGAATTGTGATATCGTCAATGTAAACATTTATAGTTAAGATTTTAAATACAATATATGTATAATGAAACTTGTTAATGTTTAGTTTTTAAAAAAAGATCTTGTGCATTGTTTTTTGAGTACTGAAATTCATAATTAAGGTTACCAACACAAAATGTATAATATCTGAAAAAATAATTTCTTCATTGTGAAACAAAAGAATTGTGCATAAATGTCCTATGTTATAAGTCGACCAATATAATATAGCAAAATGACTAATGGGCAAATGTTTTACAGTATACAAATGGGACCAAAAACAAGGAATTTTTTTTAAATCACATTTCCAAATAAAGAATGTGACTATCCTACGTGGTTTTATACTAGTCATAAAAAGACAACATATACTTTAAATGAATTTATTTTTCATAGCTTGTGAAAACCAATATGTCAATCTATGTGACAATTTTCCTTAAGCTTGGCTTTTAGCATTTAAAGGATATTGGTAGAGAATTAATTTCAAAATAGTCTTCTTGAAGTATTCCAAACATGCTTTTTAGGATTTAAAAGTAATAATTTCACTGATTTTTATATAAAAAATTCCTTTTTTCTTCAGAAAAATCAGCAAATTAAGCTTATGTGACATCACATTATCATCCTTAACAATTAAATTTTTCCCTTCATCTTCCCATAGAAGCTTCATGTTCATAGATATCTTTAAACCTTCAATATTTTCATCAAAAAGATGCAATCATGCACGGCCTTCCCACCCGATTTCTCACACAAAGATTCCACCAAAAACAATGAATTCCATCTAATTGATTTGATTTCCTTACATTAGGAGAATGATGAGTCCCAGGTTTTCAAGATGAAAAATCATTGAGAAACTTTTGGGCACTGAATTCAAATTTAATGAAAAGGACATAGTCTCATTCTTGCTGTGTCCAAAAATACTTAAATTAAACGAAAATCGTATTCTTCGAAAAAGTACTCTCTTTTGTGAACTACTAAGGTACATTCAAACTTCTGATTGCCAGGAGTATACTTTTTCTGTAACATATTTTTTAAAAGTTTGTTTGGAAATTGTTTTTCGAAATGTAGCAGATATGTTCTGAAAAAGTTCTGTAGCCTTTCATCTCTGTATTATTGTGTATTTAAAGCTATTAATCTATCTTCTTCAGGAATTGGGGCTTATGGCCAGACCTCCTAGGGATAGTACCAATTGTTTGTATTTTTTTGGTACCACCATTCTATTGGGTTGGCAAAAAACTATGTTTGGTTTTTATCATGCATTTAAATAGTGAAAACCCAAATTACTTTTGTGCCATCCCAATACTATTTTGTAAAAATTGAGCTACTTCAAATTTTAAGCTACCTGCCTGCTAATTTTCCTCCATATTAGTGCATTTTCTAAAGCAATGTGCTCCAACCTTTTCTCCTTTGTTACCCCTTAAAAGTTTTCATTTTTAAGTAACCTTCATCCTCTTAGTGTTAACCCCTATCCATTTTTTTTTTTTTTTTTTTTTTTAAAGTTAGCAAATTAATCAAATGACTCAAATTGAGAAGAACACTTAGGCTTTTATTTTTGATTTTACATTAAAAAAAATTTTTAAATAGAAAATAACATTGAAAAAATAATAATAATTTTAGTTACATAAACTTCTTATGAAACTTCACAATTTTTTGTATTGGTGAGCAAAGCTTGAAACGTGATCTTCCAGAATGTCAATTTAGTAGAGTTTGTTTCATGAAGATGGATTTTTAAAAACATGGTCAAATGTAGATTAATATAATCTCATGTCAGAAGCAGCATTAAGCTTATTTGCATATTTATATTTGCATATATGCTTATATATTATTTATTTAATATATATTGTATATATTATATTATTATTTATGCTGCTCCTGTCATGAGATATGCTTCTGCATATATTTGCATATTTATGCAGCTTCTGGCATGCATATATTTCATATTTATTTTTAATGTATACATTAGATACACTCTTTTGACAAGCTCTTTGTTTATGAAAAGAAGTGAATATTTTATTGCTTTTCTACTGAGTTCTTGGTTCTCTTCTTTCATTGCTGGCAAAAATTAAGGAGATTTCTTTTTTTTAAATCAGTTTGTAAAAAAATAATCAATCAAAAGGGGAATCAATATTTCTGTTTCAGAAACTGATAATTTTTCGTTTAATTGAAACAATATTGATTGAAATCCATTATTCTCCACTATTTTTCTTTGTTAAAAAAACTGTCTAAAGAATTACGATTGATGAAATGAACAATTATGCTATTTTTTATTTCTTTTGATAATTTCAGATAGGAAAGTTAAGTGTCTCAAAGCTTCATTCTGCCCTTTTCAATATAAGATTCTCATGAATTCATTTTTTTTTTTTTTTTTTTTTTTTTTACAGGCAGTCTCTTGCCAACAGGCAAATATCTTGCTTTATGGAGAGAAAGATTTCAAAATTACATGAAAGTTTATAATCTTTGAATTTTGAATTTATTTCATTGCATTCTAATTCTTTATGCAGTTTCACTATGCAATATGTTTCAAAAATATCTTTACATATTCCTTTTGAAACTTTTTCATATGTTAAAAAATGTAATATATTTAGTGATCTATATTATTATATGAAATGAAAAAAAAATTAAGCAATTCATTATAATTCTTTTATTAACTAATACTTGTTACTTCCATCTTATTGTATTATTTTCATTTAATAAAATCTATTTTATTATTTTTCTTTTAATTATTTGTTTTAATATTATTTTCACATACAGGGGCATGTTGGGTTGCTTCTTGCATACTTCCTTCCTAGTTGTAAGGTAAGTTCATTGTAATTTAATCTAAAATGCAAAAGATAATTTTTAATTTATTTACAATTTTTTTATTTAATATATATGACTATTGTAGTAGAATATTAAATAATTTACTTATTTCTACATTAACTATTAAATTATTCAATAATGAAATGTTTGTATAAACCGTGTTCAAGAGTTTCTATGTCATAATAAAAAAAAAAAAAAAAAAAAAATTATTGTTTTTAAAGGACTTTTAGTTTAAAATAAGTTGCTTTAATTATTTGACTTTGAATAAAGTTTATGATATTTTAAATCTTATTGATAAAAAATTTTACTGTTTAAGTTTGAAATACTTAAATTTAGAATAAATAAGGTTGTGAGTCAGTTTCAGTGTATAACATATGCAGATATATAAAGAATACTAAAAATCAATATTTAAATAAAAAAAAAATACAGAAATTTTATACATATATTATAGCAAATGTAATTTATTCATTGCAGACTATATTTAGAAAAAAGCAATCTATTCAATAATAATTTTCTATTTTCAAATGATAAGTCGTTTTCTTCTGTATATTATATGACAGTGGCATCATAGACATCATGACAGTGGCATCATAGACAAGACATTGATTAGCATCATGGTGCAAATTAGTCAACAGCATTATGCCCCATGCCAGTATGCAATAATTTGTAACACATGATTCAGCCAATTGCTAAGCTTATTAAAGATTTTAATAATTTTGATATGTTAATTGCTAATCTGAAATTGAATCTTGTTTACATAACATACTATTTTTCAATTGCAATTTGTATTCTTTTTTAAAATTTTGCAGTTTAGTTCAAAAAATTAATATCAGGGTAAAAAATTTTATCAAACAAAAGAAAATAGGAGAGTTACTTTCTATATGTATATATGTATTTTATGTGTGAACATCTGTCTTATATTTTTTACTTATATATATTATTTTATAGGCTTTAATAAACCACATATAAATGTTTGTATAGTTAAAGCAAAGCATATTAAAATATATTTAAAGTATAATTTAAGAAAACATTAAAATAAGAACAAATAAATTTAACTAATTTGTAATTAATTGCGAATTAAGTGCAATTCAATTTATAACAAACAGAATCTATCAAAATCTATCTGTATATACTTAGATTTTTTGTTACATATTTTATTATTTTACTTTATTTTTTGTATTGTTATTTATTAAAATAAAATGTAAGAAATAATGTCTATATTTTATTTTTTGTAAACACATTTATTTAATCATTATTACAATTTTGCATAGAATTTATCATTAATTCTAATTTAAATCCCATATGATATATGTATTCAAAGATACATTTAAATAATTATTTTCACAGGTTATTTTAATTGAAAATAAAGAATCTTCTATTTTGCGAGCAAAGAAAAGAGTTGAATCTTTGAATTTAAAAAATGTATTCTTTTATCAGGTAAGAACATATAATAATGTTAAGTTAATTAATGTGATGTAACTGAAAAATAATATGTGAAAATAATAAAATATATTAATGATTTATATCGATTTGAAAACAAAATAAATTCCAATATGAAATTATTTTTCAGTGCAATTTAGATTATTTCAAGGGATCATTTGATTTAGGTGTATCTTTGCATGCTTGTGGAGTTGCTACAGATTTAGTGATTCAACAATGCATTAAGCAGAGAGCTTCATTTGTATGCTGTCCTTGTTGCTATGGTGGTGTACAAAATACGCATTTACTAAGTTACCCTCTAAGTAAAAGGTTTTGCAGTACATCAATATCTTATGAGGTATGCTTAAAAATATCTTAAGTATGAAAATCATTTAAAAATGCATGTGAATTTATAAGTAGGAAAGGAGTCTTTTCTATTTATTAGCTTTTATGTACATGTAATTCTAGAACTATAGATTTATCTCAGTAATTTATCTTCATTCTCAGTATCATACTTCTCATATTTAACCATGAAAATAAGTAATAAATTTTTAAAAAATTTCAGAAATACCTTTTTCTTGCTCATTGTGCTGATAGAACAGAAGTTAATACACCTACTGCTGAACAGGGTAATTAATTATTATTTATTTTAAAACAAAGTATTCTATCATAAAGATTTCAAAGTATTCATAAGTGACAATTCTTTACATCCTTTTAAATGTGTAGATTTATAGGATATTGAGATATTTTTTAAAGTTATTTACCTCAGTGGCTTCCAAACTACAGATACATAGATTTCATTAAGATAAAATGTAAAATAATCTGAGTAAATAGAAAAAAAGCAAGAAACAAATAATTGAATTTTAATTAGAAAAAATTGAATTTTAATTATCAAAAATTATTAAATTATTAATAACTACTTTCTAATTAGTATTAAATTCCTGTTTTTTAAGCAAGCAGTTAAAATTCTGATTCCTATCATAGCAAATTATTTTTATGGAAATTTTTTAATTATCAAATCTAAATATATCTCATAATTTTAAATTTTTGCATATATGTAATGCTTTTAAAACAAATTAATCATTCCAATGAGGGCCTGAAATTTAAATGTTCAATTATTGTTGCCGTAATTAATAAAATATTTGTTAGTTATTGTTATCCATCTAATATAAAATATTGTTTTACATTCATTTATTCTAAAAATTTTAATTTTAGATAGACATAAACATGCTATTAATATATTATTTTAATAAAATGAACTAAATAAACAACAAATGCTCATATTTCAATTTTGCTTTATATTTTCCTTTATTGTTGCTTCCACAAAAAGCAACATCACATACTTTCTGATGTAGCATGAGTGTGATATAGATTAAATAAACAAATATCGTTAAAAAGTAAAGTAAAATTAAAGTTTTGCTGGGAAAGATTTTCAAAAGTTCTTGTTTATGCCAATATTATCTTTACAATAATAAAGGGATTTTTTAACTGACTTAGCTGCCTTTATATTATGCTTTTTTTCCCCCACTCTGTTAAATGTTCATCTTTAACTTATCAACTGAATTTTAAAAAATCTCTTATGCTAAATTACAAAAATGTAAAGGAATTGATATTTCTTGTACTGAATTCAAAAATTTAATTATTGCAAATCTCTATTAATGGTAGGGATATTAGTAATTAGCAAATTGTATTCAAGCATACTGATTATGTAAGAAACATACTATAAAAAAAATAACTTATAGTATGAAAACTTTTTATTGTTAGTTTGATATTATTGAATTTATTATTATTTTTTAATAGAGGTCATAAGATTGATCATGTCTAAAGTTAACCTTCATTATATTTTGTTAATTTAGTTAATGTTTTGGAAAAATTACGATGATCTGAAATTAGTAAAATACATCATAAATAATACCAAAAAGTAAAACAAGAAATTTGCTCCTGAAAAACATTTCAAAAATACTTAGTTATATGTTTTTACAAAAACACACCAGAACTGTCTATGATATTTAGTTTAAGTGCTATGATATCTCTTTCTAGTATTTTTTTTTAATATTGAATTATTTTATTTCTTTAGGTGAATTGTGTATGGGACTCATTGATTCAGATCGAGCATTTTTTGCCCAAGAATATAATTATAAAGTCCTACTTACAACTTTACAACCTAAGTCATGTTCACCAAAGCACAATCTTTTAATTGGTAAATCACCGAAGCTGCAGGAAATTGTAACTGTATAATGTACATGTTTTATTTATTTTTATAAATAAAGTTTTTCTTAAAAATTTTGCATTTAATTAATTAAAATAAAACATTTAAAATAATTTTCTTTAAAAATAAGTTAAATGTGTACATGAATCACATAATAAATTGGATCATTTTTAAAAACTCATTATTAAATTATTTACTAATAAAAAGTGCTATATCATTTTCCTATACTATTTTTTTGTATACTTTTTTTATGTATACACTCCATATATACACTTTTTTTTAATTGAATTGGGACTTTTTTATTACTGTGTTCTGAAAAGAAGCGAGATATGTATGTAGTCAATTGCTGAAGGAAAAAGAAACGTTCAATTACACTGTAGTTTTTTTTTTCATTCTTTCTAATACTTTCAAGATAAAGTCTTTTCAAGCAAATGATAGTATGAAAGTATTATGAGGATAGGCAAGTGTTTTGTTATCCAGTGAAACATATCTAATTTGTATTGTCTTTCAATAGCTGTGTGGAGTCTTGTATTAAAGAATGAAAACATTGTGTATCAGAATGACACATCCTTTCGACCAATATACAGTTTTAATTCTAAAATTTAATACATACAGCAGTAATTTTATGATGATTGTGAAGAAAATTAATATACACAACCTCGTAATTTCTGAAAACAATAGTGAATATAGTGCATGACCAAGTTTAGTGTTTTCATTGACAATTTATCTTTTTGAGTGTTATTGCATACTGAATTGCTTTAATTTAGGTGTGTAGACTACACCAAAGATTCATCACACAGCTTAAAATGTATCATTCATTTCATTTTCTTAGTGATTCAAACGTTTTTACTAGTAACTTTTTAGTTGCATTAAATAGTTGACTTTTACATCTAGCTGTGACTTTCAAATTTTCAATCGATGCTGAATGAGGATTTGACATTTCTATGAATTACATTTATTGTATCACTAACTTCCTGAAATTTTATCTTTGTGAAATTAATAACTAAACTAATCCTGCTTATTATCATTTCTATTTAGTTAACGCAAGTATTATATTCAATTATTTAATATTATTACATTTGTTGTGGAATACTGAGCATGAGCAGGGATTATGTTATGAAATTTCTTCTAATTTGGAAATTTCTTGTTACCCATTCCAAAAATATATTGTATCTTTTTTCAAAATGTTTACTTTTCCATTTCTGAAACAAATATATTTTTAAGCATATACTAATACATGACAGGATTAAAATATATATTTATGTAAGATGTGTTTTGATATTAAATGTTAGATAGGATTAAATTTAAAATCCTCAACAAATTTTATATTGCTGCTTTTTTGAAGACCCTATTATGGGAATTTGAAATATTCTCAAAATTTCATTGATACCCAAAAGCATCCCTAGATATATTTCGTAATTTTTATTTTTTATTTTTTATTATACTGAAAATTTGTCCTGATGTCATCAGCTATGAGAACAGCAGACTTAGCATTACTCAGGTTGCATCATAGGGTACTAACTACCTTGTACATGCATTTTGTCATTACAACTTACAATGTATGCTTCTTCTGATCTACAGATTTATTGTGCTCAACTGGACATGTATATTTTTTTGTTCTCTTTTTTTCCATCATTCATACTACAGACTTCATCGTTTTTGCAATAGCTGGTTACAACTTATGTTCATTCATTATGCATATTTTTTGTTATTGTTTTTCCTAGAATATAACTTGTATTTAGGTTGATATTTATTTTTTATACTAATTAAAGCGTTTTATCTTTCGAATAATTTTTGATTGGAGTAAGAACGTCGATTCTCCGACCCACATGTTTGCCATGCTTGGTGACCCTTGTCGCAGGAAAAGAGCAGCTTGGCCATTGAATATCAATGGAGTTGTGGCTACTTTATAAACAACACGCCACTTTTATTTTCCGCTTTTGGTAGAAAGAGTAGCGGTACATCTCAGTATCTAATACTTCAATCTTACTAATACTCAGTATCTAAATTACTTTCTTGCCATAAGTAATAATTAATATTACCTTATGGCATGTAAGTTATCAAGTTTTTAAATTATCTTGGATAAATTATTTTATATCCGTATTTGTGTGAAATACATTTTAACTGATTTCATGAAACTAGCATTAATCACTTTTTCTGTTAAAGTAAACAGGTTATATTATTAAACAGCTGGGCTAAAACTGGCCCTTGCGCCATTAAACCACATCAACCAAACTCCGACTCGACTGCGATTACACCGCCCGCTACGACCAAAAGTCAACTTCTAGGTATCACCATACTTTTCTCGCTTGCAATAGATAGACACATCGCAGAGAAGTTGTTTTTAGCTATGCGCTTTGCTAATCGTTTATAACATTATGCCACTTATCATTTACGATGGCGTGCAAATTTAATCGTGAGCAAATAGAATGCCGAAAAATATCCAGAGTGTTCAAAAGTCAGTTACTTGAAAATGGAAAAGATAATTAGCAGAGAGGCAAAGTGCACTGAAGTGCGTTTACCCTCAGCAGCATGCGATTGCAGTCAGTTAAAAGTTATGCTGCAGGAAAAAAATACAAGGTGAACATTGAGGGCGAAAAGCTGGCCACGAACGTGACAAGTTTTCTACAATGTCATTCCGTTCTCGAAATGTTAGGAATGCAAGATAAATGATTGTCCAAATCCATCATGACAACACCATCACTATTCATGTCGGTAGCTAATGTGTCTTTGGTTTCGCTTCAATTTTAGGTGTTTGTTTTTAATCTGTTGTTCTAGTGAGAAAAGCCAAAAATTTATGGACATACTGAGTGAGCTAGCTAACTAGAACAGTTAGAGGAGCCAAGAATTCACTAGCCCATTGTTCGCGGACACATTTCCAGACAACAAAATTGTTTCTAAGTTTAGTCGTGCAGGAAAATTTGTTTTGGATTCTCGTGCTGTCGACAATATTTGACTGAAGATGTCCGTTTTCCTAACAAGATCGTGGTCTTTTTTGAAGAATCTTTCAACACGATATCAAATGGACTTGGCAGTATGTCTGGTATGGAGAGGGAAAAAAAAAAAAAAAAAAAACGGAAGGTCAACAAGATGTTAATTTTTTTTTCTTGGTCACGCTGTTGCGAGTGATTTTAAGAGTTTTAAGAATGGTCTCAGACAAAACTCCAATTACTAGAAGATAATCCAAGTTTCGTTGGTCGGCCCAAATGTAAATTAGTTTTTTTTCAGATCTGTTAATTTCTGATATGATAAAAGCTGGAGAAGATCGTGAAATCATAAACATTGGCTCATGTGATTTATGCGGCTTTCCAATATGTTTTTTTCTGAAAACTGAGCGACAAATCTCTTCATTTTTAAAATCGACTTATAATGTTTTCAAATATTCTTAAGCTCGTTGGCCTTACTAAGGACAAAGTAGCGAGTTTCCTATAAAGTTTTTGTGGGTGTCGATGGCCAGTTTGAGTGCGAAAAAGCAAAATTATTCCATAGCTGAAGAAATATTTCAAAGCAGTTAAAGGTTTACCCAGAACATGGTCAGTTGAAACTGTCTGAAGAATCATGTTTTTTCCAACCTCCATTTTGTTTTTGTACGATAACGACCTAGTTTTAACCATTTGTCAAAATTTTTCAAATGTATATGCTTGTATTTCAGTTTCTGCACCCTGCTTTTGAAGAATTGCTTCGAGACCAATTAGCTCAAGGCGCCTGAATGGCCGAGTGGCTAGCGCTCTGGCGCTCGGTACCACAGATTTCGGGCTTCGAATCACGGCAGTGCCATGGATGTTTGTAGTGGTTTGGAATCCACTTTAAACCGTAGGCCCCTGTCTCATATGACCATAGAGCGTCATAGAGCCCATTCAGAAACTTCTTACCCGCATCATACCTAAACTATAAAGGGGCAACTCAGCTCTAGGCACAGTGATGTTATGTGGTGTGGTGGGGTAGTAGGAGTAGGCCAATTGACTAGCGCTCTGGCCTTTGGTACTACAGGCTTCAGATTCGAATCCTGGGGGTGGCATAGATATTTGTCTACGAACCAAACCAAATCATTAAAGCAGAAGCCTTAAATGATACAAAAAATGTTACAAACTTTCGAACATTAACTTCTTATATCTTCGAAGCCAATTCAGAAGTTTATACGAAAATTTGTATGAAATTCTCTTTGTTGAGACTTTGAATTGCCACGGATTTGGTATTGAATGACTGTTTGCAAACGAAGTTTCTAAAAAACATTAAAAATCGAATGTAAATCGTGCCTTCTCAAAATTGCCGAGTGAAGTCCGTTAAATACCAACTTATTCAAGCTCCACACATGTGAATCCTGCAATTTGTGTTTAAACTTCTAGGGTTTAACCATATAGTACTTATTTCTTACTTTCAGTTTAGTAAAATGAGCTTCTGTTTCCTATTGTTTAAAATAGGTAAATGGAAATGTTAAACAGAATTTAAGGAATGTAAGTTAAATAAAACTGTGTGATAATTATTTATTGTTAATTTTTCTCTTAATAAAATTAAACTTGCATTTTCTATTGAAAGTTCTTTTAAAATTATAAAAAAAATTCCCTACTTTTCACAAATTTGTGGGGAAAAAAAAAAAAAAAAGAGAACTCTGATTTTGACAATAACATGTATTGCATCAATAAAAAATGTAGTTATCTAAAAATTCAAAACGATTCAATAACCAATGTAAAACTTAACAATGCAATATTCCCAGAAGACCACAGTACTCAGTCAGTAACAGCTACAATCTACAGATAGAAAATTAGGCATAAATCACTATATCTCGTTTTTATTAGTATTGCAAAACATAATTTACTTAGAAGGCTAAAAAAATTGAAGTACAATTAATTTGAAGTGAATGCAAATTCATTTTCCTATTCACGTGAATTATTCTATGAAGAAATGTGAGATAATTACTTATACACGATACAAAAAGTGTCGACAGTTAAAAGAAAATTATACGTGGAAACACTTTCTTTTTATCGAATGTTTTTCCTCGGGAGAGAAGATTGTTGTCAAATTTAATTATTATTACCTTGTCAAGCTTTGCTAACTGATGTAAAATCAGCCTTTAACAACAACAAAAAATTCAGTTTGGGAATTTTTCGTAACGATATCTTCGAATAAATGGTTTAATACCTCACAAGAAATAGAAAAAAAAATGTATGGAAGATTCTTAAAAAAATATTTTTAAACAGAAATTAGTGTTGCTTTTTTAAAATTATCTAACTGTAACATGTTTTGGTTTTTCTTTTACTAATTAGATTATTGTAACTCAAAGTGTTTAGAAAAGATAAGAAAAATCAATACTAATTTGGCTGGGATTTTTTTTATATAACACAAGGAATACAACTATATAATAAATTATCAATAAAAAAATTTTCATTTTGCGTATAAATAAAAATAACTTTCCCGTCTTCTATGAGCAGCTATATTATAATGGCTCATTTGAAGTTGCATGAATATATTTTAATTCTGCATTAATTACTATATTAAATATTGTAGTCAATTACCATTAAATTTAATAAAATTACAAATTTTTTTCTGTAATAAGTGTAAAAAATATATTTAATTAAACAGGGCAATTATTTCACATTTGTTTTTATTATCGAATTACATCTTTTAATTAAAGTAGAAACAAAACTTTTAAGCGAAAATAAAATTTATACCAAAACGAGATTTGTGGGCATTAACTAATGCAATTATGTTCATTAATAGATGCAATTAAGTGATTAATTCTTGCAAACGCTAAGTATTAATTAATGTAAAATTGTAAATGGCAAAGTTCAGACAACAAAAGAACCTCTTAGAGGTGCTATTTAATCTATTAAAGTCCAGACCCTTTTCCACTTAAAGGAAATGAGTAAAATTTAATTTTTTTCCACTTATAAGAGTCTAATTAAGATTAAGAAAATGAAAGTGAAGAAAAATAATTTATTTTTACTTAAGTTACAAAATGTTGCGAAAACCAATGGCAATCCAAAACGATTACATTCCAATACACGAAACTTTTAAAAGCTGTGTTACGCAAAAACACATTACATTTTCTATGCGTAGTCATAAAATAAAAACATACTATAAGTTGTTCCACACTGGCATTTATGAGAATGATTAAAAAAATAAAGGAAAAAAATTTCTTCAATTCTTCAAAATTGTCTAAAGACAACGTTTAATGATTATAAAAATGATCTTGTAAGAGATTTAATTTAATTTATTTTTTCACGTTGTAGCGTTTCGTTCCCAGGAGAGAGGAATGTAAATTCGTTAGCAAGTACATAATAACAACCCATTAATAATCCCATAATAATGCAATAAGTGTTTTGTACTAATGAGAACAACCAGCCATTGAAATCTGATAGCAGGTAATCACTGTCATGGATGAGATCTCATGAAATTAGCGATTGTCCGTTCGACCTTCATAAGTCGAAGCAATTACAGATGAAATATGGACTACGCCATGAGTTGTGTCGTGATTGGTGATAGACCATGGGCTGAGGAAGTGTCGACTCCAAAGAAAAGTGAGGGAAGCTTGACGGATTTTTGAAAAGTAAAAATTTTAGGGAAAGTAAGAGGGTGTTCTGTGACGAGTCGACATGAAGTGCTGTTTTTCTCTTTTTCTGTGAAGTGATTGAACAGGCTGGAAATTCCGCCTGTTTCCAAAGGGAGCCCCTTGGGGTTTCGTGTATCACGCCGTGTGATAATTATCACACGGCGTGCATTAGATTCACCGTAGACTCGAAAATTCTGAAAATCTCCGACCTTGGACTGAACTGCACTTATGAATCTAATTTATATCTTTAATTTTCATTTTTTTGTAAATATATATATCATTTAGCATTATATAATACTTGTAAATAAAAATTAAAGTGTTCCCATTAAAGTGTAATCTGAAAGTGGCCCTCTTCTTGAAGCCGTTATAGGTCTAGTATAGGCTGAGAAGTTACAACGTTATCAAGAAAGCTTTCTCTATACCATGCAATAAAAGATCTCAAAAATTTATTACAGGGAAAAAAAAGATTATGTAATGTTGCATTACATATAATACTGTTGCATACAGCCTTAAATATGTTAAGACTTTTCATTTGCTGTGTAATGTATTGTAATTAACATGTTGTATTAATGTTGTATAGTTGTAATTAACATGTTATATTAATGTATTGTGTAACAATTGCTGTGTAATGTATTGTATATTGTATTGTAATTATCATGAAAATTATGGTACTTTAGCAATGATGTCATGGTAGTCTACTGTTGTGTTGATTAGTTATTAGAGAGTTTTTGCATACCGTATTTTAGACGTCCGTTAGTTTTTTCTTCCTAGTGCGCATGCTCATAGGAAACCTTATTACAGATGCACATGCACAATTTCCTATGAGCATGCGCGCTAGGGAGAAAAAGCTAACGGACATCCGAAATACGGTATGCAAAAACTCTCTATTATCAATAATCATTTCTCTACAAGTACCTAAAATATTTAAACTGTGAAAATCTTTTTTAAACAATACCTGCTAAAAATAATTCACATTACAATAACCCTTTCTAAAAAATACTTACTAAAAGGAATTCTCCACGTTGGGTACCGCACTAATCAATAAAAGCAAAATTAAAATAAACACCACCCATCAAATCACATTTCGAAAAACTTCAAAAGTTTAATGATAATGTAGAGATTACACACAACATGAAATAAATATACGAAACAATTTAGTAAAATAAAATTATAGTTTAATTTTAGCATTTAAGAATTTAGACCATAGTATTTAGGAAAAAAATTATTAAACTAATAATAAGGGAAAATCCAACAAATTTAAAATTTTAACAATCCAACAATTTTGAATTTTACCTACTAATGGAAACACAAGAAATAATTGTTAAAAATAGCTGTTTACATCAGAAGAGACCAGTTATATCATTACATATATGAACAGTATTTACATCCTCAAATTAAAAGATTTCGACTGGAATTTTAAAATATAAAAGAACTCAAGAGGTTAATATATTAAACCAAAATTAACAGGACGTTGAATTCAAATCTCTCATTCCATTAAATGATAAATAAAATATTAACTATGCAATTCATTCTCGTGAAAATACAGTTAATTCATTTTGTATTTTCAAGTCATGCGAAGCCTTTGGTTGAAATTTATATGAAATTTGGTAAAAATACGTTTCATAATTTACGAATAATTATTTCATAAAATGGGAAATAACTCGCTTTGTATTTCTAAAGGACAGGCAAAATATCTATAAGTATCATGTTTTTAGATAAAAAAATTAAATTGAATTTTTTTTCGAAGTTTACCAATGTATTAAGATGATTTAATAAAACTTAAAAAATTACAAAAAATGAGATGTGTTTTAATAAAAAGTAAAATAGAAATTAGAATAACCAAATAGAATATATTAAAACGATTTTTATAAATAATTTAGATTTGTATAAAAAAAACAACAACAAAAAACAAAAAAAAAAGAATGCTTTAATACATTTTAATTTTAAGAGATGCTCTTTTGTCACAACAGCATTTGAATTTTCAAAAAATATTGATAGTTATTTATTTTTGAATCAGAAATTTTAGTCAGTTAAGTTACACGAGTATTCGGTTCCAATGATTTTCACTTTCTGAACTAGCAGCTAAAGGTCAGCGTTATTTTTTTCCCTTTGCCTTTCACAAATTCAACTTCCTGTCAACAACAATGGCTTCCACGAATCAACGTTCCAGAATCTTCGGAGAGACGTGGTCACTTATGAGATGAAATATAAATCACGGAGCGGAAGCATTTCGAAAGTAATTTAATAATAGCTTTGCTGAAAAAGCCCGAAAACTAAATTTGTTATTCGTTTGCTTAAGGGAAGGAAGTGGAATGGTTCAAGGTGCTTCAGGACCAAAGAAAATGCTCACTTCCATTTCCTACAAATGAATAAATGTTCTGTAAGAAGAAATATTCCAGTGTCGAACAATTTTGTTTTAGTAGATTTCTTTCCAATATGTGTTCTTTCGCTTTTTAAGAATACTACAACTAATCTGCAATGAATTCAATAAATAAAATAATTAAATTTTTCTTTCCCTATGATAAAATATTCCATTCATGCAATTCATATAAATAAAATAATCATTCTTATTCATTAAAAAGATTTATTCCATTCATATGAATAAAAAATTAATTCGTTCATTTAACTAAAATAATTCATCCCATTTGTATAAATAAATTAATTCCGTTCATTTAAATAAAAAGAATTCATTCCATTCTTATAAATAAATTCATTCCATTCTTATAAATAAATTCATTCCGTTCAATTAAATAAAATGATTCATTCCATTCATATAAATAAAAAAATAATTTCTTTCATTCAAATAAAAGAATTCATTCCATTCATATGAATAGAAATTAATTTTCATTTAAATAACATAATTCATTCCATTCCTATAAATAAAAAATTAATTTCGTTCATTTAAATAAAATAATTAATTCCACTCGTATAAATAAAAAATTAATTACGTTCATTTCCGTTCATCAGTTCAAATACATTTTTTTAAACTTGTAGTGGATGACACTGGATGTTAATACAGTTTTTTCAAATATTGATTCAGTAATTAAATTTAATTAATTAATTTTAGTTTTTTTTAGATTTAAGTTGCATGTATCTACCAATAGAGGACATCAGATAAACTTAAAAAAATGAATGAAAATTATTTATAAAGGACTTCCTGCAAGAGGAGAAGAGGAGTGAGAAAAATAAACGAATAGTTTAAAAAAACTAAAAAACACGCTTTTAGAGTTAATCAATCTAAAAAGTAAAAAATAATTGTTAACATAAGAATAAAATGACTGACGAGAAAATGAATGTCATTGTTCTAAAAGCGTGGGGTGCTTTGTATGATATTTTAAAACTAACTCTACATTTCGGAATGAAACTAGTGAAATATTATAACAATTGATATCGAGCACCTCACGCTTTTAGAACAGTGACATTCATTTTCTCGTCAGTCATTTTATTCTTATGTTAACAATTATTTTCTACTTTTTAGATTGATTAACTCTAAAAGCGTGTTTTTTAGTTTTTTTTAAACTATTCATTAGACCAATTGTTGAGCCAATAAAAAGATATTTATGAATCACAAAACTATATTACAACAATTGGATGCACTTTTTCCAAGTAGCGATCAATCGACAAAATTACGTGACTTCATAGATTTATGCAAATTTCATATTTCAACTAACTGCTATATTTTAGAAATTGAATTAAAATGGGCGGTTAGTAACTGTTGGTTATTCCAAAACTTTTTCTTTTTTCTTTCTAATGCAGCTGGCAAACACAGACAGCTTGGTCTTTGGATGCCTTGAGGCAAGTGCTGCAGAGATAAATAATTCAGACGTACTCACTTCGCATTACCCAGGGGGCGCGTGTAACTTGAAGATAAGCTACGGACGCGGAGTAACAATGCCCCCCGCAACGCTCCACGATCCTATCAGACCAGGACCTACGGTTTAAAGTGGATTCCGAACCATTACCAGCATTCAAGGCACCGCCGGGACCCGAACCCGAAACTTGTGGTACCGAGCGCTAAAGCGCTAGCCACTCGGCCAGTCAGGCCCTATTCCAAAACTGCAATATGTAAAAACGAAATGGACGCATTAGGCGAATATCCTTGGAATATATAGACTTTTTATTACAAATTTTAGTTACTGTAATCCAATATTAAGTAAATTTCATTGTTAAAATAATATATATTAATTTCATAAATACGAAAAAAGCAACTTTTTTAGTGTATAGCATGCATTAAATAGATTCTACTTATTGTTTTATTAAAGAGATACATTTATTGCTTCTTTTTCAATTCCTTCGATTAGCTCACACTCTCCCTCTATATATCTTGTTCAAATTTTCAATCGTCCATGAAATACTTCTTATTCATCCACTCAAGTTCAAATACATTTTTTTTTGAACTTGCAGTGGATGACACTGGATGTTAATACAGTTTTTTTTCAAATATTAGAGAGTTTTTGCATACCGTAACGTTAGTTACCGTAGGACGTCGGTTAGCTTTTTCTCCCTAGTGCGCATGCTCATAGCAAACTGAGCATGCGCACTAGGGAGAAAAAGCTAACGGACGTCCTACGGTAACTAACGTACGGTATACAAAAACTCTCTATTAATTCATTCATTAAATTTTCATTAATTAATTTTATTTTTTTTTAGATTTAAGTTGCATATATCTACCCATAGAGGGCGCCAGATAAACTTAAAAACAATGAATGGAAATTATTTATAAAGGACTTTCTGCAATAGAGTGAAAAAAAAAAAGAAGGAATTGACTTTAAGAAATTTGTTTTTATATTACTTGTTCTTAAGTATTTTTTCTTTTGGTTGCAAGTTCTTGCCATCAGAAATAATGCTAATAGTAAACCTAAAGAAAAAACGATGAAATGTATGGTTCTAATGAATTTTCGACTAATGTCACTTTAAACCGATACTGCTACTACTATTCTATTTTCACTTTCTCTCTGACCAAATACTATTTCTGAATCATCCTGTCCTTGGGAAGGGTTTCCTTCCTGGTCTAGGAACGTTCGTAGAACAAATTGCTCGGCCATCTAATTTTGCATGATGCAAGAAATGATAATATTCTTGAGCAATCGAATTTTATCGATTTTCTTTGTAGAACAATTTTCGTGTCTCTAAGATATATATATATTTCTAATATTATTTATCTAGGGCCTGAATGGTCGAGTGGCTAGCGCTCTGGCGCTCGGTACCACAGGTTTCTGGTTCGACTCCCGGCTGTGCCATGGATGTTTGTAGTGGTTCGGAATCCACTTTAAACCGTAGGTCCCGGTCCTAATAGGATCGTAGGGCGTTGCAGGGGCATTGTTACTCCGCGTCCGTGGCTTGTCTTCAAGTTACACGCGCCCCCTGGGTAATGCAAAGTGAATACGTCTGTGCAGCGCTTGCCTTAAGGCATCCAAGACCAAGCTGTCTAAGTGATTGCCAGCTGCATTAGAAAGAAAAAAAATATTGATTATCTCGTTTGCAGTTGTATTATTCAAATGATTTTTTTTTTCATTAGGTGACAAGTGAAAAAAAAAATTAATTCGCTACATCCTATAATGAACACTATATTTAAAACAAATTAATGAAATTCCAAACAATTAAGTATAGAAAAGAAATTAAAATACTAATTCCTCATTAACTATTCTCTTAAGAATCTAGTCATATGTTTGGAAGACAGTTTTTGAAAAAACTGATCTTTTTTCATATGAAAATTCATTGACATTATCATGTATAATTTCTTATTAAACACTTAAGTGTGTTATCTCCTTATTATTAAAATATAACATCTGCATTTAGTAGCAATCTAATTTTTTTTTTAATTCTATATAATCATTTGAATCTTTTACAATCCGTAAAACTGTACCAAAAAGTTATGTAATTCCCGTGTCCTTGAAAGTTTTCAAATTTCAAAAAACGGTCCACTTTTCTTTTTCAAACGAGGCTGAGAATAAGCATCTTTCGTATATCTTCGAATCAAAAATTTTGTCGAAGAAGAGTACTAATGTAAAACAAAATGTTGTCAAACAATAAATGAATAAATTAATAGTTTAAAAAAACTAAAAAACACGCTTTTAGAGTTAATCAAACTAAAAAGTAAAAAAAAATTATTAACATAAGAATAAAATGACTGACGAGAAAATGAATGTCACTGTTCTAAAAGCGTGAGGTGCTCGATATCAATCGTTATAATTTTTCACTAGTTTCACTCCGAAATGCAGAGTTAGTTTTAAAATGTCATACAAAGCACCCCACGCTTTTAGAACAGTGACATTCATTTTCTCGTCAGTCATTTTATTCTTATGTTAATAATTTTTTTTACTTTTTAGTTTGATTAACTCTAAAAGCGTGTTTTTTAGTTTTTTTTAAACTATTCATTTATTTTTTACTTTTTAGCTTGATTAACTCTAAAAGCATGTTTTTTAGTGTTTTTAAACTATAATATTTAAATGAGGTCCCGATACGGAGGAGTGGAACTATAGTACTTACAATAATGTAATTGTGAGTAAAACAAAGGCTAAATGCGATTAGTCCGTTGTGCCACTGTCCTACGTAGGTTTGATTGTCTTTACTGAATACTTTCAGTCTACATGGGTTAAATTGCTCTTCCTAAGTTAAAATAAAATCTCTAATCCTGGCAATATTAATCATGATGAGATAATAAACTTATCAAACTATTTTAGTGTCGTCGGTCCTTGATAAGTGTACAACGTTTCAATTAAATCTGATCTCTTAAAGTAGAGCAAAATCGAACCCAAAGAGTCATTTACAAACAAACAAACAAACATACAGGTGAAACTAATATAAAAGCGTATTAAAAAGAATCAACTGTTTTCTTTCTGAAAGATGCCTGTAAATGTTTCTTTGCAGCTTAAATAGTGTATATGAGGAGAAACAGATCTCCAGGGGAAAAAGTCAGTTACATACATATAAACATACATACAAACATACATATAAACATACATACAAACATACATACAAACATACATACAAACATACATATAAACATACATACAAACATACATACAAACATACAAACATACATATAAACATACAAACATACAGGTGAAGCTAATAAAAGCGTATTAAAAAGAAGGAATTGGCTTAAATTTTTTTTTTTATATTACTTGTTATTCATCAAATCAAGTTCAAATATACTTTTTTTGAACTTGTAGTGGATGACACTTGATGTTAATACAGTTTCTTCAAATATTAATTCAGTAATTAAATTAAATTAATTAATTTTAGTTTTTTTTAGATTTAAGTTGTATATATCTACCAATAGATGGCGCCAGATAAATTTAAAAAAAATGAATGAAAATTATTTATAAAGGATTTTCAGCAATATAGTGAAAAAAAAGTAGGAATTGACTTTTAAATTTTTTTTTTTTTTTTATATATTGTTTTTATATTACCTGTTTTGTTATATAACAAAACTATCTCTTGTTATCTCATTGTATATAATAATGATTTATTTACTTTTATTTTTCTAATAATGATTCGCTTTATTCAATGAGATAGTTTTGTTAGTATCCCTAATCTTGATTTAATGGTATCTTTTACTATTTTTTTTACTTGATTTAATATGTTTTTTTTTTTTTAAGTTTTATGACAGACAAATAAATTGGATGACTACTGTTTGAGGGATTCTTTTGATGGGATAAGTTTTTCTAAGTCGAATTTATAATTAATTTGCAAATTTCGAGTGATGCATGCTTGCCTGATCTAATCCTGGAGATATTCTAATTATAGAAATAAACACCAGATTAAAGCAATTAAATATTCTAAACAGACGGTTTTATTTAATATGATTAAAAGAAAATAAAAGGGCACAAATACGTCTATACAAATGAGGGTGAGTAATAAGTGTTTGCAAAAATGCCATATAAACAAGTAATATAAAAATAAAAAAAATTTAAAGTCAATTCCTTCTTTTTTCTCTCACTATATTGTAGGAAGTCCTTTATAAATAATTTCATTCATTTTTTTAAGTTTATCTGTCGCCATATATTGGTAGATATATGCAACTTAAATCTAAAAAAAGCTCAAATTAATTAATTAAATTTAATTACTGAATTAATATACGAACAAACTGTATTAACATCCAGTGTCATCCACTACAAGTTAAAAAAATGTATTTGAACTTGAGTGGATGAATAAAAAGTATTTTATGAACGACTGAAAATTTGAACAAGATATATATGTAGAGGGAGAGTGTGAGCTAATAGATGAAATTGGAAAAAGAACAGCAATCTCGAATTAAAGCAAAATAATAAAAGCAAAAATAATAAAAGCAAAATTAATAAAAGCAAAAATAATAAAAGCAAATATAATAAAAGCAAATACATACGATAAAAATAATAAAAGCAAAATTAATAAAAGCAAAAATAATAAAAGCAAATATAATAAAAGCAAATACATACGATAAAAATAATAAAAGCAAATGTATTAGGCTATATTTCAAATTTAATTAAAAACTTTTTGATCATTTAAAATTAAAAAATATAGAATACATTAGCAAGAATACTCAAACACGATCGTTTCAAATTTCAAACGTAAAAAAATAAGAATAATAATATCCAGAAAAATAAGCTAAATTAAAATCAGACGATTTTTTATACTATTGCCAATTTGTAGTTATATTATTTTAAAAATTGAACAATATATATTTAATGAATAATAAAAATATTTGATAATAAAATAAAAATAATTAATAATTAAATGAATAAATTAAAATCAGACGATTTTTTAATATTATTTACAATTTGTAGTTACATTATTTAAAAAATTGAATAATAAAAATATTTGATAATAAAATAATAATAATTAATAATTAAATGAATAAAACTAAGTAATAATTAATTGAATAAATAGTTAATAAATGAATGAATTAAATAATTAATAATCATTAATTTATTAATAATTAGTTATGAGAAAAAAGACATTATTAACTAATTATTAATTAATTAATGATGAGCAAATAAGAAGAAAGAGCAGCGTGAATATATGAATATTTCTCCCTAAAATTAATGAATTAAATTTAATTAATGAATTAATACTTGAAAAAACTGTATTAACATCCAGAAGAAGAAGGAGAAATAGGAGAAGGACATAATAGAAGGAATTTAATAAAAACATGGATATATATATATATAAAGATTAAAGGATCCAAATCACTTTTCCTTAACTCATATTTTATACAGATACATGTATATTTATTTCAGAATTAGCATTTATTCAATTCCTACTATTAGTTCACACTCTACCTATATATATTTATATATCTTGTTCAAATTTTCAATCGTTCATAAAATATTTTTTATTCATCCACTCAAGCTCAAATACATTTTTTTAAACTTGTAGTGGATGACACTTGATGCTATTTATGCTTAACATCAACTAAACTATTTATACATACATAAAACTACATGCCTACATACATACATACATACATAAAACTACATGCATACATGCATACATACATACATACATAAAAATAAAATTAATTAATTAATTTTATACAGATACAATACTTATATAGGAGAAATTTTTTTCTCCCATATAAAACTGAAATTAATTAATTAAATTTAATTAATGAATTAATATTTGAAAAACTTATTATGTATAAAAAAAGATGTATAAATGACATCTGGTCCTTTATACATCTTTTTTTATACATAATAAGTTTTTCAAATATTAATTCATTAATTAAATTTAATTAATTAATTTCAGTTTTATATGGGAGAAAAAAATTTCTCCTATATAAGATATTTAACAGGATATAAATTTAGAAATAAATACTTTGCAGTGGCGAAGCGTGTAGATCGCTGGGAAAAAAAAAATTCTTTTTCATATTCTTTTTTCATTCTGGGTTCTAGTCAAGGAGGGAACAAAATGGAAAATGAAACATGTGAATAAATTAGTGAGGGAGATGGAAAGTTTGTATGTGTGAGAGAGAGAATTTTTTCGTTACTTAAAAAAATGAATGAAAATTATTTATAAAGGACTTTCTGCAATATAGTGAAAAAAATTAGGAATTGACTTAAAATTTTTTTTATATTACTTGTTTTGTTTACATTTATTTTAAATAAAAGATGTTGATAATCATAAATATACTATTGCTGAAAAAAATTCTGGTAGAATTTTAAAATTTGTGATTTTAAATTTAAAATTAAGCATTTTTCTACGTCCATCAATCATACATCAAAATAAAAACCAAATATCTTGCATAGGAAAATAATTCGGAAATATTGTTAAGATCATTTTTATTTGTCATATCAATCTTATAAAGAACATTTTTTTTTTTTTTGACTTTTCCAGATGATATATGGTGGGATGAAATATGACAAAATGATAGATTATGCAATAGAAAAGAATTATATATATATTTATAAAGAACAAGAAGTTAAGTTCAATTTGTTCCAAATTCAGTCTTTTTTACTTAGATAAATTAAAGATTTCTTTTAAGAAAAAAATATATATTTTGAAATATTGTATTATTTTCTAAACTTTAGTTTCCTTCAGAAAAATCCGAGTATTCTTAAAAATAGAAAGTATCAGTCGGAATTATTTGTAGCAGATGTAATATATATAGATACTTATTTAAAAATTTTAAAAATTATAAGGAAATATTATATTTGAAAAATGACTACTGATAAATAAAATGCTGAATTCTTTGATTTTTGATCTTAAAGCCCTGGTATATATTTTGATCTTAAAGCCCTGGTACATATTTTGATCGTTCATTGATCATAAAACCCATTAAATTTTAAAATCTTTTATAACAAGCTTCTTATCTCAATATTATCCGTTTTGATATTTTCCCTTCCTCTAAAATTTTTTTTGTATAATACTACTTTTATAATTATTTATTTTATTTTATTTAGTCTTTATTATCATTATTATTTTGATTCCGTCTTGTATTATTATATGGTATGTAAAATTTTGTGAGTATTATTTATTCTTGTAAATCTCCTGTGATACGTGTATGCTTGCATTCTAGAAATTCAATTTTCAGTTCTCTTTTAGCAAGCAAGTGCACAAACAGAAACAGATGCAAATCAATGACCCCAATAAACTTTTCCTTTCAAACAAATATCAAAACTTCTGCAAAGCATCTATGGCACCGCCAGCACTCCAACCCGAAACTTGTGGCACTGAGCGCCAGAACTAGGCCATTCAGACCCAGATTTATTTTTAATATTGTCGATGAATTTTATTATTATTACTGCTTTCTGATCATTCTATTACAATTCCTACAAACTGATTAGAAGTGCATTTTACACTAGTATTTTAATCAATTACCCAATCTATTAGTACTTTACCATAAACATTGTTACCAAATATTATGTCGTTATTAGAGAGTTTTTGCATACCGTACGTTAGTTACCGTAGGATGTCCGTTAGCTTTTTCTCCCTAGCGCGCATGCTCATAGGAAATTATGTTTCCTATGCGCATGCGCGCTAGGGAGAAAAAGCTAACGGACGTCCTACGGTAACTAACGTACGGTATGCAAAAACTCTCTATTATCACCTCGTAGCGTTATTATTAGCGCTGACTCCAATCTAGCTTACAACACCCAATCTGGAAGATAAATAACGCTCATGAAGTTTACATTGCATATTTAAAGTAAATGTTATTTTCATATTCACAGTGGCGTTTGTAGTTCTACTCTTATTCTTCTGGCACAAAAATTGAATACACATTATCGTTCAGATGAGCAAACAGGGCTGCCAAATTTCGTTTATCTAGTACAACTCTTTCTTGGTGTTGGGATTTCTCATCAGTATATTATCAGGGGCCAAATGACCGAGTGACTGGCGCTCGGTGCCACAGGCTTCGATGTTCGAGTCCCTGCGTTGTCTTGGATGTTTATAGTGGTTCGGAATCCCCTTTAAACAGTAGATCCCAGTCTAACATGTCTGTAGAGCATTAGAAGTAGGTTTGACAACCCTACCTTGTAAAAAGTTAACATTTCCTGTCTAGAAATTTCCCAGTAGGCAGACGGCTTGGCCCACCATGGGGCTGTTGCACAAGTGAAGACGAAAAAGAAGTGTATTATGAGCTGCACAAATTTCGATTTGGATTGGGATGAGACTTATATCATTTATTGAATTACAGTAACTTTTTAATCATTTTAAACAAACCTAAAATCTGCCAGTAGGCAGATGGGCTTGGCTCCGCCTTCCCCTTGGGTCTGGTGCGTCAATAAAGAAGAAGAAACAAATTCAAAATTTATCCATTTTCGACTGATACTTAATAAAAGAATTCAACACATCACATAAAAGGAAATAAACGACGATCATCTAATAAAAAGGGACTGTCATCAACACCACCATTTAATCTATCATCATAAATGTCAGAAAGTTCTATTCACCTTGACCATTTCTAAGAACTAAAGCATTTGTTTTATAATCAGTGTCAAATCAGATGCTTTGGTAACCATGAAACGCATCTCTTTACAATTAAAGAATTTTTTACTCTGTCCTCTATAAAGTATTTTATAGTTCTGGAGATGAAAATGACGATCCATCTTTTTGGAAGTGTGAAACTTACAGTATTTTGTTTAATGCATTCTCATTAACATGAAATGTATTTGTGATGAGAACAAGAAATTTTTAATACTAAGTTTACTGAAAGCTTTTATTTATTTTTTTATTAGTTTTTAAGTATTCTACCTTTTCGCATCTGATGAAATTTTATTTATTTATATTTTTTCTTATTTCGGGTTTAATATTTTTATATAATTTTTTATTTTTATTTAACACTGAACTTCAGTTACTATTATTATTATAAAAAAGATATTGCCAATGACGAAATTTGATGCTGATCGAAGTTATAAGAAACAGCTGTTTATTTTATGTACCATAAACTAGGAATTAAACAACAAAGAATCAATAAAAATCAAAATTGGACTTTACTGGATTTAGTTTTTAACGACCAAACATAACCATGAGATATTTTTGATTAGAAATATAATATTTTAAATTATTTGGCACAATGCATTAAAATAAAAATGAAAACATCTATTTTTACTTATTAATCAAATAAAATATGTTTAAATCAAACATTTTTTAATTTTTTGATGATTTAGCTTTTTATTAAAAAAAATTAAATTTTGATATTATTTAACAAATTTTTTAAAATTGAATCGAGCACTGAGTGTGTTACTTTTCATTTTCCTTCATCGTCATCATATAAATTTAATTAATTAGTTAACTCTGAATTGATACATTTTTCAACATACAAATATTTAATAATATTATTTTAGAGACCAATATTTATGCATACAGTTTTAATATTTTAAGAATTTATAAAAAGTTAAACACAAATGCCATTCCATATTTATGTTCTATTTTCTATTCTTCATTTCTCACCTTTGAAAATCCAGACAGCGCCATGAAATTCATATTTGTCAAAGATTTATTCCATAAAATATTTTTTCTTTGAAGATAGAAATTTATATTTTATATGTAGACACATATAATACCCGAGTTTTTCTTTATAAGTCAAAGAAATTTATATAAATATCCTATTATTAAAAAATTATTTTAAAATATAAGTTCTCGAAAGTATTTCTCATATAAATATATAGCTAAATGTTAAAATACATTAAAAAAAAACAATCTATAAAAACATTTATAAAAACACATACAATTTATTGAAGTAATCTATCCATAAAAAAATACTTTCGTTTGTTTGTTATTTTTAAATTTATTATTTTTTTGTATCAAAATTAATTTCTGACTAATAAGATTTAACTCATTTTGTTAATAAGATTTAATGTTTTTAAATATATCATTTGTTTCACAATGGACAACCGTATTTTCGCCTGAATTTAACAATGTCAGATATGATGATATTTTACAATTGTTTAAAGCTTTTATATCCATTGTTTATTTATTTTATCAACATGAGGAGATCTACATTATGAATAGGAAAGGATTTGAATTAATTCATATTTCTCGTTTTATACAGAAAATGAGAAATAGGGATTAATTTATATATGACTAGTTTTATATAGTCTTTTTGATCAAAAATGTATATCTGACAATTTATAGAATTTTGAATTGTTTTGCTTTATACGTCAAGTCACACAATATTTAATAGGATATAAAATCAAATAAAATTGGTTTAATTTATCTCATTTCCTTGTATTTCATAAAATAATTCAAATTCTGAAT
Organism: Caerostris darwini; assembly: GCA_021605075.1. Lineage (NCBI taxonomy): Eukaryota > Metazoa > Arthropoda > Arachnida > Araneae > Araneidae > Caerostris > Caerostris darwini. Next base: position 108,923 of record BPLQ01005768.1, on the reverse strand, counting down.
TAAATTTTTAAAATAAGAATTTAATTATGTTGCAATTGATATATATATTTTTTGTCAATTTATTCAAAAATAATAATAATAAATCGTTTTTTTTTTCTAATGCAGCTGGCAATATATATACAGTTATCTTTATGTCGTAAGCAAGAGCTGCATCGCTGTTACTCATTTAGCACTACAAAGGGAACACGTGTTGCTTGAAGATAAGCTATAGGTGCTAACAACACTCCCCCACAACGCTCTACTATCATATTAGACCGGGATCAACGGTTTAAAGTGGATTCAGAACCACTACAAGCATCCATGTCATCTCCGGAACTCGAACCTGAAACTGTGGTACCGAACGCCAGAGAGCTAGCCTCTGGGATATCAGGTACCCATAATGAATCGTTCCTATTGTACAAAACAAAATCAGTTGTAAAATAAGTAATTTCATTTTTCTAGATTTGTACTGTTGTGTACGCACAAACACCACACACAAGCAATATTTAGAGACAGACAATATTTAAAAACATCTAATTAAAGATTCGTGGAAGGATTCCACTTTCACGCCTAAAATAAAGATACTCAGGTACGCGTTATATGCGCAAAATATGCTTCCTGTCTGGGTGAGAGTTTGTAGGTCGACTTATACGCAGGGTTGCGTTAAATATATTTCCTCTCGGGATGAGGGATTACAAATTAAACGTTTCTCAACAGAAGCGCTTGATTGCGCTGTACTAAACATTTCTCAGTGGAAGCTCTGGTTGCACTGTACTTCCTCTCGAGTGAGAGTCTCGAAGCCTACTGACCATTTCTCCTGAACGCCACAAGGGGTGCTCTTGCTGTGCTAGGTTTGGTTTGTGGCTCTACGACCATCTTGTGCGCACGAGTGCTAAACAGACCGAGACCTCCAGTTTAAAGTGGATTCCTAACCACTCACAAACATCCTTGCCACCGCCAGAATTCGAACCTGGAGCCTGCGGTACCAAAGGCCAGAGCGCTAGCCAATTGGCCATCAGGCCGCTGCAGTGCGTAGCAGGAAGCGCGGTTGCAGATTTATTTTAAATCCTCCTGAAAACTAATATCTATTTCTTATCTTTAACATTCTTATCTTAAATCTAACATAACTTCCTCCAAACAGTAAAAAATAATATTTTGTTAAAGGATTTGTCATATTTTTCTATTATAGTTATTTATAGTAACTTCTAATATTTCGAATGTAAGCCTGAAATAAGATATTTCATACACAAAAAAAAATAACTTAAGCCCCGATTTTTATCAATTGCTGTCTGGCTATTTTTACATATTTAAATATTTTTTTAAATTTATCGTTAAAATTGAAATTTCAGGAAACATTTTAATTATATCTTTGTAAATATTCTAGTAACAGAATTTTTACACTCGCAGCAGATTTTTAACATTCTATTTTGTTTAAATATCAAGGAATATTAAAAAAAAAAAAAAAAAAAAAAAAAAAAGGTTATATTAAAACGCGGGAAAATTCGTTCCATATCACGGCCATTTTCTTTTCTTTAAAAAGCTGGATTGAAAATAAAATGCAATTCGATTCCTCAGAGCGTTCAGTTCTGAAAATGAAATGAGTAAAAAAATAAATAAATAAATAAAACCGGGAATTTTTTCTTTAAGCATTAAACAAAATTTCACGGAATTTCGAATTCAATGAATGATTTATTATTATTTTTCTTTCGTTTGAAATTCATAAATTTTATTTTCATAGATATTAGAAAGGAGATATAAGTCCCACAAGAAACTATTTTATGATTTCCATTTTTATATATTTTTTAACAAGATAGTACAATTTATCAACAAAGTCTAATATTTTAGAAAGATGTTTAGATGTTTTTAAATCACTTATTATTTTGCCTTGTATTACTAGTCAAGAATACTTATAAAGGAAATTTTATTTGATAATTTAAATTTTTTTTCTTTGGGTTTCTATATTTATCTCATTGATTTTTATTCCCTTAAAGATTATTATCGAAAGAATATTTTCAAGGATTTAAACTACTTTCAATATTTCGAAAGTAGTTTTTTTAATTGCAAACTACTTTGAATATTTTGAAATAGTGAATAAGTAATATGATGATATCATCTTTTGTTTGGAGTTTATCACGATGCATTAATTGCAGTTAATTATTTTCTGGTGTTGGAAAAATATAATCTATATAAAACTGGATATATGATTTTACATATTTTTATATTTAGAAGTACGTTAAATAATTTCAAATAGAAAAATATTCTAAAGTATTACTTATTCAATTAAATTAATTAAAATTAATTATTGCAAATACTGTATTTAAATAAACAATAATGATATGACTAGTGTTTCGTTATTACCAAAAAAAGTTTCGAGACAGGCAAAGTTAGATGTAGTGAATCCAATTCTTTACCATATTTCTGCAAAAGAATTGCTATCAAACGCTCAATAATAATCTAAATGATCATGCCATATATATACGTACATATAACACAATAGCTATAAAAATTATTTTACTATTTTTGTTATTGACAAGTTAAAATTTATTTTAAAAATAATGAGAATTGTAGACTACAATTGTTCTCTACTTTTTAGATTTTCTATGTAATTTATTAATGTGTAAACATTTGGTATTTTTTAAATCTCCTGGCATTGGTTTGCATTACTAATTTAAACGAAGATTCTCAGAAATAAGTTACTATAAGAACTTGTTGTCATATTGAGCTTTTTAATTACTTTTTAACTCACCGCTAACACTAAACTCGAAGCAAAGTCGTTAAAATTTTAGTGTGAAATTTATAGCTAAACATTGTTTACGACTTAAACACACGTTTTCGGTACAATGTAATTGAACTACTGTTATGTTTGAATAGCAATAAAAAACAAGTTTGGCTTAGTGTCCCAATAGCATATTAAAATTTCCGATGGTTTGATATTTCTATCCTTCAGTCCTTTAAATCAACAACATTTTTCAGTTCTTTAAATAAATCTTAATGAATTTTAAGCTCATTTATAATAATTTTTGCAATAGTTGGTGATGATTTTTAAACCTTTGTTTTCTGCCACAAGTTTCTCTTACTGTTATTGCACTGTAATCATGAAAATAAACATAAGAAGAAAGACATATCCTTATTTCTAGGATTCCTAAATTTCTTACTTGGTGTGTAGACGGGAGTAGAAATTCATCCATTGTAGGGAAGGAAAATATCCTCCAGGCAGTCGGAATATCGATGGGAGATTCACACATGCTGTCACAACGGACATCAAGTTTTTGTTTGTAAAAACAGTGTCTACAACAGGCCACACCAGCTGATTTGAACCATAGACATCCCCCCCGCTAGCTGAGCACGTTATGACTGGGTCACGAGTCAGATGTCAAACATAACCTATGATGCTAAATCTACCATCTTTCTTAAAAGTATTACTCTACAAATGACCTCAAACACAAACTTGATTTTTTTATGCTATCGTCCTACATCAAGTTTAAACAAAGTTTTCAAATATTGAAGTAGGAAATGAAAAAAAAACATTTTTTACATCTGAAACACAAATTCCTGACACAATATTGGTGAATTACCCCATTCTTGAACTAGTGATACAAAAAACTTTGGCATGTTTCATGATCTTGTATTTAAATTTTAATGATTTGATAACTGAATGCTACCACTCCTTGCATAAATATTTAAAGCTTCATCAATTCATTTAACATTAATCAAATGAATCATCATCAATGATTCTATTAATAACTTGAATGATAAGTATAAAAAATAATTTACTATATTAATCTACCAACTTTTCTTAGTGAATGAAACATCAACATCAACTGTTAACGCTAATAAAATAAATTAGCATCAATATTTGTTATAATAACTTGAACAAAGTATGAAAAAGAAAACTTGATAGATTAATAGAGATATATATTAATCTACCAACTTTTCTTTATCAATAAAATATCAACATCAACTTTCAACTCTAATAAAATAAATCAGTATCAAAATTTATATTAATAATTTTAACGATGAGTAGTGAAAAACAACTTAAGGCGGTTAATGTACCACCTTTCTTCGTATAAGTACTACTGCACAAATGACAAATGCAATCTCAATTTTTTTCAAATGCAGATTTAAAATAAAGTCGTCAAATGTTCAAGTGGGAAATCAATAACCAAACATTTGTTTACAACTGAAACACATGTTTCCGACACAATACGGGTGAACTACTCCATTCTTTGATTAGAGACAAGAAAAAAAAAATACTTGGCTGTATTTTATGAACTCGTACTATTCAAATTTTCGATGATTCGACAGCTCCGTACTTCCGCTTCTTACATCTCGATTCAAATCAACATCAAATGATCCTTAAACATCATCCTTTCTCTCTCTGCAGATATCTTAACGGATTTTAAACACATTTATCATCATTTTCGCCAAAAGCAGGCGACGATTTTTCCCCAAGTTCTCTGAATCATCGGGATCTGGAGGATGGAATAGGAAAAAGTAAAGTGATTTTCCTCGGTTAATGAGGCACAGAGAATTTAGAAAGTGAGGCGCCCGTTTATGTAAAGAACTATTTCTTTCTTTTTTTATTTTTTGTATCCTCTTCTGCACTAGTTCTGCAACATATATACACGGAATAAACATTTTTTTTTTTGTTTGAGTTTCGACAACTTTTATCGATTGATGTAACTAGGGCGGAAATATACGGAAAAAAAGTTTTTTAAGATATTTGTTTGTAGAAAAAAGTGTCACCGGTTTACACCGGTCTGCACCAAATATACAACCAATAGTGTCAAAGTTTTAAATAAGGCATGAAGACATGAATGCAGGAATGGTTCAAAGCGATACAGAATTAAGAATATGTTTTTGGTTTTTTTTGATGCTGGTAATAATGAACGGGGCCTACCCCTCTGGCGCTCGGTGCCATATACCCATTCTGCAACATTAATTTTAGTTCCACTAACGTGTTGTCGAAGTAATACGTCTAAAGTGGAAAAAAAGGATTTCAGAAAATTTTACGGAACCGTCTAATATTACAAAAAATTGTCTAATGTGGCTACTTAAACTGCATTTATTTGCAAATAATCCCATAATATTGAGGAACTGGGGTATGATATTCAATTAAAAGTTAATATTTTCCTCATGTGGTGTGCCATTATGTATCGCCTTGTTAATTTATGTAAATAGGAAAACGCTTCACATTTTGAACATTTATAACGATTAGATTAGTAAAACTATATTACAAGTATGAATTCAACCATTTTCACCTGTGATTAGAAGTGTGAATTCAACCATGTTCACCTGTAATTGCAATATATATCTCCTTACTAATTTATGTAAACCGAGGAACACCTCATATTTTGAACATTTAATATGGTTCGATTAGTAAAACCGTGTAATTACAAGTTTGAATTCAACCATGTTCACCTTGTGTTACAAGTATGAAATCAACCATGTTCACCTGCGATTACATGTGTCCAAGTGGTATGTCTAAAGGCAACACGTTACGAAGTAATACAAAGCGAAGTGGTATGTCTAAAGGCAACACGCTACGAAGTAATACAAAGCGAATTCAATCATGTTCACATGTAAATTCAAGTATTAATTCAACCATGTTCGCCTGTGGTTACAAGAATTCATCCATGTTTACCTGTGATTACATGTATCAGTTCAACCATGTTCACCTGTGATTACATGTATCAATTCAAAAATGTTCACCTGTGATTACAAATATGTGCTTTCATTTTTAAAAAAAAAGAATTAATGAATTTATGGGTAATATGCTTTTGGATATTTGAAAATAGTTCGAAACATTATTTTTTCTAATATTTCTATCTTTTTGTACCAATGCGAGTTCCTAAATGATGCAGTACACAATTTTATCTAATTTATTGGACTTAAAAAAAAAGTGCTGTTTTCGTCAATCAATGATTCCTTTGCAAGACAGAGTATTTTTATGTTTTTATCACCGAAAAATGTGAAAAATGCATGCAATGTGGGAAAAAACATTAATGAAAAGAGCTAATCAGAAACAATGCAGGCTCTTTTTAAACCCCGAACCAGCGAGTAAACCCAAAGTGATTTCCACTCGACCAATAAACAAAGGAAACGCATAAAGAAGTTTTCCGAACTATTGCCATTCATCTCTGGATTTTTATGCGAAACAACAGAAAAGGCGCGAAGGGGAAAAAAAAAGAATGTAGGGTTAACTCGAGAAAGTTCCTCAAATTACCCCAGACTTGCAAAAGGATACTTAATACCGAGTGAGTTTGGAGACTCATTAAAAGGGTTTTATCGGCGTCTTGCTCATTAACGGAACACCGGCCAATTAAAGAAAAGTGGTTTCGGTATCACAGATTAGTTCCGCAGATGTCGTTCGGCGGAGCTGTAATCAGTAACTCGGTGCTATCAGGCGAGCCCTTAAAACGTTTTAAGTAGCTTTGCAAGAAATTTTACACCTTTTCTTTTCGCAACAGCTGGTGGGGACGTTTTCGAAGTAAGGATTTTAAAACGGCGTTTTTGAAAGTGGCGATTATTCGTAATTGAAATGTTCGAAAAGAGAATGAAGACTAATTAATACAGGAAAATCGTCTGCTGTTTCCACTTATCCATCATTTTGTAGCAAAATGAAAAATAAAAATTGAGCCAGAAATGTAGTAATTTGAAAAGAAATAAATTGGGTTTCAAAAATAGGAATGGGTACTACTCAATTTAATAAATTTTCTTCGGTGTAAAACATGTGGTGTTTCTGCGTTTGAAATATCTCAAATAATTTTGTAAATCATAAAAAATTATATTTAAAATATTTTATAAAATTTTGTGATTCACTGATTAACAAATAATATAAAAAATTTTAAAGTCAATTCCTACTTTTTTCTCACTGTATTGCAGAAAGTCCTTTATAAATAAAGTTGAAATCTTCCTCTTACATCTGCCGCCATCTATTGGTAGATACATGCAACTTAAATCTAAAAAAAACTGAAATTAATTAATTAATTTTAATTAATGAATTGATATTTGAAAAAACTGTATTAACATCAAGTGTCATCCACTGCAAGTTCAAAAAAATGTATTTGAACTTGTGTGGATGAATAAAAAGTATTTTATTAACGATTGAAAATTTGAGCAAGATATATGTAGGGAGAGTGTGAACTAATAGATGGAATTGAAAAAAATGTTTAAATTTAAATTTCTTTTGTAAACAAACTTTATGAACTTGATTAATAATTATAAAGGTAAAAAGTAGTTGTGTTTTCTTAAATGAAAGCCTTGATTTTATTAACTGTCGTAGATTTAAAACATTCATAAATTGATTTCCCCTTTCTTTTTTAAACGCAATAATTAATTTCTCTTTGAATATATTGTCCTCTATGGGAAAATATAAATACAATTTCATAACATAAACTGACGAGAAACAATTAAATAAATATTTTTATTTTATTTCCTTGCCTAACTCATAGTCCTTATTATTCACAGCTTATTAATGGGTGTGATTCAAAATGCTAACTTATAATCATTTACAATACGTTAATTGAAAATTTAGTAAATAATTAATTATCACATTATAAATATTATCCTTTACTTTGAATAAAGAAATTTTATTCATTTTGTAATTTTGCATTTAAGTTATAAATTTTTAACTCTGGAGTTAAGATATAATTATATAAAATGTTTTTCCTCCAGCAAATTATGTTTATACATAGTAATAATTTTATTCTTATTTTAAATATTGTTCGATTTACAGGCTAATAGAAGCGTTTGGCTAGTAGGCTAGTTCGAATTCTACTCGTGATATGAATACAGTCACTTCTTTAAAATAAGAGTAATTTTCACAACCATTGTGAAATATTATTTCTTATTGGCTCAGACTACTTGTAGGCTGTTTCGGGAATTTCCATTCAATATTTAAATGCTCTATGAAAGTCCAACAACAAGGAATTTCTGTACAAAAAGCTGGGTGTTTTTACTTTGTAATTAGAAACAAAGCTCCTTGTGCAAGTTTATATGACATCCTATGGGATAAAAGTAACAAAAATAAGGCAAAAAAGACAACAGAAAAAAAACGTGAAGAAGAAAATCAAGTTAAGCAAAAGTGAAAAAGTAATCAACGCCATAAATGACAACACTAACATCTATTTCTCTATACCATGAAGATGCACAACCAGGAGGTGGCTAGCTGACGTGAGTTCCTCTCCCAAACTCATAAGTGAAATGCGGCACGTGTTCAAACGTAAGACCACTTCCCGCTTAACTCAATTGTTTCCTGTTGCATATTTAGGATTTCAATGAATTAGTGTTTTCTTATCAGTGTCAATTCCATTATCGCGTCTGAATGTGTTAATTGAGCCAGTGTTTTTCCTTATTCAGTTTATTAAATATTCGTCGAAATATTGAAGTTGACATAAAGGCAACAATCGACGAGTTGGCAAAAGAGAACAGGAGGCTGAATTTTAATTTATTATCCTTTTAAGTAATTATTTTAGAAATTAAATTTTAATTTTTTTCATGCAATACTTTTTAGTTTTAATGTTCTTTTATGTACTTGAACCCAATGAATTCAGTGTAAAAATTATTAATAAAAGCGTTAATACATGGATTTTCTACTTTAAATATTTTTTCTATTAATTATAGTTTAGTATGACCTATTGAGCATTCATAAACGGTTACGATTTATTTTGTTGAGCCTCCCCTAACATAAAATCCCTGGTGTACACATGATTATATATATATATAAGTATTTGGTTTTATTTTAATGAAATATAATTGTTCATTATAAATACATTATTATAAAAATTTGTGGTACGACTTAACGAATAACGAATCAATTCTGTACGAATTAATTTCATTTCAATTAATTTTAATCGTTGAAATTGATTTGAGACAAGAGCATTTTTTACTTACCATCTCTGTCATGGAACGAATTAAACTCGTATCTCAAGATATCTCTTTATTGTTAGCATGACCCCCAAGTGTTAAGAATGCTCCAGCAATGCCGTCAGATAAAGAATTGTCGAGCGCAACAAAATAATCTGAAAAGAACATTCGAGCCACCCTTTATCTGCCATCCGCATTATCCTCTGGCTCACTCCGTTCCAAATTCAAAATGAACGTGACCGGTCTCTTTAAACTGCACAATAACAGACGTCATTGAAATCCCCGGGACATGCCCCCATGCCCATTTCGGATTACATCTTAAGGTGTGCTGGAAGAAATGTATATCTTCATAAACAAAGTACGCTTCCATGAGAGTTCGATTTTCTTGCACCTCACGTCCCTACTTTTCTCAATGAAAACGATATTCTTTTCGAGAACTTGGGAGGTTGAGATGGGTGGAGGGTTATGGCACTGAAATTATCTTTATAGTCTTTATCCATGAAGTATAAAACTATTTATTAGAGATTAGAGACGTTAGCTTTTTTTCTCAAAGTGGTCATTCTATAGGGTGATCATCTGCTTGGATGGAAAGGAATTGGAATTAAATAAAAGATAAAAGAATATGTGGGTTGTTGTTTTTTTATATTGAGGGCCTTTTTTTACATAGGTGTCCATAATATTCCACTTTATGGGGCCTGATGGCCCTGTCGTTAGCGCTCTGGTGCTGGTATCACAAGTTTCGGGTTCGAGTCCTGGCAGTTCCATGGAGGTTTGTAGTGGTTCGAAATCCACTTTAAGCCGTAGGTCTCGGTCTCATATGACCGTAGAGCGTCACAGAACCCAATCAGACATTTTCTCACCCACATCATTCCAAAATCGTATAGGGACAACTCAGCTCTAGGTGTGGTGTGGTGTAGTAGTAGTAATGGTGGTTCGGAATCCACGTTAAACTGTAGATTCCGATCTAATTAGTCTAAAGTGTGCACAAAATGACAGTAGAGCGACAAACCAAACATTTCTTTTATGTATTTAAATCCAATGAGTGTAATGCAAAAATTGCTAGTTAAATAGTTAATAAGTGAAATTTCGGATTTAAATATCTTTTCTATTATTTATAGTTTAGTATGACCTATTGAGAATTCATAAAAGATTACGATTTATTTTGCTGAGCTTCCTCTAACATAAAATCCTGTATATGTATGTATGTAGTTTTAATTTGATGAAACAATATTTGCTCATTATAAATAATAAATAATTATAAAAATTTGAGGTCGTACGAATTAAATTCATTTCAATTAATTTTAATCGTTGAAATTGATTTGAGACATGAGCATTTTTTACTTACGAGCTCTGTCATAGAAAGAATTGAACGGTTATCTCAAGATACTTCTTTATTGTTAGTATCACCCCCAAGTGTTAAGAATGCTCCAGCAATGCCGTCAGATAAAGAATTGTCGAGCGCAACAAAATAATCTGAAAAGAACATTCGGAGCCACCCTTTATCTGCCGTCCGCATTATCGTCTTCCGTCACTCCGTTCCAAATTCAAAATGAACGTGACCGGTCTCTTTAAACTGCACAATAACAGACGCCATTGAAACTACCGGGACGCTCGCCATTTCGGATTACATCCTAAGGTATGCTGGAAGAAATGTATAACTCCATAAACAAAGTACGCTTCCATGTGGGTTCGATATTTATTTGCACCTCACATCCCTACTTTTCTCAATGAAAGCGATTTTCTTTTCGAGAACTTGGGAGGTTGAGATGGGAGATGGTTATGGCCCTGAAATGATCTTTATAGTCTTTATCCATGAAGTATGAAACTATTTATTAGAGATTAGAGACTGTTAGCCTTTTTATCTCAAAGTGTTCTTTTTATAGGGTGATCATCTGCTTGGACGGAAGGAAATTGGAATTAAATAAAAGATAAAGGAATATGTGGATTTTTTTTTTATATTGATGACCTTTTTTTTACATAGGTGTCTGTATAATATTCCACTTTATGGGGCCTGATGGCCCTGTCGTTAGCGCTCTGGTGCTGGTATCACAAGTTTCGGGTTCGAGTCCCGGCAGTTCCATGGAGGTTTGTAGTGGTTCGAAATCCACTTTAAGCCGTAGGTCTCGGTCTCATATGACCGTAGAGCGTCACAGAACCCAATTAGGCTTTTTATCACCCACATCATGCCCAAATCGTATAGGGACAACTCATCTCTAGGTGTGGTGTAGTGTAGTAGTAGTAATGGTGGTTCGGAATCCACGTTAAACTGTAGGTGCCGATCTAATTAGTCTAAAGTGTGCACAAAATGACCGTAGAGCGACAAACCAAACATTTCTTTTATGTATTTCTACCCAATGAGTGCAATGTAAAACTTATTAGTTAAATATTTAATAAGTGGAATTTCGATTTTAAATACCTTCTCTATTATTTATAGTTTAGTATGACCTATTGAGCCTGTATGGCCGAGTGGCTAGCGCTCCGCTGTCGGTACCACAGATTTCAGGTTCAAGTCCCGGTGATGGATGTTTGTCATGGTTCGGAATCCACTTTAAATTGTAGGTTCCGGTCTAACATGAGCGTTGCGAAGGTATTGTTACGCTGCGTCCGTAGCTTATCTTCAAACTATACGAACCTCCTGGGTAGTGATAAGTGAGTAACGTCGATGCAGTGCTTGCCTTAAGGCATCTAAGACAACTGTCTAAGTGTTTGCCAACTAATTAGAACAAAAACGATCATAACAATTTGTGGTATGGATTAACGAAACAGTTTTGTACGAATTAATTTCATTTCAATTAATTTTAATTGATGAAATTGATTTGACATACGAGCTCTGTCATGGAACGAATTAAAATCTTATCTCAAGATACTTCTTTATTGTTAGTATCTCCCCCAAGTGTTAAGAATGCTCCAGCAATGCCGTCAGATAAAGAATTGTCGAGCGCAACAAAATAATCTGAAAAGAACATTCGAGCCAACCTTTATCTGCCATCCGCATTATCCTCTGGCTCACTCCGTTCCAAATTCAAAATGAACGTGACCGGTCTCTTTAAACTGCACAATAACAGACGCCATTGAAACTACCGGGACACGCACCCATGCCATTTCGGATTATATCTCAAGGGGTGATGGAAGAAATGTATATCTCCATAAACAAAGTACGCTTCCATGTGGGTTCGATTTTTCTTGCACCTCACGTCCCTACTTTTCTCAATGAAAGCGATTTTCTTTTCGAGAACTTGGGAGGTTGAGATGGGGGAGGGTTATGGCACCGAAATGATCTTTATAGTCTTTATCCATGAAGTATGAAACTATTTATTAGAGATTAGAGACAGTTAGCCTTTTTTTCTCAAAGTGTTCTTTCTATAGGGTGATCATTCTGCTTGGATAGAAAGAAATTGGAATTAAATAAAAGATAAAGGATTATGAGCATTTTTGTTTTTTATATTGGTAACCTTTTTTATATAGGTGTCTGTTTACTATTCGATCTTTATGGGGCCTAATGCCCTTGTGGCTAGCGCTCTAGCGCTCGGTACCACAGGTTGCGGGTTCGAATCCCGGCATTGCCATGGAGGTTTGTAGTGGTTCGGATTCCACTTTAAGCCGTATGTCTCGGTATCATATGACCGTAGTTCGTCGCACAACCTAATCAGACTTTTTCACACACTCATCATTTCCAAATTGCATAGGCACAACTCAACTGTAGGCACAATGTGGTGTGGTGCAGTAGTAGTAATGATGGTTCGGAATCCACGTTAAACTGTCGGTTCCGATCTAATTAGTCTAAAGTGTGCACAAAATGACAGTAGAGCGACAAACCAAACATTTCTTTTATGTATTTAAATCCAATGAGTGCAATGTAAAAATTCTCAGTTAAATAGTTAATAAGTGAAATTTCGTTTTAAATATCTTTTCTATTATTTATAGTTTAGTATGACCTATTGAGCATTCATAAAAGGTTACGATTTATTTTGTCAAGCCTTCCCTGACATGACACTTAATAAATATCGGGTGCATGCATGGCCACAAATATGCATGTATTTGGTTTTATTTTGATAAAAAAATATTTGTTCCTTATAAATACATTTTTATAAAAATTTGAGGTTGTACGAATTAAATTCATTTCAATTAATTTCAATTGTTGAAACTGATTTGAGACATGAGCATTTTTTATTTACGAGCTCTGTCCTGGAACGAATTAAACTCCTATCTCAAGATATCTGTTTAATGTTAGTATCTCCCCCAAGTGTTATGAATGCTCCAGCAATGCCGTCAGATAAAGAATTGTCGAAGGCAACAAAATAATCTGAAAAGAACATTCGGAGCCACCCTTTATCTGCCATCCGCATTATCCACTCCTTCACTCCGTTCCAAATTCAAAATGAACGTGACCGGTCTCTTTAAACTGCACAATAACAGACGCCATTGAAACTACCGGGACGCTCGCCATTTCGGATTACATCCTAAGGTGTGCTGGAAGAAATGTATATCTCCATAAACAAAGTACGCTTCCATGTGGGTTCGATATTTCTTTGCACCTCACATCCCCACTTTTCTCAATGAAAACGATTTTCTTTTCGAGAAGTTGGGAGGTTGAGATGGGAGATGGTTATGGCACCGAAATGATCTTTATAGTCTTTATCCATGAAGTATGAAACTATTTATTAGAGATTAGAGACGTTGGCCTTTTTATCTCAAAGTGTTCTTTTTATAGGGCGATCTTCTGCTTGGATGGACAGAAATTGGAATTAAATAAAAGATAAACGAATATGTGTATTGTTATTTTTTTACATTGGTAACCTTTTTTATGTAGGGTGTCTGTATACTATTCGACCATTATGGGGCCTGATGACCTTGTGGCTAGCATTCTGTACCACAGGTTTCGGGTTCGAGTACCGGCAGTGTCATGGAGGTTTGTAGTAGTTCGGAATCCACTTTAAGCCGTAGGTCCCAGTCTCATATGACCGTAGAGCGTCGCAGAGCCCAATCAGACTTTTTCTCCCCCATCATTTCCAAACTGTAAAGGGGCAACTCAGTTCTAGGCACAGTTATGTGGTGTAGTAGTAGTGGTTCGAAATCCACTTTAAACATTAATCCACTTGTTTAATATGATCGTAGAGCGTTATGGGTTTAGTGTTAATCGCGTTCGTAGCATATATTCAAGCTACATGTGCCCCTAGGTAGTGCTAAATTAGTAACAGTGGTGCAGCACTTGCTTATGGCATAAAGATTAACTGTATTGCCAGTTGCATTTGAATAACAACAACTATCCCACCTTTATGTGGGACAGTATACAGGCAGATCATGAAGAGAGAACTATTAGAAATAACTTCTCTGCATTTGTGTGCAATATTTAAGAAAACCCAGAAAATTTTTACGAGGCAACCTCTCGATGCCAGACGAGTACAAGGACTGACACAGTCGCAATTGAGTATCCTTCTTTCTGAAAGTAATAGTTGCAATGTAACTCTACCAGCGGATCATTTCCGCATGCTAGCTGCGGAGGAAGTAAGGTTTACGAGTCAGAAACAATATGCATTTATATAGAATAATCTTCTAATATAAGTTTTATTCTAAATATTGCTTGAGTTATAAAAATTTCCAATGCTTGTTTTAAATTTAAGATTTATAATATACCTATTAAGGAAAAATATTTATTTTATTATTCTGTTCTGCACTATTTATTATCAGAAAATATTTTTTAAATAAATAATGATTAATATGGTCATAAATAAACATTTATTAACGTTACTAGTTTTGTATATTTAGTAATCGCATTATTTTTGGTTACGCCAAGCCAAATCATATTTTATGTTACCTAAATTCTCAATGGCAAATTAAAGCAATTGTTAACTATTAATTTAATTCAACCTATATATTTTAATTTACATCATCCCATTTTTAATGAGACTACTTCCATGAATATAATTAAAATATTAATACCCCTTCTTTTGTCATATTTTATAAAATTATCTACTAATTTTGATAATTTCGTTACTTAAAAATTTTTATCAACAAAACATAAAACAAATTTGGTTTAGTTGTACTTATATTTCTTACAACTCCATTTAGGAATGTCATATGAAAATTGAAAAAATGGAAACAAAAAAATGCAGTTAAACATTACAATTATTACGGAACTATACATTATCTCTACTAGAAATATATAAACCTTTCAAAATGAGATTCAGATCATGTGATCTGATGACATATTGCAAGTGATAGTCCTACGGAGTTGCCATAAATTTCTGCAATCAGTTAATTTAAGTCCCACATCAAATTAATGCTTTTTTAAAGAATATTATTTTTGATAATAACTTTCATCATCGCATTAATATTTTTTAATATATCAATTAGTAATTTAACTATAATTTTTTTACTTGTATTTCAGCTGACGCTAAAAATCTCATATCGATATAATATCATATGCACAGATGGAACTAATGCAACATCCCGTTGACAACGAAACATGTAAAAATGCTTGATAATTTAGAATTTTGCTGAATTCATGGCTGAATAATAATATGTATAGCTAATGTAAAGGAGGTTTGTGATTCGAATCCGCTTGAAGCGTCAGTTGCAATCATTACTTATTAAAACGGGAGACTTCAGGGCGATTGTTACAATGTTTCAGAATGTGGGACAAATTACCCTTAAAAGTCCTCATTTCACTGCCTATCATTGTACTATTAGGGGCATAATTAAGACTAGGTCCACACACGTTTAACAAAAATGCATCATTTTTGAGACATATTTTTTTTAAACTGATGAAGATCGAATTTGTAACTTGATCTACCAGTGAGCCGTAACACCAACTTTTATAGATACTCCATCTGGTTAAACTATTATCTTATTTTATAAATTTATTTCATAAAACGAAAACAGACAAATATTTAATATTGATAATCATAATTTATTATGCTAAAAAGTTAGTATTCTAAAAAAGTCAATTGCCATAATTTAAGTGTTTTTTCTTTTGTACAATATGCATAGAGGACTTAGATTTGAGGCCCAATGATAACGAGTGCGATCAGCCTGCAGGAGAACTTAGATTCAAATATACTGATGAAATTTGTTCAAGTAACTGCTGTGAGCTTATCTTCAAGTTATGCGCGCCCCCTGGGTAATGCAAAGTGCCTACGTCTGTGCAGCGCTTGCCTTAAAGCATCCAAGACCAAGCTGTCTGTGTTTGCCAGCTGCATTAGAAAGAAAAAAAAATTTAATATATTTTAAAAATTGGTGAGATTTTTGAAAATTATCATTGAATATTTATTTATATGGTTAATGAATTCTCTTAGCAAAGTAAATTTTCATAAAAATAGATCAAAACACCTTTTAAACATTCTTTGATGTCTTAATACAAATCCATTTTCACTGTTAAACTTATTAAATGTCACAGAAATTATTAAATATAATTTATTTTGATTAATTGATTTTTCCAAAGAGATTAATTGATTTTTTAAGATTTCGATCTATTGAAATAGACTCATATTCAATAGAGTTCTGTGTCGTAAAAGGTTTTGATCAGTTATGTCCATTGTAGAAGATAAAAGCTAAATTTTCGAAATGGAATATTAAGCAATAGAAACTACAGAAGTATTGAATACACGCATTAAATCGAATGATTTTCTTTCAATTGTTAGCCAAAGAATAAAGGATTAACATAAATTCCAAATCAAATCGTAATATAATGATAGAAATATAAAAACAGAAATCACAAAAACTACAAAGCCTGTTTTGAATTTTACGTTTTATTGCATAGCATATCAAATGTTTCATAAGGATCTGAAATAGAAAATATTGAATAAGTAAAGAATAAAGTAAAATAATTCAAGATTCCTGAAATAAAAAATATGTCTAGCAATGAACGTCGTTATTTTTATATATAAAAGACTAGAATATTTAAGAAATACATATTCATCTTTGCTGAAAATAGAAACTGGAAAAATTGCAAAGAAGAAATTGTATAAAAACAAATATTTTGGAATAAAAATTTCATTCAAACGGCATTTGGATTACAAATCAAGTTATTTGCTTTAACCTTTCAACAATGACTGTATCAAGAGGTTTATACATAAATAGAACGTTTATTGGTCAATTCCCGCTGTTACACAATAGAATTCCAATATTAGGTTAAAGGTTAAATATCTGATATAGGTTAAATATTGGTTACTACATATTGGTCTATAGGTTAAATATCTGATTCATTTGTATGCAAATTAACAGATTTTTTAAAAATAGCATAGTAGAAAAGATAAATTTTTTTTTTCTAACAATCGTCTGTAAACCATAGAAACTGTTGCATTTTATTAGAAATACGTTAACTTATAAAAATGTTGTATTTTATTAATTAACTTTACAAAGTTAAGCAATTTCAGATAATTAAATCTACTAGATTCTTGATTCTGTTTTAGTAGAGGAAATAAATATTAGATGTTGAAAACAATTTTTCCTAAAAAAGATTCTGAATAATCACATAGGGCAAGTATTTTGGTATTAAAATTTTTAACATTAATGAAATTTAAATAAATAGGAGGTTAGTATCTCACTACTAAAATATTTTACAATAGCAATTTGCCAACAATACTGAAAAATTCCATCAATAAAGAAATTTTTATACAACGCAATATTACAATTCGAATATTAAAAATCATTAATAATTAAGCATTATTACTGATTTAAAATAAAACTATATTATTGTCTTGAAAATACATGAAATATTTATTAAAAAATTTTCTTACTAAAATATGATAAATAATCAATTTTAGTAAGTCTATAAAAGCATTTAAATTAATCTATAAAATAAATTAAATTAAATAATCAATTAATTAAATTTCTTACTCATTAAAATATTAAAATAAATAAAAATCATTTTAAATATGATAGCTTATTCTAGAACATTTAGAAAGTTACTTTTTACTTATTTTCCAGTTATAAAATTCTTCAATGGGGCTTTTTTATTTCTAAATCTTTGTTTTTCATTGAGTAAATTGTTTCATTTTTCTAAACTGATGTTCCCAGTATAAAAATTCCATTATATGAAATGTGGGCGTAAAGTATATTCATGCTACTGTTTTATTTTTAATATAATCTTTATTTTCTAAATTGTTTAAAAATTTATGGTTTATAAATAAAAGAAATTTGAAAATGCCTCTTAAAATCACAGAAATAAATTTGTGAAAATATATTGAAAAAGAATACGAAAGAATAACAGAACTGTTTTTTCTTATACTCAAATATTTATTTTTCTGTTCACAAAAAAGTTTATATTATAAATAATTAAATTGCACTGTATACAAATAACTCCTATTATATTAATTTATCTATTTTTTAAATTTCTATGCATTGCATTAAATAATTTAAAAATATGTAATTTGTAATTTTTGTATCAAAAATTTTTCTAAAAATAGAAAACAACCCCATATTATTTTTTAAGATGTGAAATTTCTAAAATTCAATATTTTTTTGTAAAATTCTAAATTGATGTCATTTATTTTTAAATTTAATATTTGAAAAATGATAGTTGGCATCTGAAAGTTGTCCCTTTTAAATAAATTTTAAAGTTCCAGTAAAAAAAAAAACACTTTTTCTTTTTAACACAAAGTTAAATTTTAGAAAAGGTTAATGCTAAATTAAACTATAAACTTAATTATGATAAAAAAAAGAGCATTTTTAAACACAAAGTTAAATTTTGGGAAAGGTTAATACTAAATGAAACTATAAACTCGATTATGATCCCATTCAAAGTAATGATATATTTTTTCACTATATTTCCTTATAATCCATTAATAGAAACGTATTTTTTTATAATGGAATTTTATTTTTTTGTAATAATAATATAAAGAAAAGTCGATGGCCTTGACCATTGCCATCTTTTCTTAATAATGGAGACGTTGTCACTTAATGTTGTAACTGAGAAAGATATTTTAAACTGTAGCATCAGTTGGAGCGAAAAACATAAACTTTTTTCTCTTGCAAAAAAGGAATTCTATTAAGAATACTTTCTTGTTGATGCAAAATTCCTTCTCTTTTTAATAAATGCAAACTGTATTTAATCATTATCTCGGATATGGCGCCAGATGTTTGCAGTATGTTTTTCTTTTCTTTTTTTTTTCAGGAACGAATCTTTAAATGAAATTCTCTTTCCTTCAAAACTGAATTCTAAATCATTTAAAGACCAGCTTATTTTATCTATTTTAAAATAAATAGTTTTTCTAGGAAAAATTAATTGTGTTGAATTTTTTTTGCGAAAATAAATTGATTCTAGATTAATTTTATCTTGTTTTATAAAATAAATGGGGCTAAATTTTCAAACGTTAATTATGATTCTCTTGCATACTCGCCATCGTTATTTTAACAGTTTTTTTTAGCATTTAAATATAAAAGATTCTCATAAACATTTCTCAAAAATTTTTGTGGATTTCATCTGCTAAATACAGATATTTATTCAATAAATAAAAAATAATAATGGTTTTACGAATCAAAAATATATAAACTGAGAAAAGTGGAAGGAATTTGCATTTTTAATTCTGTAACTTGTTAGAAAACTCTTTTAGGCTGCAAAATACTGGTGAAATTACGAATACGTTAACAAACTAATGCTAGCGGACCGGAAATGACGCCAGATCGTGAATGTTTCCTGCCCCCGGAAACAGTTATTATTTGTTTACAATTATTATTTGATATTTTATGAATAATTATTGTTAAATAGTATTAATCAGTATTTCGCGCTAATCTTTCTACTCTTCACTTTCATTATTCATTTTTCGACTTTCGATTGTTCACTATAACACGAAATCATTAAAAAAATATTCAAAATTCTACTCATTCCTCTTTACTTAAAATAAGGTAATGCTCAATATCAACCAAATTTGAATATCGTGTTATTCAATTACATGGTAACAAATACAGCAAAGTGTCATTTGTTTGCAATTATTATTTGATATTTTATTATGAGTATTGTGAGGGCCTGAATGGCCGAGTGGCTAGCACTCTGACGCTAGGTACCACAGGTTTCGGGTTCGAGTCCTGGTGGGGCCATGGATGTTTGTAGTGCTTCGGAATCCACTTTAAACAGTTGGTCCCGGTCTAATATAATCGTAGAACGTTGCGGGGGCATTGTTACTCCGCGTCCGTGGCTTATCTTCAAGTAAGCCCCCAAGTCCCCTGGGTAATGCAAAGTGAGTAACGTCTGTGCAGCGCTTACCTTAAGACATCCAAGATAGCTGTCTAAGTGTTTGCCAGTTGCATTAGAAAAAAAAAAGATGAGTGTTGTTAAATGGTAACCAATCAGTATTTCGTACTAACTTTTTGATTATTATTTTCATTATAACACGAAAACATTATAAAAAATGTACAGATATCTCTTTACTTAAAATAATGTAATCCTCAATACCAACCAAAGTTGAATTGAGGATTACATTATTACATCGCCCTTTTTGAAATACATGGTAACAAACACGCAGTCAAGTTTCATTTGTTTGCAATTATTTGATATTTTATGATGGAGTATTGTTAAATAGTAACCCCCAGTCAATTCGTTCTAACTTTTTGACTATTATTTTCATCATAACATGAAAACATTATAAATAATACACAAAAATCTTTTCATTCTTCTTTATTTACAATAATGTAATCCTCAATATCAACCAAAGTTGAATATCGTTCTATTCAATTACATGATAATAAACACATGGACAATTTTCTTTTTTACCCTGGTTGCTATAGTAAAAAAATTGTTCGAAAAATTGGCACTTGTGGTAAAAATTGACTAATAAAATTCTTTAATCTATTCATAATTCTAGGAAGCGGTCCCATTTTAGTTATATACTATCCCAGTTTAGTTATTAGTTATGTCCCATTTTAATTAGTTCTGTGGAAAAGAGACTAGTCTTTTAGAAATACTTTTATAACTAGCTGATTAATATTTATGTTTAAAATAAAGAGCATCAAACGGGAAAATATTTAGCCAACTATAGCGGAGGAAGAAGTTAATTTAGGTGTTCTTAATTAAGTATGATGAACAACGATTTCATAGTTATAAGCATTGAGAATCGAGGTTCCATCAATGCCTTTAACGTCCATAGTTATGCGATATGCAAAACAAAACAAAATTAGCTGCCATATATAATTATAAACAAATATTGAGAAAAAAAATACAATGTTAGAATAATGGGAAGAAAAAGTATTAACATTTAATACAAATAAAGATAATTAGTTATCAAACATAGATGCTATTTGTTTTCTTTTGTTACAAACATAATATTGTTTATCTAATTACAAACAATTAAAAACGAATATTTTCAAAAAAAAAAAAAAATATATATATATATATATATATAATTTTGTTTTAATGTCAGATGCAAGCGTCAGCAAAACTAACATATCTTCAATTATGATTGAAAACAATGTTTGTATGTCCACTAAAGGACATAACAGGATAATTATTTGTTTCAATCAATAAAGGAATTATCTGATTACAAATACGTTATAACAAAAATACAAATACAATAAGTAGAAAATTAATACTTTAAACATCTTGTAATTGTACTATGTACAAATTAAAACTTCTTTTCTCTAAAATTGATAAGTGTAATAATTTTGAAAATAAATAAGCATACTAGTATAAGTTCTATAATTTGCAAAAAATGGAAAAAACTGAGATAATATTTCACGAATATTATTTTTTTATGCATTGATAGTTGTCTCAATTACCTTTATTACCAGAGTACATTTTTCATTAAAAAACATGAAGCATTCAAATACATTTTACCTTAATCTATAAATACTTTCTACAATGTTTATTTGTACTTTAACAATAAAAACCCACAATTCTAAACTATGGTTATTAGCATATAGCAATTTGTTTAGTTTAAATAATTTATGAAAATAACAATGCTGCACTTGATATATTGTTTCTTTACAATTTGGAACACAACTTTTAACCTAAATGCATGAATTATTTTATTTTTATTGATTTATTTATTTCGTGTCTCCAAAAAGGGCTGTGCCATGTCAGTATTTTCAGTAACAGAGAAATTTTGATAAAAGATGTCCAGCACAATAAACATTTCCTTGCAATTTAACTATTCTATATTTGGGAGAAAGTTTTGTATTATTCATAACTTCGATTTTGAAACTTATTCATAGCATAGACTTTATTATATTACTAAAAATTATTTACCATTTGCTGCAATGTACTTTTTCGTGATTTTTCGAAAATGTCAGTTTGTATGAGGATTTACTTAAATAACTTCAATTTTACTTCAAATTTATGGTTACTTAAATAAGTGCTCATATAAATCAAATAAAAGAATAAATGCACATCATACATATATTTTACCATTCATAAAGTTTATTTCAAGTTTGTACAATTTTTCCGTGAATAAATTGAAAACTCCTCCCCATTTTATTATATGAAATAAAATAGATCTTAAATAAAGATCAGGACTAAATAAATTCTGAAAGTGTTTGTCACTTTGCAGATTCAAAATGGACGACTTTATGAACAAATGTCTTTGGTATTGTTTTCAAATACTAGATACTGGACATTTACTATAATGTATTTGTCTATTTGTAAAATTTATTTTACATTGTTATTATAATTTATTTATTTTTTAAATTAGAACTGCATGTGGTACTCGTACACAATAAAGTATCACTTAAAAATTACAAGCTAATCATTTAAAAAATTTTAAAACGTTAAAAATCACTAACAAATTTAAAACATATGATAACAAAATATAAAGAACATTAAATTAAACAAAAAGAGAAGAAATTTAAGAAATATTAAGATAAAAAATGATGAAAATATTTAAAAAAAGGCCCTTTGATATGTTGACCAAAGATTGATGCTCATAACGATTCAATTCTTTATAAAATTTATTTAATGTGTCAAATCTTGGAGCCACTATATATATATATATATTAAATTTATTTAAGCTGTAGTGAAAGTTGTCAGACACAGTAAAGTCATAAACTCAGTAATTCTGAAATCGATGAAAATAATGACTCAAAAGTCTCTAAGGAATGGAGGAAAAATATTTCTGTGTGATATTTCTTTTTGATTTGATTATTCCATATGCAAAATATTCTACTATTTAATACTTTTGTATTGAGTAAGATTTCAATTTATTTACATTAACTGCGTAGTCACGTTTGGCAGCATCTTTTGCGAACCAATTAATGCTTAAATTTCAGTAAGACAACGAGCAAAAGCCAAAAATGTGAAAATTTTGAGAGATATCGGGTGTCATTTGAATGTTTCCGGTAATATATTATAATAAGTGTAAAATACAATATTTTTATTGCAATTCCAAGGAAGCCGGTGACTGTCAACGTTGGCGAATGGAAATTCGAGAGACTTTTGGAGACTCTTCGGGAGATTTTAAATGGAATTTTTAGATAAAAAGGGATTTTAAAAAATAAGCACTTTTAGTAGAACTAAAAGTAAACAAATTATGAAGAATAAAATAAAAAGTAAAAAAAAAAAAAAAATTTAATTGATCCGAAACAAAACTCATGTTAACGAAGAAGCGAATTTCGGGAAGGTGTTTGTTTCAGTTTCGAGGCAGGAAAACGATGGACACTTTTTCTTTCTACCTCAGACGAGCCAAACTCTTTTCCGCAATTTTCTGTCCTTCTTTTGTATACTACCATACACCATTTCAGAGATGTGAGGCTAAGTTTTAAGATGGGATATTTTTTTGCTTACAGATTTTTTTATTTTTTCGTTTGTGATGGATTGATTAGTTTACATTTTCCTCACTAGGGATATTCTATTTTATAATTCTCCCTATTTTTACTTTCCCTTTTTTTAAGAGAATTTTCCAAGTTTTGATAAAAATCGGGTAATTTATATACAATTAGAGAGTTTGGAAGAAGTGGCCAAAATTCGAGAGTCTTCTAGATAAATCGGAAGAATTGGTATGCAGTGAATTATTGTAAATTGTATTGTTCTGTTTATTTGAACTCAAACTTGATTATAGAATAAGCTTTTTACACTAATTTTAGAGAACTTTATTTGACTCTTTTTCAGAGGACATTTTATAAATTTTTAAAGGAAAACCCAACAAAGAAAAATTAACCATCTTGAGTATAAACCGTATTATCGTTGAGAAAGAGTTCTAATATGACAGCGAAGAACACGACGAAGTCTACCATATTTGTAATAAATGTAAATAAATTTTTAATTTAATCAATTTCATACAAAACTCTAAACAGTTTTGATAAAAATTATAACTATTATAACTATTTTAATTATTATATAACGACAACATCTTAATTAATTCAAATAGACAATAGCCATAATTTCCTGCCCATAATTCGCAGCCATAACTAGCAGATATACTTTTCGGCCCGGAAAAATAAAAGATCTTATATAATCCATAGCGTTATAATCCACGATGATTCGGGCTGTTTTTTGACTCATACACCAGTTAAGTACTGTTTTTATAATCATGATATAAAATTAACAATATATATTTTTATATATTTTTTGCTGTATAATCCGAGTAAGAAATTACTGCAATTGCTTTATAAATTATATTTATTGGTCCAACAAAAATTTAATTTAAAATTTTAATTTTCGTGAAATTGTGAAATTTTGTTTTATTACTTAATTAACTTTTTCCGTTTACTAAAAAAATTTTTTAACTTGATTCTCAACTAAGATCTGAGATCCCCTTAAAAAATTTTCAAATAATTTCAACAAAATAAATGTTAGAAAGTAAGCATTATGATTAAGATCTATAAAAAAAATTAAAAATATTTTTATTACAAAAGGTTGATTTTTCAAAACTAGCAATATTTGTTTCAATTTTATTTTACAGAATTTATACCAGGCTATTATGAAATTTAAGGCAAAAATTTAACATCTTAATTTAAACTGCAGATAACCATAAATAAAACAATTACGTTAAAAATACTTAGAATTAAATTATTAAAATATGAGAGGGCACGTAAACCTCATTTTCCAGTAAAAGATGAATTATTGATTGTAAGTAAATGTAAGACCAATTTATAGAACCACAGTTGCTTGTGTATTTACTACCCTAAACATTTATTTATGTATGTTCCGGTAAACAATCAATACATGTTTACTCAAAGATGGCGAATTCGAATAATTTTATAGTTTCCGCCCTGACATAGATCAGAAAGATATAGATCAGGAAAATGTTTCTGCAACGTATCAGAGAGGTATATCCAGGTAACCCATTTAAAAAATGCATAAGAAGCAATAAAAAATTCATCAGGGAAACAAGTCTTTCCGTCGTGATCAAAGTGAAACCCAGAAGCCAATAGAAAACGCTGTTTGCCATCACGTGATCATTCCAAGCCCCCTCTCAGTCAGCGAGAGAAAAATCCCATCTGTACTCTCACCGTAAAGCGTGTTTGATACTCAAACGGCTTAGCGAGTAGCACGCAGACGATTTTTGCTCGCTCTTTTTCGAATCGCACGTTGGCATCATTCGGTAACGAAATATTTCGACTTCGTTATTCGCGCTAAACAGACTGTGAGAATAGTTCCAGGAAGGATGTGAAAGCGGCGATTTGGAAGGAAAGGATTTAAAACAAGGTTTGGAAGATAAATTTTTTTTCTTTTTCTCTCACCTGTTGAGCAGCAAAGCGAGTTAAAAGCTTAGCGATCTGTTTCTGATTGAGAAAGTTTAATTCCCATTTGTTAAAAAAGTTTGGTTAAATTATTCCACAAAGCTTTTGACAGCGCGCGAACATAATTCTATGAGGAATAATAGTATAAACAATTTAATTTTTGACTTCCACTGGCTTTGCTCGCTCTAAGTGTGGGAAATTTTTAATTTATTTATACTGTAAATAATTTATTTTAATATTAATTTCCGTTATTCATAATAATGAGTTAAAAATATTTTGTAATCAATTTTAAGAATTTTTCTGATATAGTTTTCGATAATTTTAATTTTTGACTTTTACTGGCTTTGCTCACTCTAAATGTGTGAAATTTTTAATTTATTTATACTGTAAATAATTTATTTTAATATTAATTTCAATTTTTCATAATAATGAGTTAAAAATATTTTGTAATTAAATTTTAAGTATTTTTCTGATATAGTTTTCGATATATTTTTTTAAATGATAATTAAAATTATAGTAAAAATAAATCACCCTGATAAAGCCATATAATCTTAAGAATGAAAATTTGCCTTATATAGTTTTTTTAAAAAAAGGAAAATTTGTTTATATAATTTTCTTTAAAATTAAAAATTTGTCCACATAATTTGAAAAAAATATAAAACTATAACATTAATACAATCATTGACTTTTAAAATAATATTTTAATAATTTTTAATTTTGTGTTTTTATGATATTGATTCTAATTTAAAAACTAACGTACAAAATTGTATACATTCAAAAAATTGTTGTTGTTGCTCATTGTTAGAGAAAATAAAAGATCTATTTTATTTATACAAATTTTGAAAAAAGTCATTAATAAAAAACTAAAATCATTCTAAATGAATTAAAAAATAAAAGAAATATTTAAAATGTGAGTATTTAAATTTTTCTGCTGGAATGGTATTGATCTAAAATTTTAAAAATTAATGAGAATTATTCAAATTATTTTTTCTCGAAAGTTTTATGGAAAAACATTGTATTTTTACAAAATAAAATTAAGATTGTGTTTTTCTTAATTTCATATTCATAAATTAATCTCGTTTTGCATAAGCCCTTGTTTTCTTTTCTTTTCACACTTTCAGAAGTGTTTTTTTTCTATCGAAATGGGAATTAAGTATAAGTTATCAAAACAATAAAGATCAAGTCTTAAAATTTGAACTGAAATTAAAAGTTATGTTTTAAGAAAAGTATGAATCTATGTATTAATTCATACTTTGATGAAATAAGAAATATACATTTAAATATAACCTTTTTATTAAATTTAAAATTAATTTAAGAATAAAATAATTAGACAATAATTTAACTACAGTCAACAATAAAATTTAAAACAATTTCAAGTGAAATACAACTAATTACGAGACCTTTAGTGTAAAATAAAACTAATTTATTTAAAAATTTTAAGATATTATTAAATATATATTTAACAAAAATTATATTATTATAATAAATATATATTTAACAAAAATTATATTATAAATATTATATATTATATAATATTATAATAATTTTTTTAAATATAGATTTATTATAATTTTAATTAAGTTTAACTACTTTATTTTACTTTTTACGTTAACAATTATTTTTCAAAGAACTCAGATTTAAATTTAGAAACATGTAAAAATATTTTAAATTTAGAAATATATATCTTCTTTAATTATTGAGATTTCAACAAAACTGTTAAATTAGACATATATTTAATAATTAAAAATCCCGGTCTTTCGGCTATTAACTTGCCCTTGATTCCCTGCCGACGAACCCCCAACATGTAGGGTAAGTGCGGTCCGCGTAGGCCTCAAGAACCCATACCTTTTTTCCATTTATTATCACTCCTCTTTTGTACAGACCCATACTTGAAAGGTAGTACTTACAACCTATGGTCACCAGCGTGAGTTAGATAATTATGAAAATGTTTATTAAATAAACAAATAAGTTTAAATATGAAAGCTGAAATTAAAAAAAAAAAAAATTATACTGGTACTTCATAAAACTATAAACTTCATAAAACTATAAACTGCATAAAACTATAAACTTCATAAAACTATAAACTTCATAAAACTATAAACAGCAATAATTATTGATCCATACTTGAAAGGTAGTACTTACAATCTATGGTCACCAGAGTGAGTTAGATAGTTATGAAAAAGTTTATTAAATAAACAAATAAGTTTAAATATGAAAGCTGAAATTAAAAAAAAAAAAGAATTATACTGGTACTTCATAAAACTATAAGAATGCTATTAACCAGCAATAATTTATTTTAAAAAGTCTAAAATCTTTGATCACTAATTTTAAATACTTAACAATTAGGTTTAAATTTAATTTTAAAGTTTCTAATTAAAGTATACATTTCTGATTAAATGTTTTGTTACAGAATCAGTGTACATTTCTATTTTGTATGTCTTTCATTTACATTTCTTTGGTGTAAAAATTCTTATCAAGTAAATATTGACTTAATCCATTAAGTAATTATTACATTTAACATTAAAATATCTCAAGTAATGGAAGATCTTTTTTTTTTTTTATAGTTTTACATATTTTAAAGATTAGTACAAAATTTTAGAAGGAATTAAAAATATCGAATAAACAAACTACATAAATTCAAAAATGGAAATCCAATTAAAAACGAATGTATACTTAAGATGTTAAAATAAAAGTAAAAAATTTTATTAAAAACATTTCCGTAAATTCTTAAAAGGATGTTGTAGGTTGGATTACAACTAAAGCTTTACGACTACTTTTTTTGCGTTAAATAGATTAGAAGTTCGTTCTATTGAAAACTATGACCGAAAATTTATAAAAAGAAATCATGAATGTAAAAATTGAAGAACAAACATGAATAAATCCAGGCAAGAAAGTTTCCGTATTTAATACCACGGAAACTGTTATATCAAGGCATGAGAATTTTTAAAACAAATTTATTATCAAAAAATGTGTTGGGTTCCTTCATAACATTTTAACGTTGAAAAGTAAAATGAAAACAACATTTAAGTAAACATATGTGTATATATTCAAGATTTGTATGTTTGGAAATAATGAAGTATTGATAATCCAAGCAATCTCATTTATATTTGTGAGATATATGACTGCTGTTGTCATATTGGAAGCAAATTCCAACATTTTTTACAGTGTAGAGTTATTTGCATTTTCATCTTATGATCGATGAATCTGTTAGTTTGTTGATATATTTTTGATAGATATTAATCTGGGGCCTGATGGACTAGATGTGACTGTTTGTAGTGGTTTGTAATCCACTTTAAACCATTATCATAGGTCTGGTCTACTATGACTGTAAGAGTATTGGGCGTATTGTTGACAAACCTAACCAGTAAAAGAAAACATCTTCTGTCTTGAAATCCATCAATAGGTAGACGGTCTTGTCCACCATGGAGCTATTGCGTCAATGAAGAAGATATTAATCTAATACATTGATAATAAAGGGCAAAACAATTAAAATATGTCACCATTGTCATGCGTTGGAACAGTATGGAAAGGAATAATGTTTTACGGTTTGGTTTGTAGCTCTACAGTCATCTTGTGCATACTTTAGTTTAATTAGACCGGAACCTACTAACATGGATTGCGAGCCCCTAACAAACATCCATGCCACGGCCAGGATTCGAACCTGAAACCTGTGGTAAAAAGGCCAGAGAGCTGTCAATTGGCCATCATGCTGCCAATGCCTTTCGGAAAGAGTTTCAGGAATTTCTTTAACGTGTGTTGTATTGCAGAAAATTCGGAAACTCTTAATCAAGAAGACAGATGCGATAACTTGTCATAATTCTCAATGAATCTATTCAGTACTTATAGAATGAAACGTTTAGAGTTGTGTTAGAGAGTCTAACACTGAATTTTTTTGAGATATTCCAACGTTAACATTCTCGAAATCTGACAAAATAAGTATTATGATTTAAATTATTTTATGATTAAGTTGCCTAATAAGAAATTATGATTTCAGAGAAATTAAGATAATGTATACAATAAAATAGTATGATGAAGTGTTGCATCTCACTGGAGTTTATACCCCAGGGAAATAAATTACTTACTTACACGCCAGGAAATATATTCCCTTACACAGGTGCATTGGAAGTAATGGCTCAATATCATGGTTTCGTGTTCACCAGACATACTTTCCCTTCCCGTTGTTATGGGATTTTGTTAAAAATAAGGTGTTTGCCAGAAAAGTAAATCTGTTTACAATTTGATAGCTCAGTTTAGATTGAAATTTCCTCAGTAAACCCTTAGATGCTGTTGAAAACTTGATTTGAACATAACTATCGTCTGGAAATTAAATTTTACTTGCCACCAAATGCTGGTATGTAGAAGTGTATTGATTTTTTTGCATAAAAGATGGTTATTTTTTTATTGTGCATCTCTTTGAACACATCAGTTCAATCATAATAAACAAATATGCTATTTTTGAATGGAGCAATTTGTATTTCATAAAAAATTTTTTTAATAATAAAATCCTCAAAGTATTCTGTGTAACAGAATGAAGAAATTATCAATTCACTATTTCACATTTCATTTCGAATTTAAATTAATCACCAAAAGGTTTACAATTCTCTATTCTGGCATGAAAAGCAGTTTAAATAGTTAGGTTCCATAGGTATAAAATGTAGGGAGGTTAAAGATTATTCGACTTGAGGTATCCCAAAGAAAATTTGTAAATAGTTACAATGATGAATAAAGTTATTTTCCAGTATATTCATCATCATCATTGGAGCAACAGCTTAGTGTGGGCCAAGTCCGTCTTCCTACTGGTACATTTCGAGACGAGAGACGTTTTTCTTTTTTACGGGAAAAGGTTGTCAGCTCTACGCCCAATACTCAACAGTCATATGGGACATGGACCTACAGTTTAAAGTGGATTCCGAACCACTACAAACATCCATGGCACCGCCGGGATTCGAACCCGAAACCAGAGCTCTAACCACGCGGCCATTCAGGTTCCAGTATATTATGTGGTGTTAATATTAAAAATAATTGTAATCCTCAAATATTCCACAATTTTCTTCGCTTTAAGACTGAGTTTAACTTTAGTTAAATGTCTTACGAAATTATACTAAATTCAGTTATTTAAAGTAATACCCACTTGACAGTAAGCAATAATCATCATTAAACTATAATTGCAGTCTTAGGAATCTTTATCAAGGTAAAAAGCTAAAATATGAAAGAGAACATTGTTTAGTAGAATATCCAATTAAATAGTTAATTAAAAGCGTTTCTTCATTGGCGCAACAGCCCCATGTTGGGCCAATGCCGCCTGTCTACTGGCAGTTTCCGAGACAGGAGATGTTTTCTTTTTACTGGGTAAGGTTGTCATCCTTTACGCCCAACGCTCTACTATCATATTAGACTGTTACTTACAGTGTAAAGTAGATTCCGAACCACTACAAACACCTATGCCACCAATAAAAAGCACTGCGTTCGGTAATTTCTAAATCTGATTTCCGAAACTTTAATTTCATTTTTTGATTCTTAAAGTTTACAAAAATGTACTTCTCCATTATTTATATTGGTTGCTTTTGTCAAATTTTTGGTTTTACAGCATATTTTCATAAACCTTTTGAAACACAATTGCTAAATGACAGAATTTCGACTATCAACAAACTGAGATTAGTGAATTTCAATTACATATACATTTTCTTTATTAACAGATATTTGCTATTAATATGAAAAGAAAGATAATATAAATTCTTTAGTTCGCAATGAAAACCTTGCAAAAAAAAAAAAATGATATATGTATTTATATATAGAAACAATGAGAATATTTCATCAAGCAAATTATTCACAAAATTACCTTTTATTATTAATAGAAAAATAATTTTTTATAAGTTCTTAATAAGAAATAATTTCACCTTAATGCAAAAGAATTGAAGCTTACAAAAAGTTACCATCAAAAATAGCCATTATTTAATATTTCTCAAAAGATTAGATACGGGACATTAATACAAGAGAAATAAAAGTAAATAGCTCATTTTCGGCATTGAAATCGGAAGTAATCTTATCCTCTGGAGTGCTTGTAATTACTCCATAATCCTTTCACTAAAGAGTTACTTTCTTTAGCAGCTTACCTTCTTCAGTGAATAAATCCGTTACTTAAGATAGAAATAGTAACCTGAAGTTTCTGCCCACGCACTCAAAAGTGCACCAGGATATTATTTCAGTAGATTTTATTCCCGTTAGCGTACAATTTACGAAACGGAAAGCAATTATAACGGAATGGGATATGAAATGTTCATCATTCAATTATTGTGAGTTGAAAAAGGACAAATGCGAATTATTTTCATTTGTGAAAGCATTTATTATACTAGTTCCATGGGAAACATAAGCATTCACTTTTACATCTCTTAGAATTCTTTTATAATGGAGATCATCTCCTTGATGGAATAACATATCTCCAAGGAAACGGATAATTTACGACTCTACTACGAATTGGATAAATCCTTCTAAAAAGATGTCAAGGAATAACTGCACCATATTTTAAATTTGTATTAAGAAAAACGCCAATATGGTAGTTCTACTGTCAATGCGAGACACACTGTCACTATTGCACACCGAATCTACTTTTCTTTTAAAACAGTAATTATAGTACACGCCACTAGAAGAACCATCTTCGAATCATCCTCATCGAATCATCCTCATCGAATCACCATCTTCTTACACGTACACAGTAAAATTATATGCAACTTAAAATTAATTGTTGTTTTTTGGATTATTTCTAATTTTGGGTTTTTCACCAAACAATCAATCACCATTTGAATCATTGATACTGTTACCTACGAGTAGAAAAATCTTACTACACTGACATGCATTGTGTCTGCTGAGGTATGGAACGTACATCCTGGAATGGCATCTAAGTATTCACACTCTTCCTTTTAACCTCTAGTACAACGGATTGATTTAAAGAACCCTAAGCATTGTCTTTTATATTTCTTAGACTCTTTTATAATGAAGAACTCCTTGATGGAACAGCATATTTCAGAGGAATCTGATAAATTATCAATCTACGAATTGGATAAATCCATATAAAAGATATTACGGAATAACTGAGTTGTATTTTAGGATTGCATTAAGAAAAATACCCATTAAATTCCAGCCTGGTTATTGGAGTGTCATTGCGAAACACACTCACTATTACAAACCAAATCTACTTTTTTTAAACGGTAATTGTACTACAAACCACTAAGAGAAATCGAATCCCCATCTTCTTACACTACTACGATTACATCACATCACATCACATCACATCACACCACACCACATCACTGCGCCTAGAGCTGAGTTGCCCCTATACAGCTGGGAATTATGTGAGTGAAAAGTCTGACTGGGCTCCGTGACGCTCTTACTGTCATATGAGAGCGGGACCTACGGCTTAAAGTAGATTTTGAATCACTACAATCATCCATGGAACCGTCGGAACTCGAACCCGAAACAGTCGAATAAACAATGTAATTTAAAATTAATTTTGAAAATTTAAATTAATTGTTTTTAGATTTCTTTCTGATTTTGAGTTTTTGTCTAAATGGTCAATCGCCATTTGAATCATTGATACAGTGTTATCTATGAATAGAAAAATCTCACTGCATTGACATACATTGTGCCGCTGAAGTTTAGAGCGTACATCCTGGAGTGGCACTTGAGAATTCATAATGTTCTCTTAATCTCAAATACAAAGGATTGATTTACAGATTTAGCACATTCATCTCGAGCAGAAATATAAATACCATCGATTTAGTTTGCTTATTACATATCGAACAGAGGCCTGTATTACAAAAAAAAGTGTGTTAATCACCAAGCTATCCTGGTCTCCTAATTTAATTAAAATAATTATTTACACATTTACAAAATAACTCATCATATCTTAGGGTTGATATTTATGAAGTATGAACATAATGTGTCAATGGAGATAATCAGATATACCATTCCATCGTTTAATTTACAATAATTATTTTCATAGTATTGTGCTCATAATAATTATTCTCCTACCACATTTACGATAGAGGCTTTATGGCTAAGTGTCTAGGGCTCTGGCGTTAGGTGTCACAGATTTCGTGTTCGAGTTCCGGTGGTGTCTTGGTTGGTTTGTAGTGGTTCGGAAAACACTTTAAAGCCGTAGATCCCAGTCTAATGTGACTGTAGAGTGTTAGGCGTAGAGCTGACAACTTTACTTCGTAAAAAGAAAAACATTTCCTTTCTCGAAATCTGCCAGCAGACAGACGGCCTTAGCCCACCATGGGGTTGTTGCGCCACTGATGATGATGACATTTAGGTTAAATTCTTTTGTAATTAATATTAATTTTATATCATTATGTGAATTGAAATCAAGTTGTTTAGTATACTCCAGTAATTTGATAATTCTTTTATTTTTGTCATACTGGATTTTTCTTAACTTTCGTAAAATTTTCGATTTATTCCTAGTTTGTGGTACTCATAATAAATGGCCAAATGTAACAAACTTGCTTGAAAACATACTTTGAACATAATTTTTGATATTATTGCACCC
This sequence comes from Caerostris darwini, assembly GCA_021605075.1. Classification (NCBI taxonomy): domain Eukaryota; kingdom Metazoa; phylum Arthropoda; class Arachnida; order Araneae; family Araneidae; genus Caerostris; species Caerostris darwini. Next base: position 74,923 of record BPLQ01005768.1, on the reverse strand, counting down.
TTACAGTTTTTACTGACTCACAAGAAAAATTAAGTTGTTTACTAAATACTATGAACTTAGGATTTATTCAAATTTCTGTGAATCCTGCAAAAGACTTCCATAATGTTCAGTGATTTCCATAATTTCACACGAGAACAGTACGTTTATACATCCAAGATCAGGTATTTGAATTTGCTAATTCAATACAGTGAAAGTGACAGTTAAGTTATCGCAGTACTTCAGTTTGCAAATAACCTGAGCATATTTTACAACTTTTAATTATGTGTAAGCATGAAATTTGTGAATTTAGCATTTATTTTTCTAAGACATGAAAATTTTTGTGTCAACGTGGTTTTATATTTTTTTCCACTGTAGATATAAGGGATAAATCATGTTAGAATAAATAATCCTAAACTAATTTCAAATATTATTGGTTGAATTTATTAATTAATAGTTTTAACCTAATTCATTACTTGAAAATAATCAATGATTAAACCCCGTAAAAAATTCATAGTTAAAGTAAACACCTTATTGAATATTTTCTATCAAGTTCCAAATTGCCGTCTAAGTCTCTAATTATAATTAGTTTGCAGTCTGAGTTAATTTGCTGCAGCAGTTAACTATAGTTAATTCAATTTTCCCTTGGGAAGCTTGTATTTTAAACCGTTTGAAGTTAAAAAACAAATTCACGATAAGATATAAATATAAACTTTAATATAAATATAACAAAATAATTAAAAATATAATATATAATAATTATAATAATTAAAAATAACAAAATAAAATTTTTACTTTATTGGTAACAATTAAATTTAGTAATAAAATGGGAAAGAAATTTGACATTGTTCTCAAAAAAATTTTCTTTTGGAATTGCAGTTAATCCTATAAATCAAAATTTCAATTTCACTATTGAGAAAAATTATTGTTTCTGAAATATAATGCAAAATCCATTTATAGTACTCATGTTTTTGACACACTGCTTTATTACAATTTCATTTCAACCACGAAATTGAATATTAGTTTTTTTTTAACGAAATTCAAAACTCCAAGCATTAGAATTTTTGAATTACAGCATTACATTTTCTATGACATGAAAACGTATAACAATTTTACATCATATAATTACATTATGTATTTTAATCAAAAAATTACATTACTTTACGTATTTTAATCAAAAAAAGTTGAAATATGATTTCAATTGAATAGCTTAATTTTTTATCTTGCAAAATCTACTAATTTTGTTTTTAAAATTAAACTTTTCTCCATGTGTTTTTTTCTTATGGCAAAGTTTTTATGAAATTTGTTTTTGGTGATAGAATATTTTGGACCTGATAATCGAGTGACTAGCGCTATGGCACTTGGTGCCACAAGTTTCGGGTTCGAGTCTCTGTGGTACCATCGATTTGCAGTGATTCAGAATCCCCTTTAAACCATTTGGTTGTTGTTTTTGGTCGATTGTGAGAGCGCGCCACCCACTTAGAACAGAGCTTTTGCATACCCAAATATTTATTCACGATAGGTCCAACACGTTCCTTTGATATCTTTAGGGTCTCAGCTATTTCAGTCAATTTCACTTTGCGGTTATCAGAAATTGTTTTGTGGACTTTTTTGATGTTTTCGTCGGTAACAGCCTCTTTGGGGCGTCCACTGCGTGCATCATCGTCGGTGCTCATTTCGCCTAGTTTAAATTTAGCAAACCACTTCTCTATAGTTGATTTTTCTGGTGCATAGTCCGAATAATGTTTATCAAGCCAAGCCTTAGCTTCAATAGTATTTTTTTTTCGCCAAAAAACAATGCTTTATTAACACGGGAAATTCCTTTTTATCCATTTTTTCAAACTAATTAAAGTTGCTTCTCTAAAAATGCTATAACTCACATACTAACAGCGCAACAGCTGTCAAATTTATACACGTGTCTTTTGAAGGTTAGGGCTAACTAAAAATTCATATGGATTTAATACTAGTAGCGCCGATTTAATAATACTAGCCCACCTTTTAGTACTCGCATAAATAAATTTTGTTGATAAAAAAAAAACTAATCGATTTATTCATAAGAAAACATATCTATTTATTCATTATTAGATAATTACTTATTATTTAATTAAAAAATTAAAACAATTAAACGTTTACTTACAACACTAACTTGTACTTCAATAACAAACAATTAAACAAACAAATTCTATGGGAGCGATGGCTTTGCATAGTTATTCAAGTAGAAAATTTAAACTTTACTAAACAATGTAATTTGTACTTTAAAATAAAAAAAACAATAACATACATTTGAGCAAACAAATTCAATGGGCTTTGCCAGGTTTTAGAAAGTTTGTATAAATTTGGCTCATAACTTGTTGCTTTAAGTTTCAAACACGCCTCTAAATTTTCATTTGTTAGTTGGCTTCTTACTTTACTTTTAGTTATAATCATGCGAGAGAACGCTTTCTCGCACGAATATGTTGATCCGAAGATAGTCAGCACTCCATATGCCAACTTCTTCACCTCACTGTAGCAATCTGGAAGACTGTTCGAATATAAGTGCCTCAACTGGCGGCATTTCTTTAAAAGTTGTCCATCTTTGTTGCGTTACGTACATACATTTCTGGACTTCCAACTCTTCCAACTTGCTTTTCAACTCTGTAAATTTTCCACTCCACAAAGCTTTACTTTTTAAATCGATCAATTGCATTTCAAGAGATCCAGTATCAATTTCAAATGGCTGAATGTGGATTTCGTTACTATTTGTGTTGAGAGGATTTACTATGAATGCTAGAGTGGTTTTGTTGGTTTTGAATTGCTTAAATCTATCAGCAAATTCATCTTTAATTTTTTTTATAACTGTGCTGAAGTACCTCGGGTCAACAGTTGCACTAGTTTTATCACGATATTGCTTTAGAAATTGAAAATGAAGTAATATACCGCTCTGAATATCTCCTGCAAGAAGAATTAATTTTTATCAAAACAAACCAATTCTTCTACCAAAACATAGTCTGGGTTTCCCTTTCCTTGCAGTTTTAGATTCAGCTCATTTAATTTCGCTGTGATATCCACCATAAAGCAACCATTTGCCGTTCTCTAACTCAGGGTGATTAATGCCTTTTTTATTTAGGAATGTATTTATTTCATTCAAGCACAAGGCAAAACGTTTCAACACCTTACCTTTGGAAGAAGGAGGTCGGAATACCGAGTCTCCATTTCGTTTAAGAATTATTTAAACTGACGATGGTAGAGTGCTTTTGACAAGATGCTGTTAACAATCTTGATTACCAAATTCATGACCTCAACTATTTCGGTCGGAAATGTTTGGGCACAAAGCGCTTCTTGGCGTGTTATGTAGTGAAACGTAAGAATTTCGTAGTTTATTTTGCTCTGAAGAATCGTTGTTGCCCCTTTATTTTTTCCTGTCATACTTCTGACTCCATCAGTTGCTATTGAAACGATTTTATTTAAATCGATCTTATTGTCTTGAAGGCATTTTTGCACGACATTCGCTATATCTTCCCGTCTAGTTTGTCCCGAGAGCTGTAGCAATCCTAGAAGTTCTTCTTTTGGACCTTGGGAAGACATATACCTGACAAAATGGGCAACATGTGCCGTGTCTTTTATCTCGCAAGACCCATCTATAGCCAGTGATAAGGCAGAAGAAAGTTGAATATTTTCCACCTGCAAATATGTTACATTTGAAGATATTTTAGCTATTCTATCTTGTACTGTTTTAGCGGATAGTGGCAAATCTTTGATTTTCTTTCAAGATTTCTGGTTTGTTCTTGAAATCACGAAATATTTCTTCAGATTCCTTGTTAATCGATTAAGAACGATTTTAAAATGTTTATTTATTTATTTATTTTTTTGATAAAATAAATAATATGTGCGTATGGAACTAAACAGCCGCAGTTTCACATCCAAAGAGCCACATGCGGCTCGCGAGCCGCAGGTTGCCGACCCCTGAACCAGAGCTTTCATTAGGAACCTAAGACCTCTCGGCCACCCTGACTTCGCAACGTCTGTATTGCAGGGCTTATTTATAGTATTCAACTCCAGTCGGAAGCTACCTCAACGTAGCTATAGGTGAATGTTACTGTGGAGAAAAAATTAATTATTTGGAATGATTGCTAACAATTTGCATAGTCAATTTCTTGAAATTTTGACATGATTTCAAAAAAAATATTACTTTTCGAAAGCTGAAGCACGTAATAAAATAATTTTTTTTTATATTTAAAAAAAAGAAAATTTTAGGTAACAGCGCGGTTTCGAACCTCCGAACTGTTTGGAGAACCAGAGCTTATATTAGGCGCCTTTGACCTTCTGACTTACATGCTAATAAGAACAGCAAAACAGATTCGGAAATTCCATATTAAAGATGAAAATATAATAATAATTATATATATATATACCAAATTCGAAATTGTAAACTGTTCATTCTGACTCATGAGCCTGAAACTATCATGTAAAAGCATCATAACTTCCGGAAATTAAGGAGGAGAATTCATATTCCAGAGAATCTTTAGAAGTTACTACTGGACTAGTAATCTCTGACTGTATAATATTTTTCTTTTAATACAACTTTGTTTTCCTATGCGTCCCATTAAATAATTGGATTATAATACTTACTGTTACTATTTTCTTTTACGGAGAAGAAATAAAATTAAAATTAATGTATTTGAATTTTTACGTACTAAAATTTAAATTGTAAAATAATTCAAAAGAAAAATTATATCAAAATTTATTAAGTGTAAATAACGATTATATATAAATATTATTGCAATTATACGTACAACAACCAATGTGGACATTACTCAATATGCTCAGGACAACAGTGGGTTTTTTTACCCAGTGAGAGTTTGCATATAGAAAGTAAGTGGAACATCCCAAACCACGGAAATTTTTTCTAAACATCAAGTTTGCAACCCGATGACTTGCAGCAGGGGCACTTGAATCCTATTCTTTTAACATGCAAGAGCAATATATTCTTGGTATAGCTAACGTCATTGCTTTCAAGCTGTTTTTCCCTGTATGTGAAGTAGAGGTTTACCATTCTGTACATATTTCTGACTTACATGCTAATAAGAACAGCAAAACAGATTCGGAAATTCCATATTAAAGATGAAAATATAATAATAATTATATATATTTATACCAAATTCGAAATTGTAAACTGTTCATTCTGACTCATGAGCCTGAAACTATCATGTAAAAGCATCATAACTTCCGGAAATTAAGGAGGAGAATTCATATTCCAGAGAATCTTTAGAAGTTACTATTGGACTAGTAATCTCTGACTGTGTAAAAACAAAATGCTCTTGATGTACCCATTCCAAGTACGCAAACCGAAACCTGGTGTGCTGAGAACACCTGTTACTTACAGTAGTTTCAGATAACTCTTATAGGCTTGTTTGGATCATAGCTCAAACACTAAAAAGGAAACCAACGGATATTTATTATTCAATGTTGCATTGCGCAATGGGATGAGTTAATTGTTTTTCGTATGTTAATGGCATGTGAATATTCCATAGCACTAATCGGTAAAGAGATGTCGTTCTTTAAAACCTAATGCGGCTTGATGACCAATTGGCTAGCTCTCAGGATTGGTATAACAGGGTTCCGGTTCGAGTACTAGCAGGGGCATGGATGTTTGCTTGTGGTTCGAAATCCACGTTAAAATGAGTGTTCCGCACTAATTAGAATAAAGTGTGCACAAAATGACAGTAGAGAGACAAATCAAACTAAATCAAAACCATATGTGGGGTCACACACTCCAATAATTTCAGCGTGCTTCGGAAAGCGTTTCTACGGGAGCCGCGATGTCCTTCACATCTGGTTACATGCTAGGACGACGGTGCAGCCAGAAATGAGAACGAACCACTCCTTTGCTATACAGCAATAACTAATACAACAAAACACCAGCAATCTCTTTACATTGACTGTACTTCCACAGAAATTTGCAAAGACTTCTACTTGGAACGTCACATCACAGCTTTTCATTTTATTATCTTATGCCGTTTACAAAAATACAGTACTTAAAATACAATAAACAATTATTACAAAACATGGTCCAATCATATGTGACCTCATTTCTCCCTTTCACATAACTGAGTTCATTTGACGTCTCCCATTGAAAAATGGAATCCTAAAGGCAATGTCTGTGCATGTCACACAAAATTAGTATGACAAAGCAATGAATTTGTCCAGAATCTTTCTGTGATGTTCGAAAAGTCTTTATTTGTCTCCAGGATAACTCATGATCTCATATTTCAGAAGTCTCACCCCAAAAACTAAATGATTTCGAATTTTGGGTTCTGTCGCATCCACCATATTTGTCAAACTTTACTCCTAGTGACCCTACATTCTTTGAAAATTCGGAAACTCTCTTTAATGAATTAAAGCTTTGTCAATCGTGAAGATGTCAAAAACACCATTATTGATGTAATTTATATCAAATATACTCAACAGTGTCAAATGTATTCGATCGTTCATCGTCAATGGAAAAATCAGATAAATCACTCAAATGTTAAATTACTGCGGCCTTATGGTCGATTGGATAGCTCTCTGGCCATTTTTACCACATGCTTCAGGTTCGAATCCTGGCGATGATCTGGACGTTTGTTAGTAGTTTGGAATTCACTTTAAACTGTAGGTCCCGATCTATTTAACCTGAAATGTGAAAAATCAGAATGCTTGTAAAATCTGATTTCCATTTTTTAAGTCATTACCTCCTGAGTAAGCAGATGAATAATCAGAATAATTTTATACGAGAAAGAATTAAGCAATATATATATATGTTTCAAATGCAATTAGCAAACACTTAGACAATTGTCTTTGATGCCTTAAGGTAAGCGCTGCACCGGCGTTATTCACTTAGCACTACCCAGGAGGTGCTTGCAGCTTGAAGATAAACTACGGACGCGGAGTAACAGTACCCCCGCAACTCTCTATGATCATGTTAGGTCGGGTTCTGTGGTTTAAAGTGATCCATATCCATGGCTCTACTACTATTATAAAGCCAAACTAATTTTTCCTCTTTAATTTTTTCTTATCTTTCAAATTTTCTTTTTTAATATTTAGGGATCAGGTTTATTTAGTATTCTAATTCGAAAAATAAATTTTCTAGACTAATGTTTTCATCAGAGTTGTTTTCTAGACTAATGTTTTCTATCAGAGAGACACCAATAAATTAAATTGAATTATCTTTGACAAAGGAACTAATTAATAGAATTAAATACCATATAAATGATGACGATATCTAACGAATGGTTTAAATTATTCCCCGAACTTACCACTTTTTTAGAATCAACAACTATTCAGAATGTTTTGAAACCGAAAGATAAACAAATACTTCAATAATTTAATTTCCAAGTATCCTTTGATATCAGTATTTAGAGAGAGATAAAGAGTAGATGCTGGGATAATGTGATTATCATATGTGCTATCAGTCGTTAGATTATTTATTGAAAACAAACTTAAAACAACAGCAGCCTTTTAGTTAATATTATTTTAAGGACTTTGATATAGAAACTAATATAATATTTTATAAACACATGCGAAAAAACTGAACACATAAAATTCCTGAACTTTATTTAAATTGTAGTAAATATTCATGTTGTATTTTTTCCTATTTCTCTATATAGATCGCAAATTTTTAAATTATTATATATGAACGATATATAGAAGTGGAAAAAATCATGGAAACTACGGTTAAATTGTATAGTATTTTAATCATGACTTCAGGCTATAAAATATTGAGATGTAAATCATTTTGCCCATTGGTAATGCCTAAGAGGGAACTAGCCTTTGTTTGCATATGGTATAGAAGAAAACTCCCACCAGGTAGTCTGACTAAGGAGGCAAGTTGCTGAACATCACAAACGCCATCGAGTCGCATCGTTTAAGTATCGTAACCGTAAAATTTGAAATAACAACATCAAACAGAAGTTTGACTTGGCTCCGTGTCGCTGAAGGAGGGCAGTGCTTTTCGGGAGGACTTTTAGAGGGAACTATCCCGAATTTGTGTAAAGTATGGGAGAAAACTCCGACCAGGTAGTCCGACTAACGAGGCAAGATGCCGAACATCACAAACGCCATCAAACACTCCTGGTTTTTGAAACAATATCTACAACAATGTCACCAGCAAATTCAACCTCAGCTCTAATGCTCACCAGCAGCGCACGTTACCATTGAGCCAAGAGTCGGGCAAAGAATAAAAACTTCTAATCTTGCACACTGTTTGGCACTATTATACAAAACTATTCAGATGAGAATGAAACTGATTTTTTTTTAATATTCAAGTTTTTATTTATACTCTACGATTCATTTTCTTTGAATTTTAAATATAGTAACAAATCCAAGAATTTTAAGGGTATGACATTCTTTAAAAACCATCTTAGTTTCACATATATCGGAAATAGGGATAAATTTTTTATGTTAAGAATACTTTTGTCATAAAAAAAACTAAATATAGAAAAACATTTTAATACAATTATGAATTATAATATATTCATACTGAAAGCTATTTAGGTGACCTTAATAAACTTTAAAATGTTCATTTAAAAAAAAAAAAAAAAGAAGGTCGCCCTTCACAAAAAAAAAAAAGTGGAGCACCTGCCAAAAAACGTCCTATTGTCTCCGACAAATGAGGCTTAATAGAACTATGTCTTTCTGGAGAAGCGCTATTTCGGTTGCAGGTCACGTGACACCCCAAGTACGATTGGTATTTTACACTTTCTGCGTCGTAAACATGCGGTCCTTTGCTTGTAGATTTGAAAGTAGGGGAATTATTTTTGTTCTCGTTACTATTGTTTAGAAAATGTGTCTAAAATTCGCTTTAAAAGATAAAAGATGTCTGAATAAAATTTTCTAAGAAAAAAAAATGAATGAAATAATTTAATGTAATAGTTATTTGCTATAAAATGTTAATGTCCAACATTTGAAATTTAATTATTTAATAATTTAGATAGAGAAATTTAATAATTTAGAACATTTTGAAATAATGCCTTATTTCAAATTTTAGTAAATATTTGATTTCGAAAACTGTAGAATAATAAATATGCTTTTATTGTTTTCAAAAGGCGAGAATTTTGACGAGGAATCATTTGCCGCAAGAACGGCAGATATGTAGCAAATTCAGCATTACCCAGAATGTGACATTGGCAATATTCTGCAGGTTTTTTTTTTTAAGTTCCTTGGAAACTAGAAGGATTCTAATTACGAAAATATAATATAAATAAATTATAATATTATAAATTATGTTGCAAAAATTCGTAGAACTTGAGTATAATATGAGTTTTAAGGTTCGTTTTACGCATTCACATTTTAATTTTTTACCTTAAAATTTTTTATCAATGAGTGCACAATGTGGTGAGCGTTTTCATCAGTATATTAAAATTGAAAAACCAATACAATGGGATATGATGGGAGATTATTGCTTGTCCCTGCATCGAGAAAGTTCAGAAACATCACATAAGACAAAAAAAAAAAATCTGCTCCTGAACTTTTAAGGTGGTTCGCCCTGGTTAAGAAAATTTAAATCTTTGCATTAATATGAGGGAAATATAAAACCTTTGGCAATTTTCAACATTATAATGTTGAAAAAAAAGTGGAATTATAAGTATATTTTTACTTTCGTTCCGTTTATGCTTTTCATTTTCTGGATTTTAACTTTACAAAAGCCAAAAATCAACTGAGTTTACAGAAAAATAGGGGGTGCTAGAGGAAAAGTAATTAGAATTAGTACACCTCCCCCAAACATAAGAAGTATCTTAAATTATGAAAAAATAAAAAAATAATAATTAATTGACCTATGCTATCAGGCATAAAGATTAAACGTGCATGTTATTAGCATAGATATGGCAGTTTTCATTTCGGTCTCGCATATCGGATTTCTAATCAAATTTTCTGGCGATTGGGACAATTGTCTCGCATCGATAGTTGGGTTGCCTGGTGGAAGTTCTCCAAGTTTCTCCCATACTAAACGCAATTAGCCTTAGAAGTCCTCCCGGAAGGTATATTCCCCCCCCACCCTTCATGCATCAGTGGAGTGCCCGTTTGGAATCGACGTTAAACTGTAGGTCCCGGTCTTGTTAACCTAAAGTGCGAAAAAAATGTCCGTAGGGCGATGAGCCAACCCAAATCTAAGTTTTTTAATTTCTCATACTTCAAGAGTGTTGCTAACAATAAAAATGTTAGATACTGGTGCAGAATGTGCATGAAAAAGAACTCGGGTTCAAATCTACTGATGGTACGCATTGCAGTTACTACTAGATTGGTTGTGACAGCATATGAATTCATCTAGTATGAACAATCAGTCTGACTCGTAGAAGTTGTCTAGGTTTTTTTTTTCAGTACAACAAACAAATGAGGGCATGTATCCGTGCAATCCTTATCCGTTTCTGAACTTTTCACTGCATAAAGAAGACTATGAAGTTCACTGATATGCAAAAATTATTAAAGAGTTATTTATTTGAGCACACATTAAATTCGGAAAAATTGCACAAACAGATTTTTCTTATTATGATTTTTATATTTATAATACATAATTGAAGTATTTAAGCACATAATAACCAATTTACGGATTTCACATTGTTAACTCTTTATATAGCCCACATTTCTATAGACTTTTACTAACACTGTAATTAAATCTTTATTTTTTACACGGATCGATCTCTACGCTTAAATTATTTTAAAATAGAAAGGGAAACTTTACACCTCTCCGTTTCTAATCGATCCTTCATTATTAGATGGAGTTATCCGATAATTAAGGTAATTATAAAAATCCTTTTTTTGCAGCAGAAATTTCGAAGCGGTGACATTATTTCCAGCTATAGGGTTTCTATAAATAGAAAGTTGCGTGGGTGTCCTTTCAACAAACAAGTAGCTAAATCCCATCTTTCTATTCACAGCCAGCGAACATGAGAATTCAATAGCAAGGAATAAAGTTCGAATTATATACCTTTCTATCACGCCCTAATAAACCAGAAAAATGTATCGATTAATGATATATTTATTTATAACCTTATTTCATATTTAACTTTTATTATTATTTTTTTTTAATTTAAATACTTAAAGTTGGTTAAAATTAAATACAGGTGATAATAGTAATATTAACGATAACTAAAGTATATTTTTTTTCATATTAATTCAGTTATTTCATTAATAGTTTGTAGATATAATATTAAGCTCAAAAATTGATATTCCATTCTCAGGTTATTCTCAATTTGTTTTGTTAGATTTAAAGAAATTATATATATAAAAAAAAAGAAAAATCACAACAGCTCTTAACACTAGGATTCAAACTTTTTCAACCAAAAAAAAAAATATATTATAGAAATTTGTACGAAAATAATTTTTGAAAACTACAATTAAGTTATAATAAGAAAAAAAAAATTAAATGCTCCACAAATATATGTTATTATGCAATTTTTAAAAATTTCCATTTAACATTTTATAGCATTACTTGTATATAGATTGAGATAGACATAAAATTCTACGTAATATTATTTGCAACATGTTAAACTGTCGAAAACTTTCAGAATAGGCTTAAAAAGTATTTAAATTATCCATTATCAAAAATTTTTAATTTTTAATCTCATTTTTTTTGTAAAAGTAAAATTAAAAATATACATTTTCATTTGAGAATATTTGGCATTTTTCTACCAGCAACTAATTCTATGGATGTCTCAAACTCCTTTTTAAAATTTCAAAATTTTTAAGCACTTAATTAAATAATAGAGTCTGATGGCATCTATGCTCTCGCATACTCTATCCCATCCAGTTACGAGACCACATGTGGCATCCTACTATTATAATACTTTATTTTTAAATAAATATGTAGAGCTATTTGTAAAATGTAGATTCCTTAACTGAGCTTTTTTAATATCTCTTAATACATTTATATATTTGTCATTAAATTAATTTTCTCGTCTTAAAATTAATGCTATTTTGTTAAATTAAAAATTTTCGTGCAAAATATTTGATAATATTTAATCTAGATTTTTATTTCGAAATATTTAAATATTAAGACATTTTGATTTTTTTTTTATTGGGATTAATCTAAAGCAATTTACAGGGTGAACCAAATAATTCGTTTACTGATTTAATATTTCACATTTCTATTGAACAGATAAATGTGTTATATTTTGCTCTCTGGGGAATAAAGTTTTTCTGTTAGATGTTCGTTTTTCATGTATTTATTTTATTTTAATTTCATATTTTGTGAGGAATTTTATATTTTACTACTATATTAAAGCTGCTTTAAATTGTGATTTGCTTCCAAAATGTTAATTAATATTTTATATTAGGTCTGTATCATCTCTAATGATAGAATTAAGTATGTAAATTCTATTTTCCCGAAAATTTTCGTTTGATTAGTTAGCAATTTTTTCTTATATGTTTCTTAATTAAATTCACTAAAGTAAGAAAAAATGTATAGTTTCAATGCAGTCGAACAATTCCGAGTAATATTTGCTAATTGGAATAGAAATAAAGATACTCGCTTGTAATTCTTGTAAAAATATCTGTTATATTGATAAATCCATTTTTTTATTAATATTTGCTTTTTATTTTTATTTAATGCGTAGTAAAAAAAATGAAAGAAAATTCTATTTAGTTTTTAAATTAAATAAAAGATGTAAATTTTATGGAAAGATTTCGATAAATGAAAAAATAATTGTTTGTGCTTTAAATTTGCTGACTTTATATATTCTAATTTATTTATATATTTTTTATAATTATTTTATATGGAATTTTTTTATTTATACGAAGTACCATCATTTATTATACTATTTATTGGTACAGTGTGCTAGATCCTCAGTGATCCTCTAATTTTTAAGTACCAATCATGAAACAAAAATTTTGAAAATTCCTATTATTCTTTAATCACGATTTAGGAGTAGTAGGAAGATAAGTAATAAATTTAGTAGTTTAATAATTAATTAGCCTTTACCAGACCAGCACTTTTATCAGACTTGGTAATATTATGAAATGCCTTCCAAATTAAATTATAAAAATTTAATTTTTAAATTAAGTATGAATTTAAATTAATACTAATTTTATTAATATTATATTGCTGTAAAATATCTTAGAATTTTTCTCGGGCGTATGTTATGAATTTGTGATCAAGCAGAAGAAACGTGTTTATAATTTTTCTCGGATTTTTTGCATTTTCATAAAAGTAAAATATTTTACCATAATATTAGTGCATTTTTTTAAAGAATAGCCATATTATTAGCCAATTATTTCTATTCCAATTTAGAATTTTTACCATAATATTATTCTTTTTTTACAATACACAGGGATCCCTTTGAAGGAAACTACGCAGTTTTCAAAATTGATCAGATTTCTATTATTTATGCTTTCCATTTTACTTCTATTACTATTTACTATATTACTATTTACTACCATTACTATTTACTACCATTACTATTTATATTCTCATACTATTTATACTAACATTCTCCTATTGGCGTAAATGTTCCTTTTTGATAAACTGTTTACACTTTTGCAATGGTGTATAATGGTACCACTTTTACAATGATGTATCACTTTTATAATGGTATATAATGATACTACTTTTACCATTGGGCAATATCCAATAGGTGATCAAATCTTTTACACATATGACATTGAAACATTATGCTTTTAAGTATTAACTTTATCTACAGAAAAAATCACACAATGTGTAATAAAACACAAATTTTAAGTCATAACATTTTTATTAAAATTGTGGAAGAAAAAATAAGATAGCGTTTTTGATTTTCGTGTTTTTAATTTGGATTCAATTCCCCCAAAGTGTTTGCAAAGCTACTTTAACATATATGAAGGATAAAAGCACTCGACCATTTCCATTAATTTTTAATAAACAGCGGAAGCAGCAACAAAGTAGGCAATTAAAACTGTGACAGATCATTTTCATCTGTAGTGTCTCTTATCTAGTTTTTTTACTTTTATTGCTGGAATTTCTCGTGCCTCGAGCTCATTAAGAACAGAAAAAAAATAATAGAGAACGCTCATTGGTTTTCACCTCGTTACTTATCTTCTATCATCTAAGCTGTATAAAGTCTTCCTACATAAATCACTAACATAGCAACAAATTCACTGTACTTCTTCTTTTTTTTTCCAGTTCAAGTTATACCCAAACTCTTTTTTCTGTTCATTTGCAAGATTAATGGCAGAAAAAAAGGATTCTTAAAAACAGATTAAATAAAACAGAACAAACGATATGTCTCCGAGTCGATAAAGCAAACACAAAAATAAAATCTAACAAACGCAACTATTGAAAAGAAATATGTTTTATTTTAGTTTAGTTTTACCCTTTGCTAGGTAGTCTGTTTTTTGTTATTTACTTGTATGTATTGAATGAGGGATTATAATGGTGAAATGCTGTTTCAACTATCGAGTGTGATATTTTGATGTACACAAGTTGAATAGTTTGGCATTTAAAACAAGAAAATACTTGTGCATTTATATTCTTTGCTAGGTAGTCTTTCTATTTTTTGTTCTTTATTTATTGTGTGTGTTAAAGGTGGGATTATAATGGTGTTTCAACTATAGAGTGTGATATTTTGATGTACACAACTTGAATAGTTTGGCATTTAAAACAAGAAGATGCTTATACATTTATATTCTTTGCTAAGTAGTCTTTCTGTTTTTTTTTGTGTTTACTTATTGTGTGTGTTGAAGGTGGGATTATAATGGTGTAACGAGGTTTCAACTATAGAGTGTGATATTTTGATGTACACAACTTGAATAGTTTGGCATTTAAAACAAGAAGATGCTTATACATTTATATTCTTTGCTAAGTAGTCTTTCTGTTTTTTGTGTTTACTTATTGTGTGTGTTGAAGGTGGGATTATAATGGTGTAACGAGGTTTCAACTATAGAGTGTGATATTTTGATGTACACAACTTGAATAGTTTGGCATTTAAAACAAGAAGATGCTTATACATTTATATTCTTTGCTAAGTAGTCTTTCTTTGTTTTTGTGTTTACTTATTGTGTGTGTTGAAGGTGGGATTATAATGGTGTAACGAGGTTTCAACTATAGAGTGTGATATTTTGATGTACACAACTTGAATAGTTTGGCATTTAAAACAAGAAGATGCTTATACATTTATATTCTTTGCTAAGTAGTCTTTCTGTTTTTTTTTGTGTTTACTTATTGTGTGTGTTGAAGGTGGGATTATAATGGTGTAACGAGGTTTCAACTATAGAGTGTGATATTTTGATGTACACAACTTGAATAGTTTGGCATTTAAAACAAGAAGATGCTTATACATTTATATTCTTTGCTAAGTAGTCTTTCTGTTTTTTTTTTTTTTTTGTGTTTACTTATTGTGTGTGTTGAAGGTGGGATTATAATGGTGTAACGAGGTTTCAACTATAGAGTGTGATATTTTGATGTACACAACTTGAATAGTTTGGCAATTAAAACAAGAAGATGCTTATACATTTATATTCTTTGCTAAGTAGTCTTTCTGTTTTTTTTGTGTTTACTTATTGTGTGTGTTGAAGGTGGGATTATAATGGTGTAACGAGGTTTCAACTATAGAGTGTGATATTTTGATGTACACAACTTGAATAGTTTGGCATTTAAAACAAGAAGATGCTTATACATTTATATTCTTTGCTAAGTAGTCTTTCTGTTTTTTTGTGTTTACTTATTGTGTGTGTTGAAGGTGGGATTATAATGGTGTAACGAGGTTTCAACTATAGAGTGTGATATTTTGATGTACACAACTTGAATAGTTTGGCATTTAAAACAAGAAGATGCTTATACATTTATATTCTTTGCTAAGTAGTCTTTCTGTTTTTTTGTGTTTACTTATTGTGTGTGTTGAAGGTGGGATTATAATGGTGTAACGAGGTTTCAACTATAGAGTGTGATATTTTGATGTACACAACAATGTACACAATCCCCTGGTATACTTTTGTAATTAGTTCAGTTGAGACCCTCTGTGAACTATAATTACTCCCTTAAAGGTATTTGATTTAAAGATCCAAATTAAAAATAAAAAAAAGTTATTATTATTCTAAAAATTTGTAAGACTGTTTAATATAAATTGTATTTATGCATTGAAATGTATAAATTTTAAAAATGAAGAAATTTATAAATTATTCACATTAAAAAGAACAGATTTTCATTTAAAGTTTATACTAAGGAGAGGAAATATTCACAAAAGAAAAATTTAATTAAAATTAAAATAATTGTTGTGAGACGTTAATAAAAATCTGGAGATGTTACAATTCTTCAGATTAGCTTCCCATTTTTTGTTATTATTCGTATAAAATATTTTATTTAATATGAAAATTTCATATATTACCAAAAATCTCTCTTTAAGACTATTTAATATAAATTATATTTTTTTCATTGAAATTTACGTTCTGACATTTTTTTTTCAGACATAAAGAAATTCAAGAATTGGAAGAAAATACCGAGATATAGTAAGTCTTAATTCATTTCTTTATTAGTTTTTAATTTAGAGAGAATAAAGTGTTGTAAACAATCATGCATGTAAATAGATGGTATTGCATAACTGGGTTTTTTTTTTACAAATTCAAATTCAAATCACTGTTAAAATGTTTATAAGGTGAACTGATAAAATTATTACTTACCTTATTATTACGGAAAAGCAAAACCTGAGGAATTGGTCCTTTTTTCCTACGTCGGGGTGAAGGTCTTACTCGTCATGAGCCTTCTGACAGCCCAATAAAACCCAGCCCTGCTATAAAAGTTGTCTGGAGAACAGTTCATAAAAGAGAGCACAGGGCAGCTTGTAAAATGTGTAAAATCTATAAAAATGCCCGAAAAACACAGGGCACTGTCAGGAATATTTGCCTCTCCGATAAGGCAAAGGTGTCCTTGTAAAATGTCATGTCCAGTCAAAAGTCTAAAATTTGCAGTAAAAACCGAGCGAGGAAGATCCATGGCTAGGATACTAATGAACTTCAGACCTGACTCGTCACAATTTCAACATTGTCATTTCAGAGGGACATTTGGAATCTTTTTTTTATAACACCACAGATTTGTTGGTAGGACAGAGTAAAATGTGGCTGGTGCAAAGGATATCAGCTCTTCATTTCCTGGAATGTTGCAGTGGCTACGAATATACTGAAGAACCCAAGGAATACTGAGTTGAATTTCATAACAAAGGGTACTTGGTTCGAATAACTACAAGCAATGTCAAACCAAAAAGCTCAGTGTTTTTTTTTTTTTTTTTTTTTTAAGATGGGGATAATAAATCTATAGCCTAGAGAGTCTTTTCGCTTGGCTCCAGAGGAAGGGAAAGAGGGTGTGAACATCTAGATACCCCCTTGGAGTTTTTGCTCAATATTGCTGTACCCCAATGTGGATATAATGTAACAGTGTCCGTGGTGTAACCTCATGTAACGCTGAATCTACTATAAATAGAGATCTAGCACCGAATGATTCAGGTTAAAGTGCCCGGCTTTCGAAACTACTGACAATATATTGGAAACAAATAAAACTCTTTTGGATACAGACAATATATTCTGCATCCTACAATAACGTGTACTATCCATTCTAAAAATAGAAAATATTTCTCCAACTTTCAGACGATTTCTATTCACGGAGACTGGAAAATGCATAGCTTTAGGATTTTTGAAACTATTTATGATACATTTCATAAATGCCGAATCGATTTTTCTGTTTTGGTGAATCGTACTATTATTAAATGGGTTTTATGCCCTCTTCATTTATTGACTTTAAAAATACAAGTAAGAGATTAATTATATTTAAATATATAAATTGAAAAATTTGGCTTGTATTATAAAGAATAGACCTGTCATTTCAATTATTTTTCATCTATTTTCATAAATTAGGGAATGAAAATTATTAATTTTTTTTATTTATCACACAAATGGATTGATGCAATTTTTGGGAATTTTTGACAGAAAAATTACATAATTCATTTTTTACATTCGAAATAATAATAAAAACTTGAGAAGTTGTATAAATTACAAAATAAATTATTTTTGTCCAGATGTGTCTCAAACACGAATTGCTAGATTTTTAAAAATAAAAAAAAAAAAGACGAAATAGTTTAAATGGCATAAATTAATTTATTCATACAGTGAAATACTTAAATTTTGGAGGTTCTCCCTTGCGATTTATTCCAATAAAATGTTTTTATAAAAGCTAAGAATACTATTAATTCTTAGCTTCAATTCTACTACTCAGTTCAATTATACTAATGAACATTCTTTTCAAATGAAAATAGGGCATTTATATCTAACTTAAATTATCATTGAAACATTTTTTCTAACAATTGAACCTACACTATGTATAAAAATTGTTCCTTTTTTTTATCGCACTTGGCAGACAGCAATATTTAAACCAATTCCATGAATCTGTGTTCCAATAGAAGGACAGAGGGGAAGGGGGCAGTTTTTGTTGTGATGTCCGTAGGTAGACGTCTAACTTGGCCCCCTATCTCTGAAAGAGGAGGGCAGTGCCTTCCAGATAGATTTTTAGGGGGAACTACCCCTTATAGAACTTATTTTTATTTAAATCCGGAAAACTTGCACCAAGTAGTCCGACTAAAGAGGTAAAATGCTGAACATCACAAACGCCATCGATCTCCTCGTTTATTTGAAACAGTGTCTACAACAAAGGCGGACAACCAGTGGATTGGATCTCCGCTGTAATGCTCACCAGTGACGCACTTTGTCACTAAGTCAGACATAAAAATTGTTCATATTCATATTTGAAAATTTTGAATATTTTTATCTGCTATATAATATCGATAATGTAATGATGTAGTTGCCCATGATTTAATAAAGGTTTAAATATTTAAATTCCTAAATGATGTGTTCGGCTTTTATGCATATTGTATTGTTTAATTCGTCGTAGTAATATGACTTCTCCATGGATATCGATCAGTGTCATAACTTTAGTGGCAAATAAGTTCATTCATCATTGAAAATAATATAATTAAATAATCAAATTATTAATTTTTAATTCACATTTGCAAGCAACACACTTGCCTAATACGGTATACATACCCAATATACCAATGTTATATAAAGTATGTTTCTGTAGGTTTTTGCATGCATGAGTGTCTAAGCTTTCGTAAAATTGATTATTTAAACGTGCATATAAATATATGTAAAATTCATTTAAAAATATGTGAATTTGTGACTTTTTATGAAAATGCCCTTATTAAATAATTACATAGAAGTTATAATTATGCAAAGTAGCATCTTCGTTATGAATCAAATTATTACCATTCCATTTTGCTGTTAATATTATCTTTTTTTTAAAGCTTTCATATTGTTACTACGACTATCTTGGATTCTTTCGTTTGGTGGTTCAACTACTATATTAGTCACAATTTTTTGGTCCGAGAAGTCCTTATTAATCCAGATATTTCTTGAAGTTTCATTTATTTACATAAAGTTAAAATTTACAAGGTATTTACAGGATAGAGAGTTTATCTTAACACTCCGGTGGCAACAACTCGCCATCATTTCTTACTAGACATTCAATAGACTTATCTAGACTTTCTAATGTTTAATTATGCTCTAAAAGAACAATTAAATTATCATTTATTATATCCGGATTTTAATTACCCATATCCAATTCTTCATCTGAACATCTGATTAATTTAGTTACTGATCTGCGAAGTATTCTTCGTTTAACTTTAATTACCTTTTAGTTCTTCTGTGTTAATTTTTGTTTAGAATTTCCCTGTTCTTGTAAAATTCAATCCTTTCTACTTCCCGCCATATGTACCATTTTCATCAGCTTCTGTTTTATTACCATAATTATTCTGAATAAATGCTACTTCAGGTCAAACTGCATATAATAAATTAGTGGAAGTCCATCAGCCATATGTCTGTAAAAGTTAATAACATGTTCCAAAAAGTTTAACTAGTTACCATCATGTATGAAATAAAATTCATCCTTAGATCGTATTTCATAATTTAATAATTTATATATATATGTATGATATAATATATATGTATATATATATATAGTATACCTGATATTAAAATTCATTTATTAATTAACAGGATATACTTTGCCAAACAGCAAACTTCCGTTTTTTAGGAATAACAATAGCTTTCCAAAGACAGTATCAAATGATTTCAAGAAATAAGCATGACGCTTCGATCATTTAAAACTTTTAATATTTCCTCTATTAAGAATCCGCGCAAACTACAAATAATCAGAAACGGTTCGAATCTAATTGTCAGTCAATGAATGCTCAGAGACTCTTAAAGTCGTGTCCGTGCTTCCGGCTAGTTTAATTTGCGACGTTCAAATCGGGAGATATTAGTGACCGTACCGGTTCATCGCCCGGAAACGCCTTTTGTGGAAACTTTTAATTGACGCGTTTGTCCGACACTAATTAAGGCCTAAAGCATTAGACTGACTAATTGCATTTTCCATTGTGATTCGTAGGCGGCGGGATCGAAGATGAATAGAATTTGCTTCCAGTTTGATGGGCATAGGAAAAAGACGTCTTCTTCCAGGGAGTTAATGTGTATTGTAACTCGTTTTCTCTTTCAATTCGTGCGAAGGAATTATTGAAAACTGCATTGTTCAGTTGTTTGGTGGTTTATGGGGTAACGAATTTGCAATAACATCGTAAGCATATAAATGATAAGAGGCGAGTAAGTAAGTTAGTGCTGAATGTTAGTTCATCGCTCAATTATCTGATAAAATGGTGTCATACATTATCAAATATCATTCTTCCAATTAGAAATTAAAGTAATATTTTTGAAATGTTTTTAGGAATTATGTTCTACTATCTAAATAGAAATAAATAATAAAATACCACGTTCAGTGAAAGTTTGATGCGTGATAAATATTTTTAGTTCATTACCTGTCAGACTCATGGAAACCAGCTCTGGTGGGCATTAGGGTGGAGGTTCAACCCGCTGGCCGCTTTGTTGTAGATGCTATTTCAAAAAAAAGTGGAGATTCGATGGCATTTGTGATGTTCAGCAATTCGCCTCGTTAGTCGAACTATCTGGTGGGAGCTTTCCGGGTTTTCTTCCACATGATATGCCAATGCTATCCTACAAAATATATATAATGCTATCCTACAAAGTATATATATATAATGTCCATGCTACCCTACTATACCCTGCTATCCCAAACACCCTCTTAAAGTCCTGGAAGGCACTGCCCTCCTTTCTTCAGTGTCACGGGAGCCAAGTCAGACTTCTGCCTAAGGGGGCTCCATCGCAATAGAAGTTGTCCCCCTCCCCTTCCCTCCTTCCATGAGACCCCACAGCGACCATACGGCCTCGAGGCCGACTGGCCAGTTTTCCTGAACGCCGCAGGAGGCGCTCTTTCCAGTGCATAGAAGGAAGCACGGTTACATATTCTAATTAATATTCTCATTTACGGAATCAAAGTTCCGCACCATATTGATAGATTTCTGTAAATTATATTATTGAATAAAGTATTTTTCTCTTACTTTAAAGTCTTTTTTCTTATTGGACAAGAATTTGTCATGTTCCAGCTTCTGTCCTTTCAAGAAGAGCTGAAATTTTCTTATTTATTAATTTTGTTAATTTGTAATTTTCTTTTTACTTTCTTTCTAAATTGATGATTTAATATGTTTTAACAATACATGTAATTTATTATGGTCCAAAATATATATCAAAATAAAGAAAATAAATTGTATACGAGATTTTAATAAGAAAAATATCGATACACTATCAGTTTCTTTAAATATAATATTTGTTATAAAAAAACTTAAATTAAGCAAAATATTTAAAGAATAAAACGCTGTGCAGTCGATAAATTTGGATTAACTAGATAAAAATTATTATAAATTATTTTATAAAAGCTATTAGAAAGTTAACTTATATAATAGCCTTTATTTATTCTATCAAACTTTAAAGATTAGTCTATCCAACTAAAAAATGTTTAAATTACATAAAATTAATGAATATATTTTTTTATTCAACGAATATATTTATTTAAACTTGTCAATACTTAGTTTACTAAAGTTTGATTTCGTATTTTGTTATGTCTTTTTACGATATTAATGCGTTATAATTTTTAATTGATAATCCTTTTTCATTGAAACATATTTCAATACTTTATTACTAAACCCATAAACAAGCTTTAATTGTACTCCATAATTATATTTAAATTCTTCTCAATACTTAGTTTACTAAATTTTTATTTCGTATTTTGTTATGTCTTTTTACGATATTTATGCGTTATAAATTTTAATTGAAATTCCTTTTTCATTGATACATATTTCAATACTTTATTACAAAACTCATAAAGAAGCTTTAACTGCATTCCATAATTAGATTTAAATTAGTACCAAAAAATATCCAAAATATAGTAATCTTAAAAACAATATGGAAGTTTAAAACTCGCATTGTTTTTTTTATTTCTTCCTTATAAATTTCTTACTGTTCTGTATGAATCCATAAGATGAGCAGTTTATTAATGACAAAGAAATAGAATTAAAAAATAAATTCACTCTATCCGTAACTGATTTAATTTCTTTCTTGATAAGTAAATTTCGTTCATCTGAGTGGGGGAAGCTTTGAATCTTTCAATTCTTTAGAACAGATACAATTCACTCTAATTGCACTTTCGGCTGGAGCAAAAAAAAAAAGAACTGCAGATAATTCTAATATTGAAATATATAGCTATGAAAAAAGGAATTTTAGTTAAAAATTATAATGTATTAATATTGTAACAAGACATAACAAAATCAGAAATAAAAGTTTAACTGTCTTGTTAAGTATTAATACATTATAATTTTTAACTATTTCTTAACTATTTCTTTTTTATAGCTATATATTTCAATACTTTATTGTTAAACTTCTAAACATGCTTTAATTGCATTCCGTAATTAAATTTAAATTAGTACCAAAAAAATATCCAAAAATTAATAATCCTAAGAAACAGTGTCGTTTAAAATTAGAATTGATTTTTATTTATTTCTTACTTTTTCTATGCCTTATAAAAGTCTTGGGATTCCGTATGAATCAATAAGAGAAGTAGTTTATTAATGACAAAGAAATAGAATTAAAAAATAAATTCGCTCTATCCGTAACTGATTTAATTTCTTTCTTGATAAGTAAATTTCGTTCATCTGAGTGGGGGAAGCTTTGAATCTTCCAATTCTTTAGAACAGATACAATTCACTCTAATTGCAGTTTCTGCTGGAAGAAAAAAAAAAAAGAACTGCAGATAATTCTAAACCTATAAATGACTTTTTCCCTTCAGAAGAATAGGAGAAGAAGAGTCCGGGACTTTTCTTGAAGCAAGATTTTGTAGGAGAGAGAGCAACGAAAAAGTTTACCCCAGGCTCAATATCATTACTATTTATTTTTGGACGCTCTCGCAAGAAATCAGACTTTTTGCTTTAAATTACAGTTGTGAGTTTCGTTACTTTTCTCTAATCTTTTGGTAGAAATGCAATTAGAGTGAAAGGAGATTCTGCAATCTAAATTTAGTCTTCCTAAGGAACGTGAATTTCTTTCCTTTTCTTTCTTTTTTTCTAAAACCACACGAACTGCAACAAGAGCTGAAATTTCATACCGGTTTATTTCTATACATTGTTCCTTTTCCAGTTATTTTTACAATATCTATTCTTGAGCTCTGTTGCAAACAATGCATGAAATCTGAATGATGACATTGAGTGGTTAACCTCAGATGAAAACAATGCATGTACTAATTTCAGAAAAAATACTTTATATAACTTTTAATAATATTTCGTTTAAAAAAATATTTATTTATTTGAAATTACTTTATATTATTTTTCGTTAAATATTCAATATCTTTGATGCTATAAATTTTCTTATTAAGCATTGTTAGTAAAAGCCTTATTATTTTATATTAATATTGCTGATTTTTGACATGAGTATGTAGTGATTTTTTTAATATGTGTTAATCATTGAAAACAATGTATATTTTTGTGCAAGAGGGGTATTGTTCTTTCAATGAAAGTAAAACATTTTAAGAAATTCATAGGTTTATAAAATTTTAAAACATTTATAAGTTTATAAAATTTAAAAAAATTTATAATTTTTTGTAATTTGAAATTTATAATTTTTTTGAAATTTAAAGTTTATATATTTTTTTAAATTTAAAAAAATTATAATTTTGTCAAAATTAAAAGAAATATAGTTTTATAAAAGTTTAAAGAAATTTATAAATTTATGAAATTATTATTTTGTTAAAATTTAAAAAAAAAAAAAATTATATAACTTTCTTAAAATTCTAAGATATTTATAATTTTGTTAAAATTCTAAGATATTTATAATTTGTAAACATTATAAATTTAAGCATTAAAACAACTTAGATCTACTTGGTAAATATAATGTTATTACTTAATGCTACTGAATTTTAAATGATCTTTCTCTTAGATTACAAATCTAACAAAAAAAAAAAAAATATTTATTTAGGTAAAAGGAAGTTTTAGTTAATGAAATCATTATCGTAAATGCTTGCGAAACTGAAAAATTATCGATTCTCCATAACTGCAATGATAGTATTGATTAAAACATCTGATATCAATAACATTTCAATTAAGACTTTCACAAATCAGCAAAATATTAGCACGAAGATTATTAGTAAGCTAATTACAAAAACAACAATTTTCAAATAAAACAAACGAGAACTGAAATTATACAAAATTTCAAAAAATAGTAAATTTAAAAACATCATTTTTATGATTAGCCCATATTCTATGTTTTTAATGCTCTAATTTAAATAAAAAAATTGATTAACATTGATAGCTTCTGCATAACAAACCTATCATTGCATACTTTAAACAATGGGATGTAATGTAATGTTAATCGGCAGGGATGTAATGTGTTCTAAAATTATCCTAATTGCTTTGAGACACATTAAAAGGAATTGACAGACGCAGATGCTAAACAAATACAGAACCATGTCAAATTCTTGAAATTCACCACTTAAGATCCTTTGTTCAATTATTTACTCTTCTTTTATTTGTGTGGCTCACGTGTTTCTTTTTTTGCAACCCCTGTCCTAGCAGTTTTATTTTTGTCCGCTGCCGCACACAAACTGTGTGTTAGCAGGTTACCGATGCAAAGTATTTCGACTTTGTATAAAACTTCAGAATAATTATACTATTGCGCCCAAAAAGTAAGACCGATTATTTTTTTCAAAAACTCTTTATTTATTCTTCCAAATTTATTTCATCGCCTTCAAAGTAATCCCCTACGGACACAACGCATTTATGCCAACATTTTTTTCCAATCCTCAATGCATGCTAAAAAGTCATCGGCAGGGATGGCCTTCAAAGCGCGCGGCGATTCACGTTGACTCTCTTCAATCGACTCAAACAGGGTTTCACCGGAGTGGTCTTTTGAGTTTAGGGAATAGCCAGAAGTCACACGGTGTGAATACGAGTGGTTGTGGAACGATATAGGTTTCAATTTTGGTGAAAAAGTCACGAAGAATCAATGCACTGTGAGCTGGCGCATTCAGTGATTTCGGTACCAATCGAGATATAACGCGCTGGAGGACCAAAATGGAATTAACCGATCCTTTTGAAATTCCAACATCAGCAGCAATGTCTCTAATTGTAAATTGATGGTTTGCAAGCATCAAATCTTTAATTTTTTGGGCTTCAGGTTGAGGGTCGACTAGAGGGCTCTTCGTCTTCAATGCGTTCTCTGCCTTCTTTGAACTATTTATACCACTTCTAAACATCTCTTTCCAATATATTAAGGCTTACCGAATGCCTTCTGCAACATTCTATACGTTTCCGCAAACAAAATTGAATACAAGTTCTTTGCTCAATTAATTCAGGCATTTCAAAAATCGCCGGAATGCGTTTTAGCGTATCTCAAACATTAATGAATATTTTGACGTCAAATTTCACACAGCTGTCAAGGACAGTGCCAGCAAACTAAAAAAAGGAAAAAAATTTAAATTCCATAAGCCCCGAGAATTTTAAATTGAAAATTGGTCCTTCATTTTTGGTTTTCATTTTTTTTTCAATGTGAATGCTTGATTTCATATCATTAATATGGTAAATTAGATGAACTCTACTAAGTTTAGCAATACCAAGATTGTATTATCAGAAAAACATTGAAATTGAAATTGCATATAATTTGAAATTCTATAATCCGGGAAATTTTAAATTGAAAATTGGTCTTACTTTTTGGACACAGTAGTTTGTGAAGGAAATAATTGGTTGACGTCTTAATTAGCAAGGGAAAAGGAATACAAATGAGAAAGTATCGCACCAGAAAAATCCTTGTATAATGATAACTATATTGACTTTGTAAAAGTATAGTGTTGAGATTTTTTTTTTTTTTTTTATAATCAGTTAAGAGTTTTTATGTTTTTGTTTCTTTACTATTCTCACAAAGTTTTAGTTAGTTAAAATGGATTAACTTGTTAAAAAAAATTTTTATTTCTGAAAAAAAAATATTTTTAAGAGACAATTTAATTAAGTTAATTATAAGATTATGGTAAAAAAAGTTGTGAGTTTTTTTAAGCAAATTAAAAACAAAATAATTCGTTTAACTTGAATATTATTTCTTGATTTTAAAATGTATCAAAATTAAAAGATGTAGTATTAGGTGTTACATCTTAATTACAGAGTGGTTATAAAACAATTTTCTCTGTATATGAATCGCTAACTATAATGCCGTTTATAGAAACTGGATGAAGTTTTAAGATATTTTGAGCTAATCGCTCAAGAATCTTGTGGAAAACAACAGTTAAACTCTAACAGTTACAGTTAAAAAAAAAAGGCATCAATTTCAAATGGCAACACTTACCTTTTTTTTTTTATTGGGATGTGATCTCCATAGCGAGAGCCTATAAATAGCGTTGAATAGTACCTGTATCTCCAAAATTGCCGGTGCTGGACAGACTAAGAAGAAAAATGAAAACAACCAATAAAGACAGAGAAGCAACAGAAAGCAAAGCATTTTATTGTGTTTCACAAATTTTCCATGTGATATTCTTCACATGTGATGACACTTTACATACCTGAAATAGTGGATAGCATTGAAACACGTACCATGGCAAGAGGAATCTGTTGAACCTGACGTCTGATGGCATCTTTCAAATCAGATACAGTTTGTGGATAAGATGCATGCACTTTGGATTTCAAGTATTAACACAACCAGAAATCTATGGGAGTAAGATAGAGGGACATTGATAACAAACTATTATGTTAGAAAGCGTTTTATAGGGGACCCCACATATAAGTGAGGGCCATTTTGCATCCATACGACGTCAGATAAAGCATTTTGCTGTTGCAAGTCAAGAATTACGTAATTAATCAGCATTTCTAAATAACGAGAACTCATTATCATACATGTTTGTAGACATTCGGCAGTAATCTCATAAAAAAAAAATAGGGATCGAGAATGGAGGTACTTGTTATATCTCACCCCAGAGCCACTTTTTCTTCGTGTAACGGCAATACATATCATGGGGATTATCTTCTACAAGTGCATGCAGTTCTTCGAATTAAGGTTACCAGTCAAAATGGGGCTCGTCCGTCCACACAATTCGTAAAGGCTTGCTTATATCATCACCATACTAGGTGAGGAATTCATTCGTGAAATGTAACTGTAGTTGATTATCACTCTCTTACAACATCTGGACACACTGGAGCCGATATGGAAACATGTAGAGAACAGAGCGAAGAATCTTGCAGATTTGACATCTGCAGAACGCATGAAACACAGCGTGCACTTCCAAGACGAACTTCACTCGTCTCATGGACTTCTGCAACTGTCTCTGCAGAACGGAATGTCGTCCAGGCCGAGATCGATCACGTGCAACAAAATTATTTGCTTATTAAGTCCCACACAGCTGTTGCAGAACACGAGTCTTTGCACAGTCGGTGGTTTCTGAGGTATACATGCAATATATTTGCGGCGTTTCATCCATATAAACAAGTAATGTAAAAAAAAAATAATAATAATAAAGTCAATTCCTACTTTTTTTTCACTATATTGCAGGAAGTCCTTTTTAAATAATTTCCATTCATTTTTTTTAGTTTTTCTGGTGCCATTTATTTGTAGATACATGCAACTTAAATCTAAAAAAAACTAAAATTAATTAATTAATTAAATTTAATTACTGAATTAATATTTGAAAAAAAAAACTGTATTAACATCAAGTGTCATTCACTACAAGTTAAAAAAAAAATGTATTTGAACTTGAGTGGATGAATAAAAAGTTATTAACGATTGAAAATTTAATAATTCTTTACAATGTCCCCTCATTGTTTCTCTGTAAGCGAGCGGCATGCTGTTCAGCGTGCAAGCAAGCAAGATACGCAGCATGCATTGTACAGTGCCTTTTCCTTTCCCTTTGTGTGACAACGTCAGTCATAACGGTGTCTTATGTTGAACCATGAAATCTGCATACCTTGCTGTCTTCTCGTTTCGTGGGAGTACGCTGGAATCAGAGCCGTGCTCTGGGGAGGGCCACCCTCACCAGATGGCATATTTTCTCTTTTATTCTTAGTCTGTATAACGTCGGCGATTTTCGTGCTTCAGTTACTGTTCCAACATCAATTATGGTTTTTCGCTACGGAGATTCCATTCCAATAAAACAAGTAACATAAAAAAAAAAATTTTTTTAAAGTCAATTCCTACTTTTTTCTCACTATATTTCAGAAAGTCCCTTATAAATAATTTTCTATTATTAAATCTATTATTAAATATATGCAACTTAAATATAAAAAAGAAAACTAAAATTAATTAATTAAATTTAATTACTGAATTAATATTTGAAAAAACTGTATTAACATCAAGTGTCATCCACTACAAGTTCAAAAAAAAATGTATTTGAACTTGATTGGATGAATAAAAGTATTTTGTTAACGATTGAAAATTTGAACAAGATATATATAGGGAGAGTGGGAGCTAAGAGAAGGAATTGAAAAAGTAGGTGTTGCCATTTGAAAATTTCGAAATTTTGCCTCTGTAACTGTAACTGTTAGTGTTTAACAGTGGTTTTCATATTTTGAGCCCATACCTTAAATTACTTTAAATCAAAATTTTATTAAGTTTTTGTGAATGTTACGACTGATAGCGGCTCATATATCGAGAAAGTTTCTTATAATCACCCTGCATGTGATAAAGGTTTAAACAATTTTTTGCATTAATTTTTTCTTAAATAATTTTTTATGCTAACTTATATTTTAATTTATTATTTAATTACTTATTAATTTATCATTTCAAAATAGACTTTTGCCAGCTTTCAGAATAAAAAACATTATTATCTTGCCTTAAATGGCTACAGATAATATTAAAGTGCAATTTAATAAACCTCTTGTTGTTTAATTATATTTTTATAAATAGCGTAATTTTATAAACAAAAAAAAATTGCATTCTCAAATTACTTCAAATAAATTTTTGTTAAAATATTTTTTAAGCATTTAATTGTTTCAAATAATTTCCTAAACATATAAAAACTGCTAAATTATATTTATATTAACTTTTCTTTTAAATATTTTTTTTCAAGAATTTGATAAAAGAGAAAAAAATCTGTTCTCGTAATTATAATTTCAAATACAAAAAGTTTAGTGAAAAAAATATTAATTACATGTCCTAACGGTTTCGTAAAAAAAAAAACTTTGTTGTATCACAGATTTCTCAAAAAAAAAAAAACGCTTTTAGTGATATCCGAAGAACATTTTGTAAAAAATTATATTACAATAAAAAATGAAAAATTCAATAAGTTTAGATCTAATTCGTTGTTAGCTTTCTGTAAAAATTGATTTTTATTAGGAAATGCAAAATAATGCTTAACTGAAAATTGTCATTACAATACCTACGAATATTGAATGAATAGAAATATAATCTTCAAATCTGAAACTGTTAAAATTATAAAAGTAGCTAACAGAGAGTGTGGCTTTAAGTAATATTTTTCAAATGCTTAAGAGAATATTTTGAGGAATAAAATAAATGAAACAGAAAGCCAGCCTGAAATTCTTAAA
This sequence comes from Caerostris darwini, assembly GCA_021605075.1. Classification (NCBI taxonomy): domain Eukaryota; kingdom Metazoa; phylum Arthropoda; class Arachnida; order Araneae; family Araneidae; genus Caerostris; species Caerostris darwini. Next base: position 45,011 of record BPLQ01005768.1, on the reverse strand, counting down.
GTATAGCTTCAATAAGTTAAATGAGTTATTTACAAGGTCGTTACTTAAGATTAACGCAGTTTTCCGATTTCACGAGTCTTAAGTATCCTTGAAAGTCAGATAAATTCAGGGGCTTTCTCTTTGTTTGTGGCTTTTGAAAGAATTCATTTCAATAGATTGAATATCATTTCCAAAATTACTCAGAATTGAGAGATGTAAGAAATTTATTAATGAAAGTGTTTCGAATATTTATCAAATAGTATTTATTCCAATATAATTAATTTTATTAGGTTCTAAGTAATTATGATTGTATCCATCTTTTGAATTATATTTGGATTCTTTTGATATACATTTACTATTCTAGGAAATTGTATGAAAATCATTAAAAACCAGTTAGTATACATGTATCAATGAACTCCATTGATAGTTTACGGAATCCGTAAAATAATTACAGTTAAGTTTATTTTTTAATTTATTATTGTTTTAATTTATTTTGTTATTATTGTTTTAATTGATAATTGTTGAGACTATTTTTTATTTTAAATTAATTGCAATTCGTTTTTTTTTTCATTTGTTTGAAATCAAATTTTCACAAATATCTTATTAAACAATTATTTTAATAATATTTGCGATATTAGTATAAAAACAATAGCGAGTGTGTTAACTTTCAGTGCTTTGATGTGATTTTTATTTATTTCTCATTATTTTCCATTTTTATTGTATTAATTAAATTTACCAAAGTCAAACTACTAGTTTTTAGAATAAAAACTTTTAAGAATAAATATTCTATTCATATTTTTAATTTAATGAATTCTTTTTCTTTTATTAATTCAGAATTAAGAAAAAAATTAAAATTTAATGAACTTATTTATTTAAATTAATAATTTTTTATTTAAATAAATAAGTTAACAATTTTGTTTTTGTCGCTTTCTTTTTGTAAAATTATTGAAGTTTATTTACTTTTCTTTACGCAAAAAACATCAAAAACTTTCGAATTTATGTTAATTGTTTACGTTTAAAATTATAAAATTTTATAACTGGATAATTTTTTGTTTTTCCTAGTAAGTCTAATTCAAATAAGAAAAAGGGCAAAAAAAGGCAAATAAAAAGTAATTAATGATTATAATATTATTATTAATTATAATAATTATTATTATTATTAATTTTGAAAAAAAAAAGGCAAATAAAAATAATAAACTATTCTTTTTCTTCATTGGCACAACAGTCCCTTTGTGGGTCACGGCTGTCTTGTAGAATGGCTAGCGCTCTAGCTCTCGGTACCACAGGTTTCGAGTTCGGGTCCTGAAGGTGCCATGGATGTTTGTAGTTGTTCGGAATCCACTTTAAACAGTAGGACCGGTCTCATATGACCGTAGAGCGTCACATAGTTCAATCAGACTTCTTCTCACCCACATCATTCCCAGTAAATGGCAACTAAGCTGTAGGCATAGTGATATGGTATGATCTAGTAGTAGTAGTAGTAGTAGTCATATTAGACAGGAACCTACGGTTTCAAGAGGATTCTGAACCACTACAAACATCCATAGCCTCACCGAGACTCGAACCCAAAACTTGTGGCACCGAGTGACAGAGCGGTAGTATCAGCCATCAGACCCCTCTTCGATTTCTTTTACGGGATATGGTTGGGTGCCCTACGACCGACGCTTTACAGTCATATTATGACACACGGCTTAAAGTGGATTCCGAATCGCTACAAACACCCATGAAAATCACTCGAAATTTGTGGCACAGAGCTTCAGAACGCTAGTCACTCAGCCACCAGGCCCTAATAAACGATTAATTTATAAAATTAAAAATGGCGATTAATTACTCCAATTAAAATTATTGATTTTTTTATTAATGAAAAATGTCTAAAGATTCATCAGTGAATAGATATTTAAATTAATGAATTGTTCATGTGTTGGCCTGAAGTTTTTTCGATTCTAAACATATGTAGATAATTGAAAATAAAATTACTTATATTACAATAAAGAAATGATTTCGTTGAAAACAATTATTTGTTTTTTAATTTACTTTAACCTAAAAAAAAAAAAATCACAAATATTAATATAATAATTGGCTGATGCCATAATTTGTTGTTGTTTTTTTTACAAGCAGTTGAAATAAAAGCAGAAAGAAAAGTTTTCTTGCAAATAGTGGATCCTGTTTGTAAAGTTTCTAGCACTTTAGAAAAAGATTTTTAAATTGGATTAATCTGAGAAAGTGACTTCAGAACTTTGCATTATAAAATTCACTTACGTAATGAGAAGACAATGATTTTTATGGAAAGATTTCAAAAGTTTTATAGGGTTGTTATTATCAAGTAATGCATATGACTCAGTAAAACTATATTAAAATAACCCACAGACATCATTAAGAAAATTTAATTCCTTAAATCATTTCGAAGATTATTTTATTATTGCAATATATCACAAAACAGCTAGCTTTATTATAGATTCAAATCAATTTTGTTTTATTAAGAAAATTATCACTACTGCTTTAATAATATAACTCTTATGTGTAGTTATATGAGTTATTAATTGACTTCTCTCTTGACTCTTATATGTAGTTATTAATTGACCGATATGCATTGTTTAGGAGCATGATTCTTTTGATTGATTGTAGATGTGTTCTGTTATAGTTTCTTATCCCAATTGGTCGACAGCGGCTAGATGGCCGGTTGGCTAGCGTTCTTGCTTTTAGTACCACAGGCTTCAGGTTCGATTTCTGGCGGGGACATGGAGGTTTGTTAGTGGTTCGGAATCCACTTTAAATTATTGATTCCTGTCTAATTTGCCTAAAGCGTACAAAAAATGAACGTAGAGCGACAAACGAAGCTAAACCACTTGCTTCACAGCGATATCTAGACTAATAACCCGCTCATGGAAGGTGGGAAGGGAACACCGCTTCTGTGTGATGTAGACTCCGTAGGTAGAAATCTGACTTGGCTCCGTCTCGTTGAAGAAGGAGGGCAGCGTCTTTCGGGAGGACTTCTAGGGGGAAGTATTCATCGTATGGAAGAAAAATCAGGATGATTCCTACCAGGTAGTCCAACTGAGGAGGCAAGATGCTGAACATCACAAACGCCATCGACTCTCATCGATTTTTGAAGCAGTATCTACAACAAAGCCGACAGCCGATTGACCTTAGCCCTCACCAGCGGCGCATGTTGCCACTGAGCCATGAGTAGAGCAGCAGTTTTTTTCACTCGGTATACAAGTAAATATAAGTGATAACTTCCTAAAAATAAAGGCTTTACTTAAGGTTATTCATTTTTTTGAACTGGACTTGTATTATAGCCTCTTGGCCAACTGTATTTGCCACACAGCTGTTTTATTAATGATGAATGATTTCAAGGTCAAATCTTATGAAGAGTTATATACTTATTTTAAGTGACGAACAAGTTCGCAAAGATAAGCCTAAGATTGAAAGACAGATCAATGAAATAAATCTTATACATTATTTTAAAATTTTTAGTGCTATATTTCTAAACAACAAATAATTTCTCATATTTTATACTTACTAATGAACATATCAGATCATCAACGAGCATTGCCATGAAATGCTTATTGCTTAATTTTTCTGCATTAAACTTTCAATTAAACAATATAAATTGATCTCTTACTCTCTTTCTCTTTAAAAGGCCGGGTGACAATTGCTTTTTCTCAAAGGCATTAAATTCTGAAATACTTTACAGGACACATTAAATAAATTTACCTTTGGTGATTTTTCTTAAAAAGATTCGAAAACGCAATTAATTAAAAAAGGAGTCTTAATGTTTAATGAAAATCTTCACGTCTTTCAATCCTGTTCCGTTTGCACTTTAATTCTATACCTCATAAAGGCTCTTCTCTTAAATTGCTTAAATTGGATTTCCTTTTTACTTCATCAGGGTATTTCTCGACTTTCAAAGCTGCTCGTCGATTGTTCAAATCCCTTTAGTTTTTTTTTTCTCCTTAGTTGTTCGTTTCATTACACTTAAAAGCTTTACAGTTTCCGTTGCAAATCTAAATTTCCGCTATCGGCAATCAAATTTCTGATTGAATTGCTCTAAATTAAAAGGCTTTATTCGATTAGAATGGATTGTTGGAATGGAAGTAAAAATTAAATCTCGATCAAAAGATTTTTTAAAAAGAAAAAATTAAATACAATAAATATACCAACTTTAATTGTCAAAGATTAAAATATTCCGTGAAAATATTTTCATTCCCTTTTTTTATCAAGAAAATTTTGTATTGGGTAAATTTCAATACAAAACTACATCTATTAATTGAAGCAAGCAAATAAATAGAGTTCTCAGTAAACCTTGATATATATTTGTCATCTGAATATTATTAATACATTTTAAGTCTTCTTCATGGACGCAATATCCCTATGGTAGGCCAAAGACATCTGCCTACTGGAAGATTTCGAGACAGGAGATGTTTTCTTTTTAAGGGGTAAGGTTGCCAGGACTACGCCCAACATTCATATTAAGCCTAGGCCTAGGGTTTAAAGTGGATTCCGAACCACCACAGACATCCATGATACCGCCGGGACTCTAACTCGAAACCTGTGGCACCGAGCGCCAGAGCTCTAGTCACTGGGACATCAGGCCCAAACTTTGAATTAAACAATATAAATTTCTCTCTTTCCTACAACATGAAACACTCGGCGACAGTGACTTTTTATCAAAGACATTAAATCATGAAATACTTTACAGGACGCATTAAATAAATTTACCTTTGCTGATTTTTCTTAAAAAGATTCGAAAATGCAATTAATTAAAAAAAGGAGTCTTAATGTTTAATGAAAATCTTCACGTCTTTTAATCCTGTTCCGTTTGCACTTTAATTCAATACCTCATAAAGGCTCTTCTCTTAAATTGCTTACATTGAGTTTTCTTTTTCCTTTTTGCTTCATCAGTGTATTTCTAGACTTTCACGGCTGATCGTCGATTGTTCAAATCCCTTTATTTTTTTTTTTTCTCTCCTGGTTGTTCGTTTCATTACACCTAAAAGCTTTACAGTTTCCGTTGCAAATCTAAATTTCCGCTATCGGCAATCAAATTTCTGATTGAATTGCTCTAAATTAAAAGGCTTTATTCGATTAGAATGCATTGTTGGAATGAGAGTAAAAATTAAATCTCGATCAAAAGATTTTTTAAAAAGAAAAAATTAAATACAATAAATATACCAACTTTAATTGTCAAAAATTAAAATATTTCCAAGAAATTATTCATTAATTTTTTATTAAGGTAGTTTAGTATTGACAGATTACACTCTATTAATTGAGCAAGCAATTAAACAATGTTATCTGTAAATCTTGATATATACACTCATGTCCATAAATTAAGGATAATTCAGAATCACACAGAAATTGAACTCTAAAATAAAAATTTCACCCGTAGTATTATCACACACATCTTGAAAAAGAATATGCAAATTACAGGAAACCACCAGATGGCGCGGATAGTACGTCACAATGACGAGAGTGTAAGAGAGGGGTATATAAGGAATGGTGGCAAAGAAGTAAAATTGTTCATAAGCGCTTTAAAAGCCTTTCAGTGCAATAACCGCATAGTTATGGCACAAAGGAAGCATTTGGATGATTTTTTACGCGGTAGAATCATCGGACGATTGGAATGTGGACGTACCCAGCTGGAAGTATCCGAGGAACTTGGAATCGCCCAGAGTGTCATCTCCAGGCTTTGGCAACGATTCCAAGATGATAGTAATGTGAGTAGATGTTACAGCACAGGTCTCCCCCGAGTTACAACGCTGAATGAAGACTGGTATTTAGCAGTTACTGCCAAAAGAAACAGACGGAGCACCGCAACAGACCTGTCTCGTCAGCTCTCCGGTACGACAGTTTCAAGGCAGACCGTGTACAGACGCTTAGGGCACATTGGTCTATATGCTCGTAGGCCTGTCAGATGTGTTCCACTTACCGCAACTCACTGTCGCCTGCGATTAACCTGGATTAGAGAGCATGCATTGTGGCAAACCGCAACAGTGGTCTGGTGTGATGTTTTCCGACAAATCCAGGTTTAGTTTGCCGTCTGATTCTCGCCGGACTTTAATATGGAGAGCGCCAGGTACCCGTTACCACCAAGAGAACACCATTGAACGACACCGTTACGGTGATGCAGGATGGCTCGTTTGGGGAGGAATTATTCTTGGTTCCAGAACTGACCTGCATGTTCAGAGTGTAACGATGACAGGCCACATCTATCGGGATGTCATTCTGGAACAACATGTACGTTTGTTTCGGGGCGCCATGGGTGCTGAATTTCTGTTTATGGATGGCAACGCCCGTCCTCACCCGCTAACATTGCAGACGAATGCCTTCAATTGGAGAATATCACCCGTATGGATTGGACAGCATACTCACCGGACTTGAATCCAATAGAGCATGTGTGGGATATGCTTGGCAGACGAACTGCAGCCCGTCAACCGGAATTTTGGAGAGCATTGCTTGATGAGTGGTGTAATATTCCCCAAGATCAGATTGATAATTTGATACTCAGCATGCCTAGGCGTTGTAAGGCCTGTATTGCATCGTCCGTTAGACATACTCCATGTTAACCATCATACTAACCATGTTATATTGGTTTTTGTAAATAGGTTCTTTTTTGAAATTTGCTCCAGGGAGTAAAAATCGCAATTTTTAGTAATTATGTCAAACATATAGTATCTTTTTTGCTCTTTACCTTTTGTTTAATAAATAGATTTTACAAATAAGTCAAATTTTGTTTTGCTTCTGTCTTTTTCTTTGCATGAACTTCATTATCCTTAATTTATGGGCATGAGTGTATTTATCATCTGAATATTGTTAATATTTTATTTCTTCTTCATTGCCACAGCATCCCTATGATAGGCCAAGGCCGTCTGCCTATTGGAAGATTTTGAGACAGGAGATGTTTTCTTTTTACGGGGTAGGGTTGTTAGTCGTACGCCTACCGTCATACAATCATATTATATTATATGGTAATCTAGAGGTTAAAGTGGATTCCGAACAACTACAGACATCAATGACACCGCCGGGACTTGAGAACGAAACCTGTGGCACCGAGCTCTAATCATTCTGCCATCAGGCCCGCATTTTAGTTATATAAAGAAATTTCGTATGTGTAATAATGAATTTATTTTATTTGTATAATTATAATGCTGTTTTTTTTTTCAATATAAGCCTGTTGTTTTCCAGTATCGTCTCCATGCCTTTAAGTTAACAAATTGTATATGTTAGTTAGTTTGTTCTTCATGACTAGAGTATAATTACTAGTAAAACCATATAAAATGGAGAACTACATTATCATTACAGTGTAATTTCCGGAATAATCAAATTATTTTTTCCTTTTATACTTTTCAAATGGACACGCTTCATGTCCAGCTGTGATTGAAGATCTTTAGGAATATTTGAGTAACAATTTAATTTGATCAGAAATATCACTTCATATCAAACATACTACAGATATCTTCTAATAAAATGTAATCTACAGAAGCACGAATGGCTAATTTTTCAACTTCTTTTTCTACATCAGTGTATCTCGTAATCCACTTATGTATGCCAAGAGCAGTCCACAGATGGGCAATGGCTGATGTTTTGTTCCAGAAAGACATTCAAGGATATACTCGTATATTATCATTGTCTTCTAGGGGGGAGCGAACCGTTTCAGAGTATTCGTTTTCGAACGAACTAATTTCAGAGTACCTATGTAATAAAACGTATCACGCAGCTTTATCTAAAAATTGAGCTAAAATCTTTAAAAATAATTTCTTGAAATTGAATAAGAAAAGCAAATTTAAATGTTAAAACAAGAGAAAAAAAAGTAAATAAAGCTAAATTTTTTTAATATTTTTTTTTCCTAGTAGTCGACATTTATTTCAATTAATCTGCATATATAACTTAAAAGTGTTTAGAAAGTAAGAGTTAAAAATTTGTAGCTCAAATTCAAATCTCTGTTCTTATGAAAACCGAAAAGTCATATTCAGGCAGTCTAAAAGTCGTTGAGTTACGCTTCCACACGGAATCACAATCATCATCGAGTCTCCCTGCTTATGTAAGCAGTGTTACAATCAGGTAGTCGGAAAGTCGTTGAGTGACGTTTACACACGCCTTCGCTATCATCGGTCTCTCCGTTTCTAAACTGTGTTACATTCAGATAGTCTAAAACCATTAACTGATAAAATCTATGAAATATTTTACTCTGATTTCAAATTATCATAAAAAAAGTTTTTTGTAATTCAAAATTTAAAAAAAAAAAATTAGTTTTTGTAAAAAAAAAAATAAAAAAAAAAAAAATACTTTTTTTATTTACTTTACTTATATGTATTAATCGAAATTAAAATTTAATTTTTAACAACTTTCTACTGTACTCTGCGTGGCGAAGTTCCTCTTTTAGTATCCAGCAATAATCCGCAAATATATTTGGATGCTATTTTCTATTGTTGACTTATCATGGGGAAATCGTCCACCGCGCCAGACTTGCAGGAAAGAACTCCAAGTGTGAACCCAGAGAATGTATTTTTAGGAACATGTTACATGCCAGAACTTTATAATTTTTAATAAGTTAAATTAATTCTCCATATTTCTCAACTTTTATATTACCAAGAAATTCAGTTAAGAGATTTTTAAGAGACTTCCATGTGTCTCTTTCAATTCCATTCAAACTTTGCTCAAAGGCATGGTCCTTCATCAGCTCCCTTATTTGTGAGCCTTCTTTTATTTTAGCTTCCTGGATCCTAGGGAATTTGTTTCTTAAATGTAGAAAACCTGGACCACTTTTATTCAACTTCTTAACAAAATTTTTTATTAATCCAAGTTTGATGTGCAAGGGAGGAAGATGTACGTGTTCAGGATTTACAAGTGACTGAGAAGTTAAGTTTTTTTTTTTGTCGAGGTATCAGATGTTTTTAAGGCTATTGTTTTTTGACAAAAGTATTTTTGAGATCTCTGCTATCCCAATCTCATGGATAACAACGAAATTTAGTATATTCTTGTTGGAGACCTAACAAAGATACTATAAATTTAAAATAGCAGCATATATTCCAAGAATTCTGTTAGACAATACTAGCAATCTTCGATAGCAAAATCTTCAAATTGTGTTTTTCATAAGGGCCGCATAGGCAAAAGGAATCGTCGAAGATTTATCAGTTCCAATATGAAGAGGCACGGCTTTTAAACTTAGTTTAGGAATATGTGTAAATAACCATCAGTCTTTACGGTCATGACGATCTCCTAATTCATTCAACAATGAATAACATCATTGCAATACATAAAATTGCCGTTTGTGGAGAACAAGCATTGGAGGTATTGATCCTGGCGACAATAAAAAATGGTATTTCCTTTCCCAAGGAGATTAAAACCTTTTAATCTGGATGCTAATATTTCACACTCTTCTTTTCATCTGGAAGAGGGCTTCATAGTTCTGCATGCAGAAGTGAGGCGTTGAATGAAATATTACAATCTGAAAGTCATTGAACAGAAAGTTAATTTGAATCGTTGAGTTACACAGCGTCATAATCATCATCAAGTCTCCCTGTTTCTGAAAGCAGCGTTACAATCAGGTAGTTGGAAACACATTGAGTGGCGGTTACACATGACGTCACAATCAACGACTAGTTATCCAGTTTCTGAAATCAATACTACGCCACAGTAGTTTGAAGCTATATATATATATATATATATATACACTGAAGTGACAAAAGTCATGGGATACCTCTTAATATCGTGTCGGCCCTCCTTTCGCCCGGCGAAGTGCAGCAACTCGACGTGGCATGGACTCAACAAGTCGTTGGAAGTCTTCTGCAGGAATATTGAGCCATGCTGTCTCGATAGACGTCCATAATTGTGAAAGCGTTGATGGTGCAGGATTTTGGGCACGAACAGACCTCTCGATGATGTCCCATAAATGCTCGATGGGATTCATGTCGGGCGATCTAGGTGGCCAGATCATTCGTTGGAATTGTCCAGAATGTTCTTCAAACCAATCGCGAACAGTTGTGGCCCGGTGACATGGCGCATTGTCATCCATAAAAATCCCATCGTTGTTTGGGTACATGAAGTCCATGAATGGCTGCAAGTGATCTCCAAGTAGCTGAACATAAGCATTTCTAATCAATGTTCGGTCCAGTCGGACCAGAAGACCAAGTCCATGCCATGAAAAAACAGCCCACACCATTACGGAGCCACCACCCTCTTGAACAGTGCCTTGCTGACAGTTTGGGTCCATGGCTTCGTGGGGTCTGCGCCACACTCGAACCCTACCATCAGCTCTTACCAACTGAAATCGTGACTCATCGGACCAGGCCATTCATCTAGGGACCAACCGATATGCTCACGTGCTCACGAGAGTCGCTGCAAGCGATGTCGTTCTGTCAGTAAAGGCACTCGAGTCGGTCTTCTGCTGGAATAACCCAAGAAAGCCAAATTTCTCCGCACAGTTCTAACAGACAAGTCCCTTGTACGTCCCACATTGAGTTCTGCGGTTATTTGACGCAGTGTTGCTTGTCTGTTGGAATTTACGACTCTTTGCAGACGTCGCCGGTCTCGGTCGTTAAGTGCAGTCGGTCGACCACTGCGCTGTCCATGGTGGGATGTTATGCCTGAAATTTCATACTCTCGGCACACTCTTGACACAGTGGATCTGGGAATGTTGAATTCCCTAACGATTTCCGAAATAGCATGACCCATGCGTCTAGCTCCAACTAACATTCCGCGTTCAAAGTCTGTTAATTCCCGTCGTGCGGTCATCATCACGTCAAAACCTCTTCACATGAATAACTTGAACAGAAATGAAAGCTCTGCGAAAGCACTGCGCATTTATACCTGTTCTACGCGATGCTACTGCCATCTAAAAATTTGCATATTGCTATCCCATGACTTTTGTCACTTCAGTATATATATATATATATATATATAATATATAGCTGATGGTCGATGGATTAATGGGCAAGCCCTCGGTGCCCCAGGTTTAATGTTCGAGTCCTGGCGGTACCAGGGATGTTTGTAGCGTTTCAGAATCCACTTTAAGCCGTCTAATATCATTTAACTTTTAGCCAGTCTAATATCACTATAGAGCCTAGAGCTGACAACCGTACCCCGTAAAAAGGAAGCATCTTCTGTCTCGAAATCTGTCAGTGGGGTGACGGTCTTATCCACCATGAGGCTGTTGCGCCATTGATGAAGGAAAAAAATATATGATCAAAATATAAAGTATAGAGATATATTTCATTAAAAATTTTAATATCTAATTAGAAGCAAAATTAAATAAATAAGAGCTTTTATATTTATTTTTAGGAAAATTTAATAAATAATCATATTAATTGGAAAATACATTTATTAAACATTCTTTTCAATAAAAGTAATGCAGTGTAAAATATGTTTTCAATAGATATTTAAAATTACTTCTTTAGTTTGAAATTATACTTATAACAGAAATTCATTTTTTTCATAATAAAAGCTTCAAATTTAATATGTTTATCTGCTGCAAACATCTGATAAAGGTTTGATTTATACATTTTAATAGAAAGTGTGTCAATTGAAATGTAAATTCAGGTAAAGAAATTCATAAGTAGACTTGATCAATATTATTTATGCTTCTTGATTAGAATTCTAAATGTAAATGTTGTTTGCAAGTACTCACGTTTATCAAATAAATAGTTTAAATTTGTATTTCAATTACCTGTGTAAGAACAATGTTTTATTAAAGTTAAAATTCTTCTTATTCCGGATAGAAATTTCAAAAGATATTTATTTATCATATAAATATTTATAATTAGCCATCAAAATTAGTATTTACTTAGCTCTTTCTTCATTTATTTGTATTTCATTACCATTGATGTATCACATTGACGTTTGCTGTAACATTAATTTTTTTTTGAAATCTATATTTTTGGCGCACTAACGCCACAAAACGTTTCATTTCTAATTTTAATAAAAATTTATAAGATTACAGGATTGTAGATAGAGATCATGTAGTATTATAATAGCACTACCCACTCTTACTTTTGATTATTTTTAATCCAATTTTCAATTATAAAGGAGTAAAGAAATAAACTAAGTAAATATAAGGATAAATAGTAAGTAAATATAAGGATTCAAATACATCATTTATACTGCAACAAATATTATTTTTAGCATAGAATATGCTTTATATATGGGTCAACTCACTGAAATTGCTTTTCTACAATTCATTAATGCTGCTGCTGTTCTCGTTACTATGGTAATGCACGTGATATGGCAAATACAATTGATTTTAGGAAACAAAACAACTTTTTATTCAATCATGAAAATTGTTCTTAGTATGGTAATGATAAAATTCCTTTGTCTTAGGTTGTTTGTTGATAGATATCAAATCCATTTTAAACAAGATTGGTAAAAGCATATTTAATTTAAAAAATTTAAAATCTCTTATGATAATTAGAGAAATAATTGTGTTTAAGAGAGAAAAATATCTCATATAATAAAGATGAAACATTTTGTAGTAAAGAATATCACCATGAAATTAAACGTAAACGTAATGAGGAAAAATGTTATACATTCTGTAACGTCTCGGCCTATACTAGACCTATAATGGCTCCAAAAAGAGGGCCCCCTTCCGTTTAATGGAAAAAAACTTAATATTTATTTACAAGCATTATAGATATATACAGAACTTTATTTACAAAGAGATATAAAAAATATAAATTAGATTCGCAAATGCAGTTAACTCCAAGGTCGGAGAATTTCAGAGTCTACGACGAATCTAACGTACCCGATTTGAAGCAGACCTTAATTGTCACACGGCGTGGTACATGAAACCACAAAAGGCTCACTTTGTAAATAGGCTGAATCTCCTGCCTATTCACTTACAGAAAAAGAGAAAAACAACACTTGTCGATTCCGCAGAGCGTCCTTCTTCTTTCTCCAAAAGCATCCCTTTTCGAAAATCCGAGAAGGGGTGGGTCAGTTTCCTCACTTCTTATTGTAATAGACACTTCCTCAGCCCATAATCTATCACCAATCACGATACAACAACTCATGACATAATCCATATCCCATTTGTAATGTTTTCGACTTGTGAAGGTCGAACAGACAATCGGTAACTTCATGGTCTCGTTATCCACGACACAGATTATTTACTATCAGATTTGAGTGACAAGTTGTTTTCATTAGTGCAAAACACTAATTGCATGTAATATAAATATCCATAACACCGCTTATCTGCTGTCAGATTTGAATAATAAGTTGTTATTAAGCACTTGTTAAAGAATATACATTCCTGTCGCTTCGAAACAGAAATGCTATGTATTCTTGCAGGAAAAAATACTACAATTCCAATTAATACTAAATGTAAAATCACTGTACCTACCACAAAAAATTTTCCTATTCTGATTTCTGCTTTGCTAGAATTTCGCACATTAAACTGTCAAAATAATGCAAGGGCTGCAATAACAATATTAATAAGTTATTATTTTTATTAATAAAAATATGTATATATGACTTATAAAATATGTTCTATGCTTGTTATTTGTATCAAATATATATTGGGGTTTTTCGTACACGACGGTTAAGCAAATAAAAAAAAAAATTTTAAATAGATTCATTCTATTTTTTTTATATATATATGCGGAAGACAAATCGAAGCAACTGTAACGCATTTAAGCAAAAAACATCTGTTTCAGTTTCTGTGAAGAACTTTTGAAAAGATTATTACAACCATCGAAAAAAAGAAATTTGGATTGCCGTAATGGCTTTCCCATCTTTCACACAAAAAAAGCCATTTATTTCCAATTTTTCACTCGCCTGTGTTCCGTCCTATATAGAGATGCCTTTTAAATTACTATTTAACGTCAAATAGTGGGAAAAAAACACTGGAAGATGTCGATATTTACTACTTGAAAATGTTTTAGTTACCGACTTCCACTTCTCTAAACATAACTCTAACAACAACAAAAAGATGGGAAAAAAAAAAAAGAAAACATGACCACACAAACTTTTCCTTTTGATGTTAAAGAACTAGTCCAAACATCATTGGCATTTTGTTTTCGTTCTGAACAAAAAGAAAAAAAAGAAAAAACTCTCGCACGCAAAAATCAAAAGGACAGAAACGACGTAGAAAAAGATTCAGAAAATCAATTTCTGTGTGTGTGTGTACCTTGTATTGAGATCGAGTCTTATTTTTTTTTTTATTCCTTCTTATTTTTTCTTCTTCCTTGGGGCATTTTGGTATCTTTTTACCTTGAAGATTGATTTCTGACAACTGTTCCATGCCAGGATATGTACTGGGATATCAATAACAATGTCAGCTTGCAACCAGAAGTTTGCGAATAAAAAAAAAATATCGCTACGTAAGTTCAGTGGAAAGTAATTGAAACTGTCCAGCTACAACACGAAGAGCAAAATGTCATTTCCTTCTATTAGGACACATTTCTAATATCTTACAGCAAAAAGAAGAAAAAAAATTGTGCTCCACGTGCCAAAATTTATGAGCATCAGAAGTTTTAATGCGAACGCGAATAGCTGATACATATTGATAAGTCATGAACATATTGAGCATCTGTAATTGGATGAATAAAAGGAATTAATTTTTTTCTCAGAATTCTCATCATAAATGCATTTTCGTGTCTAATTAAGTAATTGATTTTGTGCAATAAATGGATTTATTTTTCATTTATTTCCGTAAAAAAAATAAACATTTTATGAATATTTACACGAATATTTGCGTGATGTCAGAGAAAAGTAGACAAGAGTTATTCATAATTTGTTTTCTGTGAACTCTGTCTTATTAAAAGCAATAGTTGTGTGGGACAGTGAAAATCACGACACAGGTAAATAAAAGAGAAATAATTCATTTTATTGATGGACAATAACGTATTTTATTTGCGTCCTACATTTATTTTCCAAATTAAAAACAATAAAGCCAAGTCATTTTGTTAACGAATTAAAAAATTAAAAAAGTGCTGAAAATATGAAAGTGAATGATATGATAAACACAAACAATGAAATAACAATTTATTTCTCAAATGAATGTTGAAAAATACTGTTTATGGAAAATTTATGCAGGTATTGACAAAACCATTTCGTAGAATAATTCCAGGATATGTTGTTTTAAATATTGTTTTGCATAATATCCTGGAAAACAATATTTATGACAACATGTTTTAAAGACTGTATGTCTATACAGATTTGACGCATTTGAGGCCCAAAGTGGAATTGACCGATCCTTTTGAAATTCCAACATCATCAACAAGGTCTCTAATTGTAAATTGATGGTTTGCAAGCACCAAATCTTTAATTTTTTGAACGTGAGCTTCGTCGGTTGAGGTTGATGGTCGACCAGAGCGCTCTTCGTCTTTAACGCGTTCTCTGCCTCCTTTGAACTGTTTATTTAACATTACACTTGTAAACATTTATTTCCGGTATAAGAATGTTCAACGAATGCCTTCTGCAACATTCTATACGTTTCCGTAAACAAAATTTAATGCAAGTTCTTTGCTCAATTAATTCAGACATTTCAAATCAGTTTTATCGTCTTACAAAACCAAGCGTAACTAAACTCTAATGAATATTTTGATGTCAAATTTTCCACAGATGTCAAGGACAGTACCAGCAACCTAAAAAGGAAAAAAATTGAAATTCCATAAGCCCCGGAAATTTTAAATTCAAAATTGATTTTACTTTTTGGACACAGTAGTACAGTTTTTTGTAATTTGTTTTCAGTGAACTCTGTTTTATTAAAAGGAATAGTTGTGTGTGACGGTGAAAATCACGTCACCGGTAAATAAAAGAGAAATAATTCATTTTATTAATGGCAAATGTATTTTATTCGCGTCCTACATTTATTTCCAAAATTAAAAACAATAAAGCCAAGCCATTTTGTTTAAAAAATTATAAATAAAATAAAAAAGTGAATTACACGATAAACACAGATAAACAATAATGAACTATATTCTAATAATTTATTTCTCAAGTGTTTACTAAAAACGCTGTTTGTGGATAATTTACTCCAGGATACTGGCAAAAACATTTCATGTAATAATTCCAGGATATGTTGCTTTAAATATTGTTTAGTATATTATCCTGGAAAAAAATGAGACAACACGTTGACAAAAATGAATGACGTATAAACACAAACAATTATGAAATATATTCTGGCAATTTATTTCTCAAAAGAATGTTTACTAAAAACTCTGTTTACGAAAAATTTACTCCAGGATACTAGCAAAAACATTTCATGTAATAATTCCAGGATATGTTGTTTTAAATATTGTTTAGCATAATATCCTGGACAAAAAATAATTAGCATGTTTCAAAAACTGTATATCTATACAAATTTAAAATCTTTCAGGAATATTTAATTTAATCTGATCGTGATTTAATTTAATCTGATCTGATTTAATTAAAATTATCGTGATTTATTTAAAAATCATTTTAAAGCTCTTTGGGAGCAAATGTATAAAAGTTTTGTAGAATAATTCCAGGAAAAACATTTCGTAGAATAATTCCAGGATGTGTTGTTTTAAATATTATTTAGGGTAATATTCTGGACAAAAAAATATTTAGGACAGTATGTTTTAAAGATTGTGTATCTATACAAATTTAAAATCTTCCAGGAATATTTAATTTAATCATACTGAACAAATAATTTTATGTATTCTAACGTTTTCATATAATTGAAAACATAATTATTGATTTATTAAGCTATTTAAAATCATTCGAAATAAATTTAAAAATCATTTTAAAGCTTATATAAAAATTGCTGCAATGTATTGATGATATGATTGTTCTGTTTGTTATGGAGTGTATGTTTTTGCAAATAATTAGTACATAATAATTAAATTATATAAAGGAGTATTACAAATCAATGTGACCGGCTCTTGACTCAGTGGCAAAGTGCGTCTCTGGTGAGCATTAGGGTTGAGATCCAATCTTCTGGAGGCTTTATTGTAGACTCGTTAGTAATGTACAGTATCTTGCCTGGTTTTTCCGACCACATGGTGCACGTTTTCCGTTTTATACCATACCATATAATACACAAATGTGGGGTAGTTCACTGAAAGTTCTGCCGGAAGGAAGTGTGGCGACATGGAGACAAATCAGACTTTTACCTATGGATGCTCTATCACAACAGAAGCTGTCCCTCCATCCATGAGTAGATATTCATGGGATGTCCCCGCCCAGATGGCCAATTGACGAGCGCTCTGGCTACTGGTACCACAGGTTTCAGGTTCGAATACTGACGGAGGCATGGTTGTTTGTTAGTGATTCAGAATCCTCGTTAAACTGTAGGTTCCGGCCTAATTAGTCTAAAGTGTGCAAAAAATGACCGTAAAGCGACAGACCAAACCATGGGATGTCCGCCCCGCACTGCAGGATACTGAAGATAACACATAACAAACACATGACACAAAAATATGTCCTTATATATAAGATTTTTAAGTGCCATACGAAATAAAACGGATAATATATTTATAAAGTAATATTAAAGCTATTATTCTCTGATTATGTTAAGAAAAAGAAATGAACAATATCAAGCATTTTCTACACGATTTATACGGTTACAATATTTAAAGTAATTATATATTAAATAATATATATTATATTATTTAAAACTTATATTTATGTATAAGTGTGTACTATCGTGTGTTATTATCAGCTTATCTGTAAACACACTGTTTTCTCTATTCTAATATGCACGTTCTATGCTTATATGCGTGTCAGAATATCGCACAATGAACAACATTTATGTTTTATGGTCTGCTTTGCTTTACAACCTCCCTGTCTGCTACAACTAATTTGAATGACACTGTATAAATATTTACTGGAACCTTTAAACAAAAATGAAGTCAATGATCAATTTAAAATAGCACTCAGTGACAAAACAGCTTCAAAATGGTGGTGCACGAGTCGTTTATGATGCGTATCACTTTAAAACTTATGTCTGTCCGCTACAACAAATTTGAACGACGTTGTGTAAATATTTACGAGGGCTTTTAAACTGAAACAAAGCCAATGATAAATTAAAAATGGTGACAAAATTTTCGACAAAATGGCGCACTGGTAGGTTTGATATTCCGTTCCATTTTTCTGCAGAACAAAAGAGTTACTACACTTCCGAGACCGCGTGAATAATTGACCTTCGCTCACCGTTTCTCCTCCATCTTCGCTTAGAGCTAAAATATTCATAGATGTGAATGGGAAATCTGCATAAAAAACGCATTTTCTGTCCTTTTCAAAACCTTACACGAATGAATCTGTTTGTTTATTTTCAGCAAACTATCAGCAACGTGGAAAGATGTCTTGAAGGAATGGGTTTTATTTCAGAAAGAAATCTAAGGATTCATTTCCTCAAGAAAGTCCGTACCTCTTTACGAGGACGTTAGGAACATCGCACGATCTTTCTTATGCATTGAAAATTTTTAACACCGAACAGTTTTTATAGCGAGCATCTCATAGAGATAACATAGAAAGAAAATAAGGATATTTTAATAATTTTGAATTTTTACTCAAATAGCAATTTATTATTCAAATAAGCCTACATAAAAATTTAATTTATGTAATTATTATATCATTCTAATTTTTTTATCAGATTTAGTACAGAAAAACAATTTAAAATAACATAAATAAAGTTAATCGTTAACTGATAACAAATAACTTATTAAATTATAATTTAACTTGTAAGTTACTGTTAATTAGTTATTAACTTATGTTAAATTATACTGTTAATAAGTTATTAACTTATAACTTATAATAAGTTATTGTTAATAAGTTATTAACTTATAACATTTTAACAATAACTTATTAATTATTGATTATTATAACATTATTTATTTTATTAGAATTAGTACAGAAAAGCAATTTAAACATTAACGTTAAATAATAACGTTAACAGTTAAATAAAAACGTTAAAATAACAATTAATATTAACTATAACATTAACCGTTAAACGTTTTTATCTATTACGTTTCATCACAAATCTAAATTCCGTCAAATTCATCTAAATTTCATCACTAAATCCCAATTTCTGACAATAAATAAGTTTGAAAAGGAAAATTGATTCATAATCAACTATTCTTCTGGTTATCAAACAACATTCCTTTTGATTACACTTTTTAGATTTTGAATACTACAAAATTTGTAATAAGTGTAAAAGAAAACTTGATAAACAAATACAAGTTAAATGCTACCCTATGTATGTTGTGGCAACTCAAGCCACGTACTCTTGATAATCCCTACAAAAGAGAAACCGTTTCGTATATTCCCTATTCGCTGAGGAATTCCCCAGATGGTAATTAAATTCGGTTGAGGTAAGACCTCTATTGTAATCGGTATAAATCGATTTGGAAATTATATCGAATTAATGGAAATGTTATAAATGGATAATAGATTTTTATAGATTGTGTGTGTTAAATGTCTATGCGTTGGTTGTTATTGTTTGAATAACATAATGAAAAGGCAAATTTGGAAGTTATATTTGAAATGGATAGTACACAAACAAGGACCTTGGCCAGTGATATTTAGCACACATTTAAAGAAATATTCAACTTTCAAGTCTTTCATTGCATGAGGGAATATAATTTAATTCTTAGCATACCAAACATTTAAAATATGCTAATCTTAAATTCGTTGTTATTTAGAAATTACTTTTATTCACATACTTTTGTTAAAAATAAATGAACTTGTTTTCTTTCTTAATTACAACTATGCAAATAAATATATCACTAAATTTATTTTTGATTCATGTATTCCTTTTAAATAAGTTACTATAATATTTATAAGTTTTTGTGTAATAATATGAAATCTTTTGCTTTTACATATGAGCACAAAGTGTAGTTAATATCAAGATTATTTACTCAGCAAGTGCATGTAATACAACGCAATAATTGTATGTTGCGTGGTCATTTATCATGCTTGTATGATTAATCTTCAGATCAAGTCCATAAATTCGCAAAGTCTTTGTGAAGAGGAAGGAATTACGACATTAACATGTCTGAAAAGTTGTAGCTCCAAAGGAGGAAGTCTGACTTTTTTTTTCAGAAAAAAGGGAGATTTATTGCAGTTCGAGAGACTTCTAAGGAGATCCATATTTATATGTCATATAGTAGTAAACCCAGAAAATTATAACTAAAATTCTTTACTATCCATGGGAGACGTTACTGGTCATGTAAACATGTCCCCTTTAATTTTCTCTGAATCTACTTATTTTAATATCAGTGACTATAACATGAGTTATAACATGTGATAACAATATTGTCCTCTTACTCACTAGCTAGTGAGAAGTTGTTGTGTTGTGACTAACCCTCAGTGTCCAGCAGCGAAGGACACCCCATGAGTAATCCACTCATGGATGGAGGGAAAGAGGGCAGCTTATGTTGTGGTGGAGCACCCATGAGTAGAAGTCTGACTTAGCTCCGCTGAAGAAGGAAGGCAGTGCCTTCCGGGAGGACTTTTTATCTTTTGTTTAATGCGGTACTACCCCGCATTTGCGTATCGTATAAGAGAAAATACGTAAAACCCCCATCACTTAGTCTGACTAAGGAGGCAAGATGGTGAACATCATAAACGACATCGGGTCTCCTCGTTTTTGAAACAGTGTCTACAACAATGCCGCCAGCGAATTGTACCTCAGGCCTAATGCTGAACAGCGGCACACCTTACCACTGAGCCGCGAGTAGGGCGCTAATGAGAAGTTCCGCTAGGCGACGTGTAGGAATGAGAACATTTATCAAACGTACAAACATTTATTAAAAACGGACAGATTAGGCATTGTACTTCTGAAATTAGAGAATTTTGTTCGAGACCCGGATAAATGATACCGAACCGAATGTTTCTGTGGCTATACCCGATATTAACATGGTAACTTCGTTGATGGTAAGTTCTGTTGTAATCAAAAAGGAAGAGGAGGGGTGCAAAATCCCCTGGGAGGTTTGGTTTGGTTTGGTTTGTCACTGTCCGGTCATTTTGCGCATACTTTGGGCTAATTAGACAGGGACCTACAGTTTAACTTGGATTCCGAATCACTAACAAACATGCATGCCATCGCCAGGATTCAAACCTGAATCCTGTGGTACCCCTGAGAGGAGATCGTTTGAAATTGTGACAGCATAATGTGAAGTATAGCGAGTTCTTTTAATACTATTTAACTGCCACTTGCAGATATAGGCAGGCTTCAGACGAACACGTTCAGTGCTTAGATCATAGGGCGGAAGATCTTTTTAACAAGCCAGAAAAGGTGAGCAGAAGGATGTGTGCATACCCTAAATGTCACATGATGTAGCACGTTCTAAATCGAGGGGACACAAAGAAAATACGATTAACACAATCACTAATTAAACTAACGTCGATTAGTCATTGCCTATCATTTTTTTCAAATGTTGAATATTACTCGAACTAAATGGGCATGACACCATCATTATCACTCACTAAAAGGTTTTTTAATTCCATTTTTTGTTATATTAAGTTTTATTCTACTTCTTTTCTCAATAAAAATCTCCTTATAATTACAAGAAATAATTAAATGTCATTCAAAAAAGAGAAAAATTAAATAATTTCATCTTAAAAGAAACATTCACATCATTTCAAAACACATTAAATTTGCAACCAAAAGGAATTATTTAATACGAAATAATAACCTCGCATTTAAGAATGATGATACGCCAGCTTTTATACGGCAACAAAAAATATATAATCAACTTGAATAATTCATTGCCGATTTTAAATATTATCTTTCGCATCATCTGTCTTTTCAATTTGAATCTCAATCATTCTTTGGAGAAACTGAAGAAGAGAAAAACGAAAAAGAGAATGATCATTCTTTAATCAAAAAAGAGAGAATTAAGTTATCACGGGAGAGGGATATTGATTTTGTATTTTTGCAAAGGGAGTCAAGAAAGACATATTGCCTTTCTCCAAGTTCCTATTAATCTTGCTGTATTTAAACGGTGCAAAGAAGAAAAAATGAAGCAAAACGGTTGTCTGAATTGTTCGGAATGAAAAATGCAAATTATAAATGCTAGTCAAACAACATTGTTTCTTGTTTTTTTTAATTTAGTGTTTGCTGTACTTTGCAAAGAAGATTGTTAAATATCGTAAAAAAACGAATATCGCTGCAGATTCTTTTTACAAACATACCTAATATGTAATTTTTTTTTTTTAACCAGAAAAAAAAAGTATTTTAATTTGTTAAGTGATATTTTGAATATATCAATGAAAATCCTAAATACAAGTTTTTTTTAATATGATCCTATAACATTTTAAAGCAACGCAAATTATAATTTATATATATATATATATATATATATATATATAAATTCCAGCGTATAACGCGCTCCTGTAACTTCAAATTATATTTTTAGTTTTTAGGTACACTCCTCGTATAATACACACCTTTTTTTTTACGAAGAAACCTGAATTGTACATGTGCGATGTTATTATCTTAAATGTAATCACATAATATTTTAAAGATATATATATATATATATATTCCGGCGTATAACGCGCTCCTATGATTTCAGAAAAAATCTCCTATACATGACGCTCTCCCATAATTTATAATAATTGCTCCTATAACTGAGCTCCTATAATGTACATTTTTAGTTTTTAAATACATTCCCCGTATAACACACACCTTTTTCTATACAAAGAAACCTGAATTGGACATGTGCGATGTTGTTATCTTAAATGTGATCTTATAATATTTTGAAGGTAAACAAATTGAAGCCATATCAATATATATATATATATATTCCGGCGTGTAACGCGTTCTTATAATTTCAAACTAAATTTTTAGTTTTTAGGTACATTCGCCGTATAACACGCGCCCTTTTCTTAGCGAAGGAACCTGAATTGTACTTGTGCGATACTGTTATCTTTGAAATCAACCCTTCGAAAATTTTCGTCAGACTTGCAAGCAATGGCATACTGAATAGACAAGGCATAAAGGGATCAATATATGTGGGAGAAATGCTTGTGGGTGTAAATGTCTGAATTCAATGCAGGTATGGTATTACATTCTATTCTAGAATTTCGAGTAACGGGCGACACAAATTGGTCTAAGTACGCATTTCATATCCGAAATAATTAGCACAATTAGGTGTCAATTTTTTTCTCTTTCTCCAGTGATTTGCAGTGAACATTGAAAGCTTTAGTAAATAGCATTTGCTTTAATTGAAATACAGTTGATCTATACCTTTTTGTTGTAAATATGACTCCAGTTAAACGAAACAAACGCAGTGCTGGTTTCAAATGCAAAAAGTCATTCGGTTTGTGAAAAAATTCAAAATCGTGGTGCAGCAAGGATTTTTGAGTTGGAAAAATAACAATACATTGAGTGGAAGAAAAATGAATCTCCAATAATTAATATTCCAATGAATATTAGTGCTCTGCGGGAAGGTGTAACTAAATGGCCTATCCTAGAAGAAAGCTGTGCGAAATAGGTTCTAGAAAATCGCCTGAATGATTTAATTGTAACAAGAGACAGCGTACGTTTATTTGTCTTAAAGTGGGCAAAAAAGAATATAAATGTAACTTAAAACTAAATCAAGTTTGAGTTTGTAATGGCAAGTAATAATTTAGTTATATGAGGAAAAAAAAGTTTTGCAAAGGCTTCCAAAATATTTGTACATCAAATTGATGTTCCCAGAAGTATGTTATTGATCTACAAGGTAAATATAATTATTTACTGTAATGTATTCCAATATGGATTAAACTCCAATAATGTTTGATTTGATAGGAAATTAAACAATTAATATGAGAAAACCGTTCACATATAAACAACAAGTCACGAAAAATGCTACTTCATTGTAGTGCTTTCTTATTTAGCGGACGGTACAAAATTAAAACCCTTAGTTATTTTTAAAAGTAAGACAACACTGAAATTATAATTTTACAAACAGTGTTTTCATTCATGTTCTGGAAGAAAACGGTGCAAAATGGTGGATGTTTGGAAATTGGATTGCGGATGTTTGAGAAATTTTTGGCGAAAGCGCCCTTTTACCTTTAATATTCCAGAAAGTCTTTTAATTTGGGATATATATAGCTTAATTATAACGTAAGAACTATAATGTTATTTTTATAACGAACTATAACGAATACAGTTATTTTGTTCCAGTTTGTTATTATTATCCAGTTTTAACTTAGTTATTTTGCTTATTACTTCGTTTGAATAGTTCGTAGCCATGAACTACCAAAAAAATGTTGTTAATTATTTTTAATTGATTAAAAAAAATTATTTTTTATGGTCATCAAATTATCACGCTACCAAATAACCGTAAAAAATCAACAGTATTATTTTTTAATTGATTTCCCAAACAAACACTATTCCATTCTTAAAAATAAATGCTAGCGGATTAATAGATAAAAAGAGAACTTCGTCAAAAATGACCAACTAATTTATAGTTATTAAACCAATTTATATTTAGGAGATTTATTTAAAATCCCAACTCTTTAATACATACATATAATTTTTTTAATAAAATTTACTAAATTAATTATTTTTATTTTCTATAAGCCGGGTACCATATGCTAGTTATTTTATAAATGCACAGCACAATATTTACAATTAATTTTGGGAAATGGTAAAATATCTGAAATCAAAAATGTAATTAAAAACGCAATCAACACTTGAGGATAGAAGAAACTACAATGCATTCGTGAATCACCTAAATATTAAAGCATCTGAATCATGTAGGAAATGCATGAAATGTACTCTCAGATTCAAATATTTAATTCACAGTATTTACAATTAATTTTGAGGAATGGTAAAATGTTTGAAGTCTAAAATATAATTAAAAACACAATCAACACTTGAGGATAGAAGAATTACAATGCATTCGTGCATTTCTTAAATATTAAAGCATCTGAATCATGTAAGTAATGCATGAAATGTACACTCAGATTCAAATTGATACACTCGGTGCAAAATAGAAGTTATTTAAATATTTTAATACGATAAACCACCAAGAACATCCATTGGAATACATACATAATAGAGATACTTCCCATGTGATAAGTCGTATAAATTCTCAGGAGGTTTCATTTAATACATCAAATTGTCACGGTGACATATTCCGAAATTCAAATAATCTTCCCACAACCGCAATCCAATTCATGGCAATTGCCTGTTGGCTATGGTTTCAATCTATTCATGGCCTGCACTTGTCTTCATTGCTAAGCGTTCCCCCTCACTATGAATGAAGAGAACGATTTAATTAACTGAGAATTTTAGATTAGGTCACATGTTTGTGGGCGGTTTATAATTTTGCGTCCTAATGAACTCGCTCTCACGCGATTCAGTGGAGGAACGAATCGATTTTCATTTACTACAAAAGGTGGATGAAATATCGTAATCGGAGGACATGCAAAATTCGCAAATAATGCGGGGTTGTTAATTACTCTGAAATGGATGAAACTCTAATAATGTTTGATATGATAAGAAATTAAACAATTGATGTGAAAAGAAAAACCGTTCACATAAAAACAAGTCACGGAAAATGATACATCATCGTAGTGGTTTCCTATTTAGCGGATGGTGCAAAATTAAAACCCTTAGTTATTTTTAAAAGAAAGACGACACTGAAATTATAATATCACAAGTAGTGTTTTCATTCATGTTCTCTAAGCTAGATGGATAACGGAGAAAAATGGCAGATGTTTGGGAACTGGTTTGTGGATGTGTGAGAAATTTTTGGCAAAAGCGCCCTGTTACCATTAAGATTCCAGAAAGTCTTTTAGTTTGGGATATATATATAGCATAATTATAACGTAAGAACTATTACGTTGTGAATGTTAACGTTAATAAAAATGTTTTATTTCCAGTAAAGGAGCAAAGTTGGGTAACATCTACTAGTTATTTTATAAATGTACAGCATAATATTTACAATTCATTTTGGGAAATGATAAAATATCTGGATTCGAAAATATAATTAAAAACATCTACACTTGAGGGTAGAAGAAATTACAATGCATTCGTGCATTACCTGAATATTAAAGCATCTGAATCAGTAAGTAATGCATGAAATGTACACACTCAGATTCAAATTGATACACACGGTGCACAATAGAAGTTATTTAAATATTTCAATACGATAAACCACCAAGAACATCCATCGGAATACATAATAGAGATACTTCCCATGTGATAAGTCGCATAAATTCTCAGGAGGCTTCATTTAATACATCAAATTGTCACGGTGACATATTCCGAAATTCAAATAATCTTCCCACAACCGCAATCCAATTCATCGCAATTGCCTGTTGGCTATGGTTTCAATCTATTCATGGCCTGCACTTGTCTTCATTGCTAAGAGTTGCTTCCCTCTCTATGAATGAACAGAAAGATTTAATTAACTGGGAATTTTAGATTAGGTCACATGTTTGTGGGCGGTTTATAATTTTGCATCATAATGAACTCGCTTCACACGCGATTCAGTGGAGGAACGAATCGATTTTCATTTACTACAAAAGGTGGATGAAATATCGTAATCGGAGGACATGAAAAATTCGTAAATAATGCGGTGTTGTTAATTACTAAGTACTAAGTTCTTTATGGTATGGAATTGTTTTTTTATTATTTACTCTTTTTTTTCTTCCACCTTGCAATTTGTTATTGTGAGGTAATTATGAATCGTTGATGTCTTCGGAAATGAGGTTCAATCATTTCCTCTTTAAAAAAGGAGTCGATAAAATTTTCTATCAAACTTTTTAATTGAAAAAATATTGGTAGTTTTTTGTTGTTGTTGATAAAATTATTACTTTTATTTAAGATAAATCTTATTTTAAATTAATATTGTTCTTTTCTATTTTATATTTGTTAAACCAATTTATATTCAGGAGAATTATTTAAAATCGCAAACCTTAAATACATGCGGATAAATTTAATAAAATAATAAGTCAAAGCCCGGTAGCATATACTAGTTATTTTATAAATGCACAGCACAATATTTACAATTAATTTTGAGAAATGGTAAAATGTCTGGAATTAAAAATATAATTAAAAACAGAATCAACACTTCAAGATAGAAGAAATTACAATGCATTCGTGCATTACCTAAATATTAAAGCATCTGAATCTAAGTAATACATGAAATCTACACTCGGATTCAAATTGATACACGCGGTGCAAAATAGAAGTTATTTAAATATTTTAATACGATAAACCACCAAGAACATCCATTGGAATACATACATAATAGAGATACTTCCCATGTGATAAGTTGTATAAATTCTCAGGAGGCTTCATTTAATACATCAAATTGTCATGGTGACATATTCCGAACTTCAAATAATCTTCCCGACCGCAATCCAATTCATGCCTGTTGGCTATGGTTTCAATCTATTTATGGCCTGCACTTGTCTTCATTGCTAAGGGTTCCTCTCTCTATGAATGAACAGAAAGATTTAATTAACCGGGACTTTTAGATTAGGTCACATGTTTGTGGGCGGTTTATAATTTTGCATCATAATGAACTCGCTCTCACGCGATTCAGTGGAGGAACGAATCGATTTTCATTTACTACAAAAGGTGGATGAAATATCGTAATCGGAGGACATGCAAAATTCGTAAATAATGCGGCGTTGTTAATTACTAAGTGCTAAGTTCTTTATGATATGGGCTTTTTTATTATTATTTACTCTTTTTTTTTTTCCTCCTTGCAATTTGTTTCTGTGAGGTAATTATGAATCGTTGAAGTCTTCGGAAATGAGTTCTTTCGGAAATGAGTGAATTTTTCTCTTTAAAAAAAAGGTCGATAGAACAGTAGATTATTAAAATGTTCTATGAAACTTTTTAATTGAAAAAATATTGGTATTTTTTTTTTTTTGATAAAATTGCTATTTTTATTTAAGATAAATCTTATTTTAAATTAATATTGTTCTTTTCTATTATTGATTCGTTTAATTTACTTTCAGAAAATAAATTACAGAAATTATATTAATAATTAATTATTCAATAAACAAGATTGTAAATTAAAACAATGTGATTACTTTTGCTTAAAATGTTTCATTAATATGTAATGCTTGTTATTTTTAATGTTGTTGTTATTTTCCGATGCCAACATATGGAAGAAATGGCCGAGTGACTAGCTCTCTGGCGCTCAGTGCAACAGGTTTCGGGTTCGAGGGTCATGGATGTTTGTGGTGGTTCGGAATACACTTTAAACAATAAGCCCCGGTCTACTAAGACTGTTGGGCATATGTTTGAATAACCCTACTATGTAAAATGAAAGCATCTCCTGTCTCGAAATCTGCAGTAAGCAGGGGACGTTGGGCAACCGTGGGGTTGTTGTGCCAATGAGAAAGAAAAAAAAATAACACTTTGAGCAAAGTTATTCGCTATTAGAAAGGAAGAAAGGCAGCAGATTCAACGTTACTCTGAGTGCATCACGAGAGGGAACGCCTGCTATTGTGTAGGGGCAACATCTCAGAGTTGGCCTCCTCCTATTTGAGTCTAAGTTATTTTTAATGTTACTGATGGACTTATCAATTATTCAAATTCTTTAATTTCGATTTTCAACTATTTCTAAAGTGATAATAAATATATTCAATAAATGTCAAGATCTTTAAGCAATCTATTTTAATCTTCGTATAAAAAATCACAATTTCCTTTATAAATTCTATTTTAAAGCAACAATGGATGTACAATGGATTTGAAGTGCAATGGATAAATAATCATTAATTATTTTTAATATGTTTCTTACTGATATTATGTGAATTTTTCAATAATTTTTTCTTTCGTAAAACATCATTGATAGGGTTTCGTTTTCATTTACTTTTGGAACGAATAGAATAGAAATGAGGTTCTTCTGATATCTTCGTAAAAAGATTCAAATCTTTATTAAATAATTAATATAATTTTTCAAACAAACCTTTTTTGTTGTTTTCTTTTATCTTCTGCTTGTATTATACATTAAGTTCTACATTATGGTAAAACATAAAGTAAAGAATTATCTTAAAAAAATATTTCTTTTTAAATTTTTAGAATTACATTTGAAGCGATATAGATTGTTTATTTTTTGACATTCCTTTTTACTTGAAGATTATCATTTTATTGAAAAGTAATTTAAATATAAATACCACTTGTAATAAATAATTTAATTTAACAATATAAATATTTAACTTAATTTAAATATTAATACATTATTTTAAGTTAATTTCCTACTGTTTATTCATTTTTATCGAGATTTATAAATAATGAAATGCTAAAAATATTTGTATTTGAGTTTAAAATTATAAAGAACTACTTTATATTTAAAAATGATTTTAAAAAGAACTGTTGTTGTACTATTACAATGGATATATTTTTCGGATTTTTAAAACGTTAAAAAAAAGCGAACAAAAAGTTTTTAGATTTAAAAAAAAAAACTACAAATAACTAATTTAACTACTTATCAGATAACTATTTTAATAACTATAATAAAACATTTTGTTCATTTTATGCATCATTTAATTTAAACATTATAAAGAAAAAAGCATATTCTGTACTTTTTCAAGGACACTTCAAAATTTTGACATTATATTTTATTTTTCAAAAATGTTATTCACAGACATATATAAAAAAAACATTTTCACACCAATAGTTTCACGGAAATTCTCGAAAAAATATGGGACGTATTACGTATGAATAAATAATAATAACAAAAAGTTTGTTTCACTCTAAAAATTCAGTTTGTAGGGAATATCTTTCTTTTACAAAAAGAAAAACAGATTTTTTTTTTTATCATTCTTACCATCATTTCTGAAACTTAACTGGAACGTGAACAAATGTTTTTATAAAAAGTTTTTTCTTTATTTCTGTGTCTGCAAAAAATTTAAATTTTGTCTTTTTTTTTTAATAACATGATGCTATTGATTTTATGACCAGTTCATTTAGTATTCTAATAATGTTTAGAAATTAATATCTTTGATGAATAAATGAAAAATTTGATTTTATGTTATGACATTTTTTTAATCATATGATGAAAAATGTTTTCAAAGATTTATTTGAAAAGGAAATTAATCAAATAAATCAACTTAATTTATTTTGTGGTAGTTTTTATATTTAATAACTAAAAGGATGTAATTTATTATATAGTATATTCTTACTTCCCGATATAAATTTTTATCTGAAGTAAATTTCATTTGAAGAGCTAATGTAATTAATATCTTATTAACGAAAAGTTCCTTTAAAGTAAATTTAAATATATCAGCTTCTATTATGTAAAGTTATCAGCTAACTAAAATTTCGTGCAAACCCTAATAATCTAGCAAGTGTAAGGTAAGCTACTGTAAGGTTACTATTGTAAGTTTGATTTGCCGCTCTACGGTAAATTTTTTTGCACAATTTAGGCTAATTAGACTGGGACCTACAGTTTAACAAAGATTCCGAGCCACTTACAAACATTTATTCCACCGCCAGGATTCAAACCAGAAGTCTACGTTACCAAGGGCCAGAACGTTGGCCAATTGGCCATCAGGCAGCTACTACCGTGAGTGAATTATTGTAACTTTCAATTATTTAATTATATTTACAAATACACAGGTAATATGTAAATCTGAATGAAATTTAGAAAATGTATAGCAGATTCAACCTTACCTCAGAGAGATCTATACTGCATCTACATTGTACTATAGAAATTTGAAATTATTAATGCATAGTGATAGAATTAATGCATAATGATAGAATTCTATCAAGAGGGGGGGGTTATCAAGCACTTCAATGAATGTTGCTAATACTAAGACTGAAATGAATAATTGTGATAAATAATGCAGTACATTAAATAATCTCTTTGAGCCTAATGGGTGTATTTTTTGGTAATTCATGATTTTGAAGAAATTTCAAAAACGAAAGCTTGCTAGTGCTTTCAAAAAAATATTCTTAGGATATTTTAGTTTCTACGACGCATGCGATAGTACACAATAAGGAAAACAAAGTTTGTCCCTGATTTTTTTCTGAGAAAGAAAAATTACAAATCCCATAAGATTCTTTTCTGAGAAAAGAATTTTGAAAGATTTGTAATTCTGTATACATTTTTAAAGTATCATATATTTTTATAAGGAACTATATTTTTTTTTGAAAAATAGAAATAGTAAGAACTAAAACTTGTGTCTGTATTTAATTAAAAAACAAATTTTCTGTCTTAACTGGCGCCATTTGGTACCAAAAAATCAGATAAAAGGAAAAAAAATACGGTTTTTATTTAAATAAAAATAATTAATAAAGATTTTTTAGTTAGGCTTTGGCTATGCTATGAGGCTTGAGTTATGCTATGAATTTTTTGGGACGAAAGAGAAAAAAAATATTAAATATTAAATCTAAATATTAAAGCCTTTAGATTATGCATAAACAAGTACTTACATCCATTTTTACATGTATAAATAAATAAAAACACTAACTCATCTTTTTATGTTTACTCTTATTGAAAAAATTGTTCCCAAATTTCTGCAAATCTACTTGTTAAGACAACAATAACAATGTATTACTTGAGGAAGTGGGGGGACAGATGTTCCATGCGATTCCGAAGTGATTTATACATATTCCTCTCTCGTCCACAAACAGATGCGACGATAGACGAAAGTGATAAAGAATTCAGCTGCCATTACTGATACCAGCTCGGGAAAGAAAAAAAGAAAACAAGACGGTAATGTTTCTTGCGGGGCAAAAGAAGGAAAAAATCGGCTAATGCAATCCGGATCTTTTTCCGTACCCTTTCCACAGAACGTGACGAGAAATGTATCGTGGGGTTCCTTGAAAACATTGTTGTTTCTCATGTCGTCCGCATAATGATGTACAACATTTTGTAGACATCGATGCAAAAGAGTATTTTTTTTTATCGTAATCAATATCGATGCAAGTTTTTATTTTTTATTTTTTTAGATGTCTTGCATTTTTAATGGAGATAATTTATGATTTTGAGAAACTTTCAAAATATGGAAGAAGAAAAAGAAACGTAGTGTTTTCAAAGAAAATATTCCTAGGATATTTTAGTTTCTAAGACGGATGCGATATGATATTGAAAACAAAGTTTATTCATGATTCTCTTCTGAAAAAAGAATTTTGAGAGATTGTAATTCTGTATACTTTTTTTAAAGTATCAAATATTTTTGTAAGGAAATTTATTATTCTTGAGAAATAAAAATATTAACAACTAAAACTTTAGTGTACGTAACTATTTGATTAAAAAACAACTTTTCTTTGCTGTTTTAATTTAATCAAACGAAAGTTACAGAAATTATAACATACTTTTTCTGTTGAGGTTATTTCTATCCCCGAGCCATTATAAATACAACAATTCTATGTGTTGTAAAACGTTTAGTCGTTCGCATATTGATGTACGACATTTTGTAGACATCGATGCAAAAGAGTATTTTTTTTTTATCGTAATCAATATAGATACGGGTTTTTTTATTTTGATGACAGGTTTTTTTATTTTGTTTTTTAAAGAAAACAAGACGGTAATGCTTCTTGCGGGGCAAAAGAAGGAAAAACTCGGCTAATGCAATCCGGATCTTTTTCCGTACCCTTTCCACAGAACGTGACGAGAAATGCATCTCGGGTTCCTTGAAAAACATTGTTGTTTCTCATGTCGCTCTCATAATGATGGACGACGTTTTGTAGATATCGATGCAAAAGAGTATTTTTTCATCGTAATCAATATCGATAAAGGTGTTTTTTTCTGTTTAGATGTCTTGCATTTTAATGGAGATAATTTATGATTTTGAAGAAATTTCAAAAGAAAACGAAATCTTGATACAATTTTTAAGGAAAATATTTCTAGGATGTTTTAGTTTCTAAGACGGATGCGAAAGTACATATAATATTGAAAACAGAATTTTTTCCCGATTTTTTTTCTGAGGAAAGAATTTTGTTCTATCGTATTTGTTTTGTTCTAAGATTTGCAGTTCTATATACGTTTTTTAAAGTATCATATATTTTTGTAAGGAAATTATTTTTGAAAAATAAAAATAGTAAGAACTAAAACTTCAATGCATGTATTTAATTAAAAAAACAAATTTTCTGTTTTAACTGGCGCTATTTGGTGAAAAAGAAAATCTGATGACAGTAAAAAAAATAAGGTTTTTATTTAAAAAAAGATAATTAATAAAAATTTGTGCGTTATTTTTGGCAATGATTTTTAGCAACGAAAAAGAAATAAATGCAGAAAAAAAAAATGAACACCTAAATATTATAGTTTTTAGATTATGTTGGAACATAAACAAGTACCTACATCCATTTTTTACATATAAAAATAAACAAAAACAATAAATCATCTTTTTATGTTTACTCTTATTGATGAAATTGTTCCGAAATTACTACAAATCTACTTGTTAAGACAACAATGTATTACTTGAGGAAATGGGGGGACAGATGTTCCATGCGGTTCCGAAGTGATTTATACATATTCCTCTCTCGTCCACAAACGGATGCGACGATAGACGAAAGTGATAAAGAATTCAGCTGCCATTACTGATACCAGCTCGGGTAAGAAAAAAGAAAACAAGACGGTAATGTTTCTTGCGGGGCAAAAGAAGGAAAAACTCGGCTAATGCAATCCGAATCTTTTTCCGTACCCTTTCCACAGAACGTGACAAGAAATGTATCGTGGGGTTCCTTGAAAACATTGTTGTTTCTCATGTCGCCCGCATAATGATGTACAACATTTTGTAGACATCGATGCAAAAGAGTATTTTTTTTTTTATCGTAATCAATATCGATGCAAGTTTTTATTTTTTATTCTTTTAGATGTCTTGCATTTTTAATGGAGATAATTTATGATTTTGAAGAAATTTCAAAATATGGAAGAAGAAAAAGAAACGTAGTGTTTTCAAAGAAAATATTCCTAGGATATTTTAGTTTCTAAGACGGATGCGATATGATATTGAAAACAAAGTTTATTCATGATTCTCTTCTGAAAAAAGAATTTTGAGAGATTGTAATTCTGTATACTTTTTTTAAAGTATCAAATATTTTTGTAAGGAAATTTATTATTCTTGAGAAATAAAAATATTAACAACTAAAACTTTAGTGTACGTAACTATTTGATTAAAAAACAACTTTTCTTTGCTGTTTTAATTTAATCAAACGAAAGTTACAGAAATTATAACATACTTTTTCTGTTGAGGTTATTTCTATCCCCGAGCCATTATAAATACAACAATTCTATGTGTTGTAAAACGTTTAGTCGTTCGCATATTGATGTACGACATTTTGTAGACATCGATGCAAAAGAGTATTTTTTTTTTATCGTAATCAATATAGATACGGGTTTTTTTATTTTGATGACAGGTTTTTTTTTTTTTTTTTAAAGAAAACAAGACGGTAATGCTTCTTGCGGGGGCAAAAGAAGGAAAAACTCGGCTAATGCAATCCGGATCTTTTTCCGTACCCTTTCCACAGAACGTGACGAGAAATGCATCTCGGGTTCCTTGAAAAACATTGTTGTTTCTCATGTCGCTCTCATAATGATGTACGACGTTTTGTAGATATCGATGCAAAAGAGTATTTTTTCATCGTAATCAATATCGATAAAGGTGTTTTTTTCTGTTTAGATGTCTTGCATTTTTAATGGAGATAATTTATGATTTTGAAGAAATTTCAAAAGAAAACGAAATCTTGATACAATTTTTAAGGAAAATATTTCTAGGATGTTTTAGTTTCTAAGACGGATGCGAAAGTACATATAATATTGAAAACAGAATTTTTTTCCCCGATTTTTTTTGAGGAAAGAATTTTGTTCTATCGTATTTGTTTTGTTCTAAGATTTGCAGTTCTATATACGTTTTTTTAAAGTATCATATATTTTTGTAAGGAAATTATTTTTGAAAAATAAAAAATAGTAAGAACTAAAACTTCAATGCATGTATTTAATTAAAAACAAATTTTCTGTTTTAACTGGCGCTATTTGGTGAAAAAGAAAATCTGATGACAGTAAAAAAAAATAAGGTTTTATTTAAAAAAGATAATTAATAAAAATTTCTGCGTTATTTTTGGCAATGATTTTTAGCAACGAAAAAGAAATAAATGCAGAAAAAAAAATGAACACCTAAATATTATAGTTTTTAGGTTATGTTGGAACATAAACAAATACCTACATCCATTTTTACATGTAAAAATAAATAAAAAACAATAAATCATCTTTTTATGTTTACTCTTATTGATGAAATTGTTCCGAAATTACTACAAATCTACTTGTTAAGACAACAATATATTACTTGAGGAAGTGGGGGGACAGATGTTGCATGCGGTTCCGAAGTGATTTATACATATTCCTCTCTCGTCCACAAACAGATGCGACGATAGACGAAAGTGATAAAGAATTCAGCTGCCATTACTGATACCAGCTCGGGAAAGAAAAAAAGAAAACAAGACGGTAATGTTTCTTGCGGGGCAAAAGAAGGAAAAACTCGGCTAATGCAATCCGAATCTTTTTCCGTACCCTTTCCACAGAACGTGACAAGAAATGTATCGTGGGGTTCCTTGAAAACATTGTTGTTTCTCATGTCGTCCGCATAATGATGTACAACATTTTGTAGACATCGATGCAAAAGAGTATTTTTTTTTATCGTAATCAATATAGATACAAGTTTTTTTTTATTTTTTATTTTTAGATGTCTTGCATTTTTAATGGAGATAATTTATGATTTTGAAGAAATTTCAAAATATGGAAGAAGAAAAAGAAACGTAGTGTTTTCAAAGAAAATATTCCTAGGATATTTTAGTTTCTAAGACGGACGCGATAGTACATATGATATTGAAAACAAAGTTTATTCATGATTCTTTTCTGAGAAAAGAATTTTGAGAGATTGTAATTCTGTATACATTTTTTAAAAGTATCAAATATTTTTTTAAGGAAATTTATTATTCTTGAGAAATAAAAATATTAACAACTAAAACTTTAGTGTACGTAACTATTTGATTAAAAAACAAATTTTCTTTGCTATTTTAATTTAATCAAACGAAAGTTACAGAAATTATAACATACTTTTTCTGTTGAGGTTATTTCTATCCCCGAGCCATTATAAATACAACAATTCTATGTGTTGTAAAACGTTTAGTCGTTCGCATATTGATGTACGACATTTTGTAGACAAACAGTAAAACAGTATATTTTTATCGTAATCAATATAGATACAGGTTTTTTTATTTTGATGTTTTGCATTTTTAATGGAGATAATTTATGATTTTGTGGAAATTTCAAAATAGTGAAGAAGAAAACGAAAGCTTGATACTATTTTCAAAGAAAATATTCTAGGATATTTTAGTTTCTAAGACGGATGCTGCAGTACATGTAATATTGAAAACAAAGTTTTTTCCTGATTCTTTTCTGCGAAAAGAATTTTGAGAGATTTGTAGTTATATATACACTTTTAAAGTATCATATATTTTTGTAAGGAAATATTATTCTAGAAAAATAAAAATAAAAATACAAGAAACTAAACTTCAATCGATGAATCTGATTAAAAAACAAATTTTGTTTGCAATTTTAAGTTAATAAAAATGAAAGTTACGAGAAATTATAACATACTTTTTCTGTTACGGTTATCTCTATCCCGGAGCCATTATAAATACAACAATTCTATGTGATGAAAACGCTTATAAGAAAATTCTTTAATACTATTTCCTTAAATAAATAATTATTATCTTGAAAAATATGATAAATTCATATATTTTAGCTTGGAATTAGTTAGCTGTATTTGACAAACTTGGTTTCTAAAACCGGTTAAAGACAGGACATTAGAATGTCCTGTAGTTGATTACAGGGTTGTTGTTTTTTTTAATTTTAGCATCGAAATAGTATTGTTAACAAAACATCCCAAACAAAATTTCAAATATACTTTTTCATATTTTTTAAAGAAAATATAAATTTAAAGAAATAGAAAAGATTAATTAGATTATTTTACATATACCATTAATAGCTTATATTGTCAGATATATAACATATTTCAAAACTATAAATTACGAAATTTATTTTGCAACTGAGATCACGTGTTTGATTCTGCTTTCATGATAAGAGATCTTTATCTTTATGTTACAACAGCTTTCTATACTATCTTTAAGAATTAAGATTGCGTTTGATACATTGTGATATTACATTTTTTATGGTTTATTAATAACTTAGTTTTCTTTATTGATATAACTGCAATTTTGAGTTTTGCCGTCATTCTTATCCTTAGGATATATATATTTTCTACATATAATTACACAAAAAGCAAAAAGTTAAAATTTATTTATTTATTATAAAAATTAAATTAAAATAATACAAAAATAAACTTCTATATATAATCTATTTTTTAAAATAATAGAATGACAAGATCAGTTTATGTATAAAACTCTTCTAAATGTTTTTTTTCTAGCTTATTTTTGTTAAAGTTAAAAATTACTATCACTAATACTGGCTTTGGGGCCTGATGTCCGAGAGACTAGCGTTCGAGTCCCGGTGATGCAATGGATATTTGCAGTGGTTCGGAATTCCTTTAAACCATAGTTCCCTGCCTAATATGACTGATGGGTGTAGGGTTGACAACTCTACCCCGTAAAAAAGAAAACATCTCTAGTATCGAAATCTGCCAGTAGACAGACGGCCGTGGCCCGTCATGGTGCCGTTGCGCCCATGAAGAAGAATAATGCATTTAATTGAAATTGTTTATTCTTGCAAAATGCATGAATTCATCTAGTCAATTAAAAAAAAAAATGAAATGTCAATCCAGTAAGCTGGTCAAACATAAATACGCCAGATTCTTATCAAATAAATGTAGTATTTATTTTTTTTAAATGTTTGCTTAAGATGTGTAAACGGTGACAACTTAAAATTTATCTCTGTTATTGGGATAAATACATCAACAAATGCCATTTTTGTTTTAACTGCCATTTACTTGTTTTTGAATGATTTTTTTTTACTTGATTTGTTATTGTTTTTATTCAAAAATGAATGATTCATTATAGATACTTTTTTATCTATCAATAAAAATAATTAATTCGAGACGTCGCTGCAACTTAAAATTCTTGAAAGAATTCTAGGAATTGAAATTCTTGTATCTATTTTTTATCAGTTTCGCTCTCACTCCGTGGCGACTCGAGACACTTAAAACTCCTTAAGTCATCGCCAAGCTGCCGGAATTTACTTAACACTAACAACAGCAGCTTTTAAGTTCCTTATCAGTGTTTATAATCTGAATCCATTACTTGCTTCTAAGGTTTTGTATTCCGAGAAATTTTCAAGGACTTGGAGAAACTGGACTGAGAGCATCGTCTCAAAACAATGCATTTTGAATTTAGGAAAGATATCTTATAGAAAGCGAATTATGCAAATTTTTTGGCTTTTTTTTTTTTTTTTTTATAATAGAAATTTTTTTCCTCAAGAATCTGTTTAACTTAATTTTCTGCCTACATATCACCGATTATACACCGCTGCTTACAGAATTTGTGGGAAGTTTTTCTTGGAAGCTTTATAAAAATCAATTGTATAAAATTGACTTTAAAAAAGGTTTATTGCGAACAAATATTGTTAAAATTTTGTGTGAAAGAAATATAAAGATCTTCTAAATTTAGAGGAATAAACATAATAATTGTCGACGATAGAAGGAAGAAAGGTTTTTACAATGTTATATAAAATGCGAAGAGTTCCATACGTCAGTGGGTACTAACTGAATAAAAAATCCATAGAATTCATCAGGTATTAGAAAATTAATAGTTTTAGACTGGTATTGCTTTTCACAACATATTGTAACGAGCTTAGAAATAAAATATTTTTCAGATTTTCACTTTTCTTCCTTTAATTACATTTTTATAAGCGTACACATTAAATTTTATTCATTTCCTTTAAGTAGAAACTGTTTGATTCTTAATGGGTTATGAAATCCTACACGTTATTCAATAGGCGTTAGTGGTTTTCAAATCTCACCCTAGAAGTTTTCCATGTGCCTTTTGTGATATTTCACAGAAATATGTGCCCAGATATAAAAATAAATATAGTTACTCTTTTTCTTGTCAGTTTTTCCTTTCAAAGACAGCTTTTATTATGAATAACTAACCTTTCTGATTACTTTTTTCTTCTTCTATTCACTTAAAAAAATGTCAAACAGTAATAATGCACCAAAGAATGTTTCAGAGAAATTAAGAGTGATAATTTTCATGGTCGGTTTCTAGAAGTTTTACCGTCCATGGGATTTTCATTGTTAAAAAATTTCCATTGCAGACTATGAGACTCCAATCTTCTGTAAACTGTGGAATTGATCATTTAATATTAACTGAAGACGAAGAACTAATATTTATATTCGCTAAACGGAGATTGAGGATTAAATATAAGAAATTGTCTCTTGAAACCTTCTTTAAAAGAAGAATTTGTGTCAATATCTCAAAAAGCTTTGAAAATTTTATTACAATTTTCAACGTCGTATTTATGTGAATTTTGGGTTTTCTACCTTATTCATATAAATATGAGGTTGATATGTATTTATAGCTGGCAACAAAATGGTAGTTTGTATTTCAAATATTGAAAAATCTCTAGGAAACTTCAGTTTCAGGTGTTTCACAAACAGAAGAATAAATAGACTTATGGTGCGCTTCATTTTATTTTTTATCATATTATTTTTCTATAATATATGACTTTACTATTATAACGTATTTTCCAAGCCAACGGTCGTGCCATGCTGAATATTTCTTTTTCTATAATATATGGGCTTTACTATTATAACCGTATTTTGCCACAGGTTTCGGGTTCGAAGTTTGGATGTTTGTAGTGGTTCGGAATCCACTTTAAGCTGTAGGTCCCGGTCTCCTATGACTGTAAGAGCGTCACAAAAAGTTTTTTGCTCCATCACAACAGGCTGCTTTTCCCTTCAATCATAGCACGTATGGGCTCGTGGGCTTCAAATAAGAAACAACAACAACAACAACAACGTATTTTCCAGAGTTTCTAGGGCCACAATTTTTGCACTTCAAAAAAGTGAGTACCACTGAAAAGTGAGTACCACTCAGCTCCGAAGTTTTCAATGCAAACCAGATAATTAATTCAATGAAATCTAGATTCATATGAATATTTAATTATTAAAATTACAAAAATAAAACAGACGTAAT
Source organism: Caerostris darwini (assembly GCA_021605075.1). Classification (NCBI taxonomy): domain Eukaryota; kingdom Metazoa; phylum Arthropoda; class Arachnida; order Araneae; family Araneidae; genus Caerostris; species Caerostris darwini. The sequence continues at coordinate 5,020 of BPLQ01005768.1, read as the reverse complement.
GTTATCTGTGATTGCTTTTACCTTTTAAACAGTTCGTAGGCGCCCACGATACAGAGGTTGAAAATTATGGTAGGCAAAGATTTCTTTTAAAATAGAGATATTTAAATTATATTAAATTCTAACCACTGGTTAAATTTATTCAAAATTTTTGATAAATTTATAATTGTTTAGTTTTTATTATATCGCAGATATTTATAACAAATAAAGGAAATGAGAAATAAAATAACTATGATTGTGAAAATGATTTTTTTTAATTGATCACATAAATCTTTGTTTATAAATAACACAACATCAACTGTTTGTCACCATTTAAGCTATAAAACTAACACTTGAATCAAATCATAACTACATCCAAACATTCATGACAGCTTAAAGAGGGTACATATGCCACAATTTATTCCGTCATTGAATGTTATTTTACACGTTAACAGCTGTCAAAATAAGCAATCTCATCCATTTCATCATATAACCTTAAGTGTCCGCCAACGTAAACTCCGGTTATTCTCCAGTCTTTATTAGTCTCTGTGTCTAGTTGCTGCTTTATTTTGATTGATAATTATTTATGTTCATTTCAGTCATAAGTCATCTTAATTTGTAGTGAAGGCTCTTGAAAAAAAATTATAGCTTGTTCCAAAAGGTTTGAACATAAGCCATATGGACTTAGAAAGCATCATTGTCCGATTAGATGATATAAAATGTTGGGTATTCATTAGTTGGCATATCTTGAATTTTTTGTTTGTTTATGAGAAGTATAACGAAAGTTGAACTATATTTCAGAGGTCTGTAATTACTCCATATATAGAACGATAGTTATAAAGCAAAATCGCAATTTTCAATACGTTTTTCTTTTTAAATTCTGGGCTCTTTGACCTGAATCATTCATCATTAGAATGACAGATCTGCAGCAATAGTAGCGTTACCTAGGTGTATTACGAACAGCTCGCTGCAATGCATCGATATTGAAGAACCAAAGTTGCAAACAAGCACCCAGAGGGACGGCATTTGGATTTTTAACTACCCTCGAGCTAAGTGGGATGGTTTTCCGACTTACTGACTTTATCAAGCCCATCCCGAGTATAGACTCTGTATTCGCGGGTCGGCTTTCTCCTTTAATATAGAAACCCAAAGCACAATCCATCAGGAAACTCCAACCCTAGTTTTCACAACCTTTATAAATTATTTTTGAATGTTTGTAATTGCAATTCACATCACAACCTAATTAACTAAATTTATGGTAAGTAAGAAAAAAAAAGTTTAAGCTGAAAGTTAAATAATTCTTCAGCTACAGCAGAATAGTTTTCAAAGAATAACAAATAAAAATTCATTACTTATTATAATAGCATAAGTATTCGTTATTTTTATAGTCGTAAGCTATAAAAATTATATTTATTTATAATAAAATATAAATATTTTATTGATAATTGTATAAGTTGATTGCAAAAAAAAAGATAAAAAAACAAATATATATATTTTTTAGCTTGATATTTATAAATAATTTTTTTATAACTTTGGTTTTTATCATTGTCTTGTAAAAAAAATAGTTTAATTCCTCCTTCAAACAGATTGCAACAATGTTAATTTTTAGGATTTTTTTTTTACCAGCGGTTTTAAAATATCACATATTGTAAATAAACAATAACAATAAGTTCTAAAATATCTCGTATTGTATAATTTATTCATCCCGTTTAATATGATAACATGTTCAAAAATATGAAAGATATATTCTTATAATACCTTGTGGACCATACATTTTTATACTGGACATATAATCATAACTGTTATAACAAGTATGATATAACTATACTATATCATTACGTATATAAAATTTTACAAAAAAAAACATTTAAAAAAATTAATTTAATTTTTTTAATATTTCCGTTATACGAATTTTATTATTTTATGCAAAAATTCATAAATATCTTAATTCAATAAAAGGGGATTGTGAATGAACACTCATAGATAGATCATCAAGGACATTTTACCCAACGAAAATACGCAGGGTGGTCCAAAAGTCTCGACTCATTTTGAAAAATATTATTTAAAAAAAAAAAAACAACCATCTATATCAACCGCATCCATCTCCAGAAACATTTCATACATTTCTTATAAAAATAGATCCAAAACCGACGGGGACCACCCATGGAAATTCCCCAGAAAACTGAAAACCACCCATTCAGAATCAGAAATGAAATGAAATGAAAGAGTCAATACAAATAAAAAGCCAATCTTCCATCAGGCAATACTCTGTCGTTAACTGCGTTAAAAATAGTCTCCTCTATTTGCGTGAAGGAAACCACGCTAGAGTAAATAAATACCCACCATTAATGCCCGTCGAAGAAAGAAGAAAAGCAACAATGACGCCCTTAGCACAGCGGGCCCTGATAAATCAAAGGACAAAATAGTTCCTATTTAGGCGACAGGCGAGTGCAAATACTTTATCACTAACACTCTCTCAAGAAATAGGATCAGACACACTTCATTTCTGTTTCTACAATAGAGCCATTGAAAAAAATGACCAAAAAACTTAGCCAAGGTGGCGTGGGAGATGCCGTCTTGGCGATCGTTTTTTTCTTTTCGACCATTGGTATAGGATTATCGCTTAACTGAATCTTAAGAGTGGACAGTAGCGGGAAAAATTGAGACATAATTGTTTGGTTATCGATGACCGTTCGACCCGACTTGTTTTCGATAGCGCTGGGATTATGTAAAATGTGGTGATGCTACTGATTTGCGATTTTTTTCTCACTCGTGTGGTGTTTAAGAAAGAGGTACAAAGTTTTGTTTTGCTGTAATGCAGTGAAATTCGACTTATACTTACAAGTATTTGTAAAGTGAGTTATAATTTCATATATATATATTTTTTTATGAAATGCGAAAAAGAAGATAATTTAAAATATTTTTTATAAGTTTAAATAATTAAGTGTAAAATATATTAATTATTTATTATATAAAGAATAAAATATTTAAAAGTTAGAAAAATATTAAAAAACTGAAAAAAATATTTAAAAAATATTATATTTGAAAAAAATATTTAAAAATATTATTCTTAAAAACTATTTAAAAATTTTGACTACGATGGTTTTTTATGCTGCTTAAAAGTATAAAATCTCATATATGAAATTCATTTATTATTGAGAATTAATGTTGTCAAATAATTCCATTTTAGTGTGCAAAATATTGCAGTATCTTTATGATAGAACTTTGTAAAATAATTTTGAAAACTTTTGAAAAAAAATATTTTTAATAAATTATTTATTTCAAGTTCATTATGAAAATTTAAGCATAAAAGTTTCTATAATTTTAAGTTGGTAATTTTATGATTTTATTTAAACATAAATAATTTATCATCAATTCATTTAACCAATTATTGAATTGAGATTGAAGAAATATTGAATATATTATAATTATTTAATATATTTTTTTGAGAATTTTAAGAATTTGAAGAAGTTTAAAATATGTTATTATTTAAAATCAAATAATGTGCATAACATATATTTAGAAAAATTTTGAAGTTTTTATGTTACTTTTTTATTGATTATAATTCATTTTTGATTTTTTTTTCTTCGATTTTTTAATAGATCGAAATGTAAATGTCTTTTCAAATAAATTTAATTGACTATAAAAACTTTATTTCTAATCATTTTTATGAGAAGTCTTTTTAATTATTTTTGTTATTAATGAATCTCTTCAGGAAACTGATAAGCAGATTTTAAAACTGCTACATTATCGGATGATTATCAGTTAAATAAACATTTTCATTTCATTTATCTATTGCATAAATTTAAATAGAACAGCTTTCCTTTTAATGCGATAAATTTGATAAGTAATTGGAAATTAAACACACTTAAGAAAAGTATTTTTAATGTACAATTAATAATATAACGTTAATAATTAATTATTAATAGCACTATTTAGAAATTTTTAATTCCTTAAAAATGGGCTTTATCTGTCTCTCAAGTTGAATAACTATTAAACTTTATTTAATTTATTGTTTAATAATCGATGATTCCATACATTTATTATAAATATTTATATTTAATATTTAGCAATGATAATTATTTCTTCTTTTAGCACTTTAATGCTTTTTTTTTCACTTTAATGCTTCATAAGTATCTATTTTAAGTATAGCTGGACAAATAAACATTGGCACAAAAAGGGATACAAACTATAATTTGATAAAATATTAATTTTAAATTTAAAAACAAATTATTTGTTTATAATGTATACATGTAAATAAGGCATTTCATGGTAAAATTCAAATAATAATGAATAACTCAAAATAGTTTTATAATGTTTTAAATTGGTTTATAATGTTTCATTTATTAAATAATCTCAAAATAAAAACGGCATAAAAAGATAATGCAAAAAAAAAATTAATTAAAAAGTTAACTAAAAAATTAATTAAAAAGTTAACTAAAAATTAATCATACTTAATTAATTAATTTTTAAACATGTAATAGATCTAAACTAAAATTTTGCCTTTTTCCTTCTTTATTCCAAATCTAAATTGCCATATTTATTTTTAATTAATTCAACCACTTTTATATGTATATTTTTTATTACACTATTTCTGTCAATTAGAAAAACAGTTTAAAACATCAGGTAATTCATCACAATTAAATATGATTGTTCTCATTAACTTAACTATTTTGAATTATAGATAACCTATTACATTTTTAAAAACATTTAATTCTTCACGTTTTATATCCACGAAGTATATACAATATTGATTTAAAAATAGTTTAAGCATAAAAATTTTAGAGCTAAATGGCGTGACATTTCGTTTTGAAACTAAGTCGTTAAAACACGCTAAAAATAAACGACTTTTTCAAACCAGAAGTTTGCAATCAGATATTTCTAAGTACGAGTTGTAGTTTAAGTACGTTTTTAATCCCAGCTAACGAGTTTAATCACGTCATATGGAATGAATTGTGAAAAATCTCTAGTGATCTTGAGTGACAAAATGCTATTTCCATTCACTCTTCCGGGTAGTCATGAAAACACAACTGGAAAATTCTTC
>BPLQ01005764.1:0-47284 GCA_021605075.1 Caerostris darwini | reverse complement strand
TTAGAAAACAGATAACTAAAAATATTAACATTTAGTGTGAATAATTAACACAAAAAAAACATTTACATCTAAAATAAATTGCAGACACCTAGCTTGTAATAAACATTAGAATGCCACATTTGGATAATTTTCACAAAGCAGCATAGCATAAATATATTATTCAGGTTAAAAAAAGAATTGTGGTCTCTAGAATTTGGTGTTATCAAATGTACAATATGATTTTAAAAGGACAACATCATACCTGCAAATTTTAGATTCTACAACTTTGTAATCAATATATCTACATTGATATTTTTGCAATGGTAAATTGATGAATACAAAAGTTTTATTTTTCAACTACTCATGAATATATTAAATTATTTTTTTCTATTATAGGTATGATAATTCAGTTTTTCTCATGATACAAATTTTTTTTTCTTTTTTTGCCCTACATTAATAACAATGTCCAAATTAATAATTTAATTTTTTTTTTAAATTTTTGCGTATGTGTATTTACTTATGCTTACAACAATAAAGATGTTTATTATGGTACCTACAAAAAAAAATTGATAAAAAACACTTTATGACGTTTAAGGATTTATAAGATTGTATTTCAATAATGATATCAACAAACAATTTCTCATAATCATTATAAACAAACATAAAATAAAGGTTATATTAAAAAGAATATTAAGTATTCGGAATTATGAATAACATTTTTTGATATACTAAAATAATATACATTTAAATGGTGTTTTTTAATCCCATTTCATTGTAATGAAGTAACAACATTTAAAGATAAAATATATTTTCTATTTTAAATATTAAATAAAAAACGTCACTAAATAAAGATGAATTATTTAACAACATAAAATGACAAATTTTAATTGTTATCTTGCAGGCCATACATCAAATGAAATATAGTACATTTTAATTCACATACGAAATATTTGTGCCTTTCAGTTTTTTTCCTAATTGGAGGGATTGTTCTCTAATTATTCATCAATGATTAAATTATATAATAACTGGCATGTCACTTACCAAATTTTCTCAGAATATATCGGAAAGGCCGCTTCAAAAAAATTAAAAGTAATTAAGATATTAAGCATTGCTCTGTTTTGGAAATGTTCAAATATATTATTGGGTTGAGTTGTTCTCTACTAACCTTTACGTCCTGCAGGAATCATACGACGATTTGTATTTCGTGGAGCTCCTTGCCTGCGAAGCAGCTAGGAATCATAGAAAATTTTATTTCGTTAACAAATATATTCTTTTAAGCTCTTATCTTTCTAATTTAATGAATGCAGCCTGAATTAAATTTATTTTAAAATTTCAAAGAACCTAAATGATATTAGTAATTTTTAAGGAATAATTTAATTTCGATTATTTTCTTTTATAATTAATATTTTTAAAACACGTATAACAAACAAATATATTTATATAATACTATTCTAATATCTTAGAGAGAATTTTTAAATTACAAAAGAAAAATAATTTCAGAATGCAAGCACTTCAATCATTCAATCAATTCCATATATTCGAAATCCAGAGGTAAATATATATAATCTTACGATAATGTTTACTTTGTAACATCAAATGATTATAATTTTTCTTATTTCATAATGTAGGAATCAGTTGGAGCCCACTGATTAATTGAAAATGCATTTTTCTTCTTATTTTTTTTTCCCCCTTCTGATTTCTTCTCGAGAGTAATGGATAAATTGAGATAAAGCAGCTAACGCGAATAGCATAAAAAATCTCAAAAAATCACCTCTAAGTCACATCAAATCATAATTTTTCTTAATCATCTCAAAATTAAATTTGAATAACTTTGCAATTTTGAGTGAATAACACTCCAGTTTGTTTAATAAAGAAAATATAATTTCTTCATTTAACAACAAAATAGTTGCTATGTATGGTCTTCTTAAATCATATTAAAAATTATGTACACTCTTTTTGGATGTGTTACTTTCACTTGTTGGGAACAGTAAAATATTAACGATGTGTGGATTTTACATTTAAATAAAATTTTAAGCTTATGAAGTTTTTTTTTTCAACAACATTACTTTCTTCAACATTTCTTTCAAGAATTGGTTACTGACAATATCTTTTCTTATAAATTCTAGATTAGCTTATTGACTATCAGTTCAAAACATTTATTCATTTTAATAGGAAATAGGTTTGCTTTGTCGCTCTACGGTCATCTTATGCACACTTTAGATTAAACAGACCGGGACCTACAGTTTAAAGTGGATTCCGAAACACTACAAACATCCATGACACCGCCGGGACTCGAACCCGAAACCTGTGGTACTGAGCGCCAGAGCTCTAGCCACTCGGCCATCAGGCCCGAAATGGGAAAAAAATATTTTGAGAACTTTATTTTATTTTCAATGGGAATAGATACCCAAGATAACCAAAGACATTCCACAATAATTGTAAACACAAATATTTTCAGAAAATCGGTTATTCATTTGTAATAGCAGAAAACCAAATACATTAACACCTTTATCACGCTTTTAGTGGTCAGATGTGAAGAAAAATTTGGTTGTATTTTATGTTATATAACTTAAAATTATGTTGTGTTGTTGTAATGCAGTTGACAATACAGAGACAGTTAATATTTATGCCATAAGCAAGAACTGCACAGCTGTTACCCATTTAGCACTACCCATGGGGCATGTGTAGCTTGGAGATATGCTACGGACTCGAGTAACACTACCCCCTCAACGCTCATTTTAGACCGGAACCTACGGTTTAAAGTTCATTCCGAACCATAACAAACATCCATGGCATTGCTGGGAGTCGAACCCGAAACCCGTGGTACCGAGTGCTAGCCACTCAGCCATCAAGGTACCTTTTTAAAATTCTAATTAATGCAAATTAAATTTCAACTTTCTGATGTAATCGACATTCTTTGTATAGAAATCATCATCATCATTGGCGCAACAGCCCAGTGTGGCCCAAGGCCGTCTACCTACTGGTAGATTTCGAGACGAGAGACGTGTTTCTTTTTACGGGGTAGGGTTGTCAGTTCTACGCCCAACGGTCATATGAGACCGGGACCTATAGCTTAAAGTGGATTCCGAACCAATACAAACATCCATAGCACCGCCGGGACTCGAACCCGAAATCTGTCGTACCGAGTGCCAGAACGCTAGTCACTCGGCCATTCAGGGCCCCTTGTATAGAAATACAAACGGAAAATTTTATCGTGTATTTTTTTTTTTTTTTTTTTTTTTTGTGTATATGTATCGTTTTGTGTATTTTCTGTATGCTTTGTATTTTTTTTTTTCCTTCAAAAATTATTATTGAACAAGTTAAATTCAAACTAATACTGTAATAAAATTTATCAAATTCCTATCAAAAAGAAATCATGGTCGCTGATATGTTAAATAGAAAGACAAAAAATAACTTAAAATAAATATTATCTGAATCTTTTATATTTTATCAAAACAAGAGATTTAATTCACTTATTTTGAAAAAAAAAAAAAAAAAAAAAAAAAAAAAAATGAAAAAAAATCTGATTAATTCTGCGAAATTTCGTAAACACTTCTAACTGAAAATATTTTTCTTTTTGCTGTTTTATAATTAGCTTTCTGCGAACTGCATATTTTTTTTGTACCTATAATCCAAACACACAATCTCATTCATATTTAATAGCTCATAAATAGTGTTATTCATTTCAATAGTGAACATTACAAAAAACTCTTTATTTCATCAGAAAAAGATATTACTATAAACGAACGTTTTTTCCAGGGTAAAATGAGGCGCCGATGGAAGGTCAACAGACATTTGTATATAATAAATTCATCATTCTGAAGTATCTGCTTATGTTTCATGCCAGCTTACAGAATTCAAAAAGCTGCGTGTTTTGATTTTTCATGTTGGTGTGGGAAATAAATTTAGTCTCCTCAAATTCTGTATCTAAAATCCAAAGTATTACTTTGCTTATTACTTTTATCAACAGTATTACTTTCAATTTGAAGACAAAAATGATTTATTTCCTTTTTCTAGAAGAATAGTAGACGGCCAATCTTCTAACAATATTGTAACCTGATGGCCAACTGCTTAGCGCTCTGGCCGTTGGTACCGAAGGATTCATGTTCGAATGACGGTGGTATGGATGTTTGTTGGTGGTTCGGAATCCACGTTAAACAGTAGATCTCGGCCTATTTAGCCTAAAGTTTGCAGTAGAGCGATAAACCGAACCTGAAAATAAGTATAACTTTTTTAAATCAATTTCCGCTGTACAGCATCCATCTAAAAGAAATCCAATCATCATAGTTACTTTTAAAAATAATTTTATAGAAGACTATCTAATAGTTAGTTATGCTAATTCATCATTAATGGCGCAACAGCCCATGATGGACCAAGACTGTTTGCATACTGCAAATTTCGAGACACAGTATGTTTTCTTTTTACGGGATAGGGTTGTCAGCCTGACGCCCAATGTTTTACAGTCATATCAGACCGGGACCTACGTTTTAAAGTGGATTCCGAACCACTACAAGCATCCATGCTTCGCCGGGACTCGAACCCGAAGTCTGTGGCATCGAGCGCCAGGCACTCGGCCATCCAGCCCAGTTAGGCTGGCTGCAGTAAAATAGATAACAGAGTTGGCTTGGTCTAAGTCGCATACAAAAATGCTCATGAATTTTAATACCATCAATATAGAATTCGTAACAAATATATAGTTTTTTATTGTCGAATTGTTTTGCATTAAACTGGTTAAAGAGCACAATGGTATTTGGCAGAGTTCTAAATGTATAATTTTCACGGATTCGCTGTCTTCTTTAGAAACCCTAAAAAATATTGCATTGTAAAATAAAATTATCGTTAATATTTCAGACTCTCTTATGAACAAAATGTAATATTGTCGTACCCCTCATGGAAGGAAGGAAGATAGGGGCAGTTTCTGTTTTGACTGAGCACCCGTAGGTAGAAGTCTGACTTCAGCTCCCTGTCGCTGAAAAAGGTGGGCAGTGCTTTCCGGGAGGACTTTTAGGGGGAACTGTCCCGCATTTGCTTATCGTAAGGTAAAAAATCCGAAACACTCCCACCAGGTAATCCGACTGATGAGGCAAGATGCTGAACACCACAAAACCATCGAGTCTCCTCGTTTTTTGAAACAGTGTTCAAAGAAACAGTTAAAACAGTCATACAAAATGTAATTATATTGTTTGTCTTAGTTCGAAAGATGGCACCAAACGGAACATAGAAATTAATGTGAATGTAAAAAAATCTTATTATACACTCATGTCCATAAATTAAGGATAATGAAGTTCAGGCAAAGAAAGAGACAGAAGCAAAACAAATTTGACTTATTTGTAAAGTATATTTATTAAACAAAAGGTAAAGAGCAAAATAGATGCTATATGTTTGACATAATTAATAAAAATTGCGATTTTTACTCCCTGGAGCAAATTTCAAAAAAGAACCTATTTACAAAAAACAGTATAACATGGTTAGTATGATGGTTAATATGGAGTATGTCTCCCGGACGATGCAATACAGGCCTTACAACGCCTAGGCATGCTGAGTATCAAATTATCAATCTGATCTTGGGGAATATTACATCACTCATCAAGCAATGCCCTCCGAAGTACTGGTTGACAGGTGGGAGGGGGTTCACGGGCTGCAATTCGTCGGCCAAGCATATTCCACACATGCTGTATTGGATTCAAGTCCGGTGAGTATGCTGGCCAATCCATACGGGTGATATCCTCCAATTGAAGACATTCGTCTACAATGTTTGCACGATGAGGACGGGCGTTGTCATCCATAAACAGAAATTCAGCACCCATGGCGCCCCGAAACAAACGTACATGTTGTTCCAGAATGACATCCCGATAGATGTGGCCTGTCATCGTTACACTTTGAACATGCAGGTCAGTTCTGGAACCAAGAATAATTCCTCCCCAAACGAGCCATCCTGCACCACCGTAACGGTGTCGTGCAATGGTGTTCTCTTGGTGGTAACGGGTACCTGGCGCTCTCCATATGAAAGTCCGGCGAGAATCAGACTGCAAACTAAACCTGGACTCGTCGGAAAACATCACACCAGACCACTGTTGCGGTGTCCACAATGCATGCTCTCTACTCCAGGTTAATCGCAGGCGAAAGTGAGTTGCGGTAAGTGGAACACATCTGACAGGCCTACGAACATATAGATCAATGTGCCCTAAGCGTCTGTACACGGTCTGCCTTGAAACTGTCGTGCCGGTAGCTGAAGAAAGCTGACGAGACAGGTCTGATGCTGTGCTCCGTCTGTTTCTTTTGGCAGTAACTGCTAAATACCGGTCCTCATTCGGCGTTGTAACTCGGGGGCGACCTGTGCTGTAACATCTACTCACATTACCATCATCTTGGAAATTACTAGCTCTTCGACATAAAACAACAAATATGAAGCTAATAAACACGATTTATTATAACCAAGCATTTAAAATTTTAGCTAAACTTTATTTTGTTTAATATAAAATTAAACAAACAGATTTCATAAGTAGAAGACTCTCAAATTGCAGTTGCCTTCAGAAAATGGTCGAGATCAATACCAAATGTTCCTAAATATTAAATTAAAAGTATGAAAAACATTTTGTTGAATTTTTTTTTCTTGTTATGTTCTTATAGTTATTTTGTATTATATAATAAAATTTAGTTCATTTCATTATCATTTTAGTAAAAAGGTTAAAAAAAAAAAAAAAAAAAAAAAAAAAATGTGCATGAATTTATCTTATAGAATATATATATTTTTGTTTTATGCATTTATCGTGATTGTTTTATTGGGGGAAAAACATTAGAATGATTATTTCAAATTAATTTCTAGTGTGAAAGTTGTCGGGATTATGTATTCTTTCCTTCATTCTTTTCCAGAATTATGCATTCTTTTCCGGGATAATGTATTCTTTGTAAAATGTATTCCTTCCTTGTGTGCCCAATGTAATGAATTCTTTCCTTCATTCTTTTCCGGGATAATATATTCTTTGTAAAATGCATTCTTTCCTTGTGTGTCCAATGTAATGGATTCTTTCCTTCATTCTTTTCCGGGATAATATATTCTTTGTAAAATGCATTCTTTCCTTGTGTGTCCAATGTAATGGATTCTTTCCTTCATTCTTTTCCGGGATAATATATTCTTTGTAAAATGCATTCTTTCCTTGTGTGTCCAATGTAATGGATTCTTTCCTTCATTCTTTTCCGGGATAATATATTCTTTGTAAAATGTATTCCTTCCTTGTGTACCCAATGTAATGAATTCTTTCCTTCATTCTTTTCCGGGATAATATATTCTTTGTAAAATGCATTCTTTCCTTGTGTGTCCAATGTAATGGATTCTTTCCTTCATTCTTTTCCGGGATAATATATTCTTTGTAAAATGCATTCTTTCCTTGTGTGTCCAATGTAATGGATTCTTTCCTTCATTCTTTTCTGGGATAATATATTCTTTGTAAAATGTATTCTTTCCTTGTGTGTCCAATGTAATGAATTCTTTCCTTCATTCTTTTCCGGGATAATATATTCTTTGTAAAATGTATTTTTTCCTTGTGTGTCCAATGTAATGGATTCTTTCCTTCATTCTTTTCCGGGATAATATATTCTTTGTAAAATGCATTCTTTCCTTGTGTGTCCAATGTAATGGATTCTTTCCTTCATTCTTTTCCGGGATAATATATTCTTTGTAAAATGTATTCTTTCCTTGTGTGTCCAATGTAATGGATTCTTTCCTTCATTCTTTTCCGGGATAATATATTCTTTGTAAAATGCATTCTTTCCTTGTGTGTCCAATGTAATGAATTCTTTCCTTCATTCTTTTCCGGGATAATATATTCTTTGTAAAATGTATTTTTTCCTTGTGTGTCCAATGTAATTAAAATGTATTCTTTCCAAATATTTACAAATATGTAACGTCTGTAGAATACAGAAGAAAGAAATTAAATGCTAAAAGAATAAAAAAATAATGCAATATACATAAAATTATTTCCCTCTAAAATACAATAAATTTTATCTATTTTTTAATTTTTTGTAACGTACATACACAAAAATGTCCCATTTTAAAATCTATGAAAATTTCCTTGCTTATATCCATGAAAACGAGTACATATTTGAATTTATCTAGGTAATGGAAAACTAAATAAAATCCAATATATTTCAGAAAAAAAGTGCAGGAAAGATTAATTAACTGCATTATTTAGAAATTGTTAAAATTTCTTTTTTTGTGAATTATGCACTATAACAGAATTATAAACACTGACAATCAGAATTTTTCAAAAATATTTTCATTTATTTCTTGATAATTTGGAGTACAATATGATCTTATAGCATTTAATTTGCCTGCTGTATTCGTAACGAAAGTGTATGCATTATGTTTTAATTGATTTCTATGTACTTATTGTTGTTAAAAAGTTGAATAAATTTGTTTTATTCTACTGAGGATTTTTCTTTTAAAGCATTTAACACGAACAGAGTGGAGAATAAGGGGTATGATGTATTTAACCAATAAAGTATACTGAATTGAGAATTGAATTTCTTTTCTGCATAACGCATATTTACACGTTCATGCGACAGAGACACGTTTTTATCTTTTAATCAAGATCGAAATTCAACAAAAAGTCCTCTATAATTGACAGGGCCGGAATTAGATGAAAAGCGGCCCTAGGCTGTTTCACTTATGAGGCCCTTTCACCTCCCATTTTTAAGTTTATAAATTACTTATTATGCTTGTTTATTATTCATATGTGTAGAATTTTTCCTTATTTTTGTTTTAGTGTTTACTGTTTTTAGAATAGTGTAATTCTAATTTTGCTAACAATTTGAATATAGGCCCCCTCTTGATCTTGAGGCCCTAGGCAGAAGCCTAGCTAGCCTATAGGAAAATCCGGCTTTGATAATTGATATGAAGAACTTTAGAAAAACAGGAACTTATCTAAACAGCGTGAAACAATAGAACAGGGGTGGCCAACCCGCGGCCCTCCTTGAACGTTTTTCTAGCCAAAATTCAAAGGTTTTGAGTTGGTGATGAGTTTTTTTATGATTGCATATATGATTATGTATATTTTTGGTGCAAAATTTATTTTATGTTTTTACGTAGTGGCAAAAAATTCATCAAAATGTCGCTAGAGAATAATAAATGACTGGAAAGCTCTCAACCCCAATTTATTCAATTCTACCCAAATTCTGGAATGAGTTTTTCATTCTGGATAAAATCTTTTAATAATGTGCTTTAGAAAAAGAATCGATGAATGGAAACTAAAACATATTAGCTACTATCTTAAAATCACTGCTTTAACAGAATTTATCAATTCCTTTCTACATGCTGAAAGTTTTGTTGAATTATGTACAATTTTAAATCAAAAATTTATGTCATCCTCTTCTGCTTCTTTCATCAAATATGTTTCACATCTCTATGACTCTCACGATTTGGATGAGGCAAGACATCACTCGGAATCGGTATAAATCGATTTGGAAATTATGCTACAAATAGATTATAGATTTATATGTGAGTTTTGAGTGCTGTCCAGTGTTGTTGTGTTAATTGTATTTAAATAAATAATGGAAAAGGCTAATTAGGGTCATATTTGATAGGACAGTACATGAATACACACCTCATCAAAAGATTTGATTATTCATCAAATGTTTTTGGTGACGAAATCGTGATTATGAGTGAACCGATTAGCAAATTTGGGAACATTTCGCCCATGAATCTCGATATAGTTTATTAGAATTTCTGTTAGTAGTTTGGATGAGGAGAACATGTAATAAGTACAGATCTGAGATTCGAAATACAACCATTTATTCTTTTGTTCCAATTTATTGAGCTATTTAATATTTAAAATGGAAATAGAGCAAATTAAAGAGAAACGCAATTGTTTACGAATTTCTTTCAGTAAACACATAACTAAAATAGAAAATGCGTTGAAAACTGAAATTTCTTAAGAAAACAAGAAAGAAATGAAAATTAATGAGCTTTTGAGCTTAAAATCTCAGCTCACGTAGAAATAAATGATTTAATTAAGGCAGAAGATGAAGTACAATTAAAAATCGAAATAAGTGATATGGCAGATGAAATAGTTTCAAGTGAAAAATGCAAAGATAAAGGTATCGAGGAAAAATTTAAAACTGAAAGGTGTTTAGAAACTTTGTATGATAAACCACAAGGCATTATTCAAGTAGGCAGGACAAATGACGAGAAAAATATAGATAATTCAACTCAATTTGCGTCTAATATGAATAATACTTCTTTTAGGAGCGAAACTAAAAATTTGTTAAGGTTCCAAAATTAAACATACAAACTTTTTATGGTGATTGTAGCCTTTTTTTAGATTTTTGAAATTCTTTGAAGTTGCGATTCATAATAATGATTCACTAACAAAAATTGAAAATTCGCATATCTAAAAACCTATTTAAAAGGAGTTGCGCTAAGTGCAGTATTGGGATTTTCGCTTAGAGTTCAAAATTATGACTCATCCATACAACTGTTAAAAAAATTTGGTCATAATTATGTCATCACATGTGTATAAATTTTTATTAATAGATCCAATTAAGTAATGTTACAATGTATTAGGGTTCAGAAAAATGTATGTTGCGATAGAAATTCAAGTAAAAACACTGCAATCATTAGGCTTGGCTGAAGGAACTTATAGCAATTCATTGTGCCCAGTAATTCCACTAAAGTTACCAGAAGAATTAAATTTAAATTTTAATTGACAACGCAAAGCATATGAATTATTTGGGATTTCCCTTTCACTTAAGTTTTTAAGGGATGAGGTGAATTGCAGAGAAAAATCATTAATATTGGTTAATCCAAAAAATTCTAATGTAAAAGATTACTCATTTAGAGATAAAACTTCAGTACAAGGTTACCCAAATAGGCCTCATTGCTCCAATACCAAAAGGGAGGAGTATTTAGACAATAAATCTAGCGTAGCAGTTCTAGCTGATCACATGGGGGGAATCATTCATAGGGTAAGTTTGAGTCTAGTGCTAAGAGTGCTTTCTACTTAAAGCAAAAATTGTGTTCTTAATATGTAATGTGTGGTTATTGCAGCCACTCTAAACACACTTATGTTGTGTATAATAAGTATTTACTCTCTTTCAAATTTTTGATATTTTCACTTGTATCTAGGGATTGCAATATCGGATCAAAAGCTCAATACCGGTATTCGGTATTTTTTAGATCTAAATACCGGGATACCGGTTTTAATACCGGTAGTAGAAATTGTAGAAAAAGAAAGAAAGAACATGGTTTTTTTGTTTTGTTTTATTTGCCAGTTTTATTAGAGAATGTAAATGTCACAAAAAAAATGTGTAATTTATAAATTATAACAGTATATAAAGAATAAAAAAAAATTAAGTAACATCCTATTTATTTAAATCACAAAAAAATTTAAATAATATCACTATTCAGTCTGTGGTACTGTTACAAATTTTTGAAATGTGGTCTTAAAAAAACATAATGCATCAATTGTATTATCATTAAGCCTGAAACAACAACCGGAATCAACTGATTTTTTATGTTCTTTATTCTTATTCATTATTATGGAGTATTATTTATGAGTATATATATATATATATATATATATATATATATAATAAATCTGAAAAATATTTTGAACTCTAAAGTATGATATGCAAATACAATGTGAATAACAAACTCCCCAATTTAAAACATATCGAAATATTACAGACTTTCTTCACAACTACAACCTTGTTTTCACAGATGAGAATTTCTAGTTTTCAGATAAGAATTCACAGATAAAAATAAGAATTTCACAGATAAGAATTCTAAATTTCTAGTAAATACCGAAGAAACGGTATTTAAATTTGTGAATACCGGTATTACAAAATTGTACAAATGGCTGAAAATACCGGTATTCGGTATCCCGGTATTGCAATCCCTACTTGTATCTTATGAATAACGAATATTTCACCCACTTTCAATGACTATGAAAAAGAAAAATGCCATATGTATAGTGGGTCTAAATCTAAGATGAGGATATATAATTTAATATGCTGTCCGCTGGTTTATAATGCATTTCCAAAGTGGCCCGCAAGATCATTTGGGTTGGCTACCCCTGGAGTAGATAGTATAAAAGATAGAGGCTTCATCTGTATAATCTGCTCAATAAGACATATCACGCTCACATATGGAGGTGATTACTTCACAATGATCTTGTTTGTAACCTTTAACTTGATTTTTAATTGTTGTTGTTGTTACTTATCCCACTTGCTAGATATCTAATCTAGGCCAAGCCCACGAACCCGTAAGGACTCATGGTTGAAGGGGAAGGAAGCAGCTTCTGTTGTGATGGAGCATCCGCAGATAGAAGTCTGACTTTTGCTCCGTGACACTCTACAGTCATAGGAGACCGGGACCTACGGCTTAAAGTGGATTCTGAACCACTACAAACATCCATGTCACCACCGGGACTCGAACCCGAAACCTGTGTTACCGAGCGCCAGAGCCACTCGACCATTCAGGCCCATTTTTAATTGTGGGGGACATAACAAGTTTTTGTCTTTATTAGTAATTTGAATTTGGAGGAAATCGTTTTCGATATGTATACAAAATGAAATTATGTTGATTCCAAATTTCAACATTATGTCTAAGAAGTCAGTATTTAAATTTGATCCAGATATTAGACCAGTGATGGCCAACCCCCGACCCGCCTTGAATATTTTTGGGGCCCGTGAGATTCATCACGCTTTTACAAAATAATTTATTTTATAATGGCTAAAGTTGTGGAAACCAGTGTAATAAAAAATACATTATGTGTGCAACCGTATATTCAAAAATTAATTGTCGAAATTATGAAAAAAAAATTAAGTCTGATTTTAAAATAATATTCTTGCGAATATATGACAGATATTGCCCGTTTTATTTATGTTTATAGTTATGAGTTCGCAGAATAATTAAATTATATTCTGCGGACTCATGAGGCGCACATCTTTGAACATCTAATGTAACAGGTTCTATGTTTCACTTTAAGAGACCTCAGTGACCATCCCTAGATACGCATAGTTAATTGTTGGTAGCAGAGCAAACCATACTCTTAGTCCAACTAGCACCTCCAAATCTTTTTTTTTTTTGAAAATGAAATTGATCAACCACAAAACACGCTGAAATATAATGGACTCAACACCCATTACGATGTTCAAATACCCAAATTGAGATCGATTTGCAAAAGCGAAGTCAAAGAGTGGAGAAAAAAATATCGCACTTGTAAAATAAATATTTTTTAATGATTTCATTTATATTTATATATTTTTTACATTTCATTTTTAGTGTTAGATATTTCTTTACAATGTGCGTTTAGTCATTATTATTATATCTATATTCACATGTAAGAATAATAGTAAACACAAAAATAAGAATTCATTATGTTTCAATTTTTCACTCCGAAAAATTTCTATAGTGGGTCTAAATCTAATATGGGGATATATAATTTTATATGCGGCCCACGAAGTTATGATGCATTTTTAAAGTGGCCCGCAAGACCATTTGGGTTGGCCACCCCTGTATTAGACTGGCATTCAAGGAATAAACATCTTTATTTTTTGATGATGCAACATAAATCATCCTAACTTTTGCCGTTGATTTATCCTCCCTTATAAAATGACTATGATACGTATAATAACAATTACTTTTGTTTTGAATAAATTTACATTCTTACAACATTTCTTTATCATTTTATTCACGTATAATGTTAGCTGATTAATTTTTAATTTATTTTCTAATCCAAGAAATTTTTGTTCAGTTACAACAAATTTCTGTTTTAGTTCCAATTTGTTTTCCTACAACATCCATTGTTAAATTTCAGATTTTCATTAAAATATTAATAATGTAATAATTAATTAAAAAACTGCTGTTGTCGAAAAATTGAAACATGAGTTATTATTATTGTGTTTATTATTATTCTCACCTGTAAACATAGATAATATAATAATAATAATAATATTAAACGCACACTTCAAAGAAATATATAACACTAAAAATGAAATATAAAAAATATATAAATATAAATGAAATCATTAAAAAAATATTTATTTTACTAGTGCGATATTTGTTTCTCCACTCTTACAGCTTTAAAAACCTTTCCTTTTTTATTTTCAATCCCTACTGAATACAATTTCCATAATGATTTCAAGCCAAATATGCCATCCCTTCAACAAAATAATAACGCAAGATCTTTTGTACTATTTTAATAAGTAAATCGGGTAAACCGAAACATATAAACGAAATAAAGGTATAAATTTTCATCAACTTTCATAACATATCCACTTTGTATACGTTAGAAATAGGATTTATCGCCAATTATATATATATTTTTATCGTTAATATTCAAATCCACAAATTCTCCATCATCGCTTTCTCATAAATTCGCTAATGATTTGGCATTTGGTAAGATTTTCCTCATCATTTTAGAGTGGTTTTTTTTATTTATTACTCGCTCCTGGTATATTTCAAAATCTTTTCGTCTACATCCAAAGGAATAAATTATTAATCCTTCTTTTACAATAGTTGAAAGTTTTAATTCCTCAGTAATTTTTCTAATTCGTTAGTAATGAAACTTATTTCAATTGTAAAATTAATTAAAAGTATTACCAATTTTGATTTTTTGTTTCAGATCAGCAATTACTGAGCTTGCTTGTGTAGAATTCTTTGTGATTTCGGAAAATTATAGTGTGACATTATTTTTGAGCTCTTGAGCTCTTCATTTTTTATTTTCTTTTATTCCTTAGATTTAAAAAAACAAAAAGTTTACTATGACTATAACTGTTACAAATTTCTAGCTGTTACAGTTTTGGTCTACAGTCAGTTGAGAAATGATATTTAAGAAAACATTCCAATTCGGGCCTTCTTTCCTTAACTTTTGTTCGTTTTAGAACATCGGCATTTTTATTACGTTCGAAGAATACATGCTCATTCCATCGATAGAATAAACAGAACTTAGAAAGATGGGTGATTTCGAATTATTGTTAAGTTCATTTTTATTCCTAACTCACAACTGATAACTCATTAAATATTTATATTGTTACAACACTTCTTGAATTATTTACCACAGGGGTGGCCATCCCGCGGCTCGCCTTGAATATTTTTCAGGACAGTGATATTTATCACACTTTTAAAAAAATTATTTATTTTACAATGGCCAACGTAGTGAAAACCAATGTATTAAAAAAATACAGTACGTGTGCATCCTTATATTCAAAAATTAATTGTCAAAATTATGAAAAAAATTAAGTTTGATTTTAAAATAATATTCTTTCGAATATATGGCAGATATTGCCTGTTTTATTTATAAGTTTACAATTATGAGTTCGTAGAATAATTAAATTATATTCTGCGAACTCATGAACATCTAATATAACAAGTTCTAAGTTTCATTTTAAGTGACCTCAGTGACCATCCTAGATGCACAGTTGATTGTTCATAGCACATAAAACCAGACTCTTAGTTGAAGTTGCTAGCGTTTTTGGTTCAACTTATAACTTAAAATGAACTTGAGACAAAACACGCTCAAACATAATGGACGTTAACCTGCAACACCAATTACGATGTGCAATTACCCAAATTGAGATTGAATTTACCCAAATTGATTTGCAAAAGCTAAGTGAAAGAGTAGAGAAACAAATATCGCACTAGTAAAATAATTTTTTTTTAATAATTTCATTTTTTTATAATAACTGATTATGTTTCAATTTTTAACACCAAAAAAAATGTCTATAGTGAGAAATAAATCTAATAGGGGATATATAATTTTATATGCGGCCCGCGGAGTTATGATGCATTTCCAAAGTGATAATAATTAATAAGAATCACGATTTTCATTTTATTTTAACTTAAATTAACTTTTTTTGCTATGCACACTATTTATATTTAATCTACTTTAAAATTGTAAAAAATTTTCCTCTTTTTTTTGTAGCCAAATTACAACCATACAAAAGGAATTTTTTTTCCGTCACGCATTAAAATATTATAATTTTCATCATTGATATAAAAAAAAAATACATTAAAAAAATTCTTTAAACTTTCCCCCCCAAAATTAAGGATAATGAAAAAAAAAAAAAAAAATTATATCTAAAACTAAGATGAAAATTAATTTCCCATTTCTATATTTTTAAAAATTAATACTTTTGAATCATATAAATGATTTAAAATAATAAAATATTTAAAGAAGTAAAAAATCAATATTTTTGCTTTTTCCATCTTTTTCGAAGATATTATTTAAAATAATTGAATTAGTAAAAAGAAAAGTCTAAGCTGGAATGGATTACTTTAAAAAAGATTCCATCATATGTAATTACATTTACCAAACTTGTTTTGAAATTCGTGAATGTTGTGGTCTTTGACAAAAAAATAACCCAGCCTAAGAAAAAATAATAAATTTTATTTTTGTTATAAATGTTCTGCTTTAAAAATGGAAAAAAAATCATATCTTCCTGTCTAAAACGAAAAAGATAATAACGATAAAAAATTTTTCTCCTTTCAAATTATCATTCTGAAAAAATAAGATTTCCCTTTTTTTCGCCCTTTTTTAAGATTTCCCTTTTTTTTTTCTGTTATAAATGTTTTGCATTGAAAAACGGAAAAGAAATCATCTCTTCCTGTCTAAAATGAAAAAGATAATAACGATAAAAATTATCTTTTTATTAAAAGAGTTCCCCTTTCAAATTATTATTCTGAAAAAATAAGATTTTCTTTTTAGGAATTTTGTTTTTTGGAAGTCGACACATTTGTAGCGCTTTCGGAGCAATTTTTAGAAAATATTTCTATTAGAAGAAATAAAAAAAATATCAAACAACACGAAATCTAATAGGAATTCTAGTTACATTTATCTGTAAAAAATATTCTAAGAATGTTCTTAAATATTGTTTTTATTTATCTTCTTAAAATTATTCTTAAAAAAATGTTCTTCTTAATATTCAAGAATATGTCTAAAGCAGTCCAATTTGTAATAATAATCGCTAACATTTTACAGAAAATTGAAAAATTATGCATTTATTAAATAGCCGTGCGATCCCAGGATGAATGTTAAATAAATACATAATAAGTAATATATCAATGCTATTTAATATAAATAATAAAATGTTTATTTTGACGCTAATTAAGGCGAAAATAAGAATATCTAAACAACACAATTCCTACCAGCAGGACCAGATTTTTCTATAGGCTAAATAGGCTTCAGCCTAGGGCCTCAAGATCAAGAGGGGCCTACATACTAATTGCTAGCAAAATTAGAATTACACTATTCTAAAAACAGTAAACACTAAGACAATGAATCAAAAATAAGGAGAAATTCTACTCATATGAATAATAAACAAACATAATATGTAATTTACAAACTTAAAAATTTGAGGTGAAAGGGCCTCATAAGTGAAATAGCCTAAGGCCTCTTTTCATCTAAATCCGGCCCTGCCTACCACAA
The DNA here is from genome assembly GCA_021605075.1 of Caerostris darwini. Lineage (NCBI taxonomy): Eukaryota > Metazoa > Arthropoda > Arachnida > Araneae > Araneidae > Caerostris > Caerostris darwini. The sequence continues at coordinate 29,879 of BPLQ01005764.1, read as the reverse complement.
TATCTTTTTTAAGATCTGCTAATGAATACAAATTTCTGGAACAGATTATAGAAACTAATTTCAAACTTTATCTATAAGTTTTGAATACATTTCAATACACTAAAATGAAAAATATCTGAATAGCAGAAAAATAATAAAATAATTAATTAAAATTATTAAATAATAATTAATAATTTATAATAAAATAATTTATCAATTTAATAAAAATAATAAATAATAAAAATAATTATATTTACTAATTAATTATTAGATATAATTAATAATTATCTGTATAATTGAAAACAGAAAAATATTATCTGTTATTAATAATAATTAACAACATATAATAATACAAAACGTTTAATTTAGTATCTTAAGATAACTGTAAAGAACATGTATGAGTGTTGAATACATTTGAAGACACTAAAATGAAAAATTTGTGATTAACAGAAAAATAATTCTGAATTAATAATTTAATATAAAGTTATTTATTAATTTAATTTAATAAAAATAATAAACAATAAAAATAATTATATTTACTAATTAATTATTAAATAAAATTAATTAATATCTGAATAATTGAAAACAGAAAAATATTATCTGTTATTAATAATAATTAACAACATATAATAATACAAAACGTTTAATTTAGTACCTTAAGATAACTGTAAGTAACATGTATGAGTGTTGAATACATTTGAAGAAATAATTCTGAATAAATAAAAATAATAATTGTAATAAATAGTAAAAGAAAAAAAATTTAATTAATAGTTAATTACAGAATAATAATTAATTAAAATAAAAAACCTAAAATAATTAATAAAAAATATTAACTAATAATTAATAATTTATTATAAAATAATTTATTAATTTAACAAAAATAATGAATAATAAAAAAATTATATTTAATTATTATTATTTTATTATGTCCTAATTTCAATATTTACTTATATATTTAAATACCTTTATCATAAGTAACTAATGTATATTACATACTATTCACAATTTATACAAATTTATATCTAAGTTTTTTTTTTAAATTTAAATTTCACTGGTATTACTTAATTTTTAAATATCATAATTTCAATAATTACTTATATATTTAAATACACTTAGTATTAGTAACTACTGAATATTATATACTGTTCACAATTTATACAAATTTATATCATAGTTTCTTTTTAAATTTAAATTCCACTAGCATTACTTAATTTTTAAATATTATAATTTCAATATTTACTTTATTTAAATACCCTTAGCACAAGTAATTAATGCATTTTATATACTGTTCACAATTTATACAAACTTATATCATAATTTAAAAAAAATTTAAATTCCACTTATATTAATTAAATTTTAAATACCAAAATTTTAATATTTACTTATATATTCAAACACTTTTAGCATAAGTAACTAATGAATATTGCCCACTATTCACAATTTATACAAATTTATATCATAAATTTTTAATATTTAAATTCCACTGGTATTTACTTAATTTTTAAATATCATAATTTCAATATTTACTTTATTTAAATACCCTTAGCATAAGTAACTAATGAATATTACATGATATACACAATTTATAGAAATTTATATTATACTTTTTTTTAAAATTAAATTCCACTGCCCTTATTTAATTTTTAAATATCATAATTTCAATAATTACTTTATTTAAATACCCTTAGCATAAGGGATTAATGAATATTATATCCTGCTCACAATTTGTAAAAATTAATATCATAGTTTTTTTAAATTTAAATTCTAATGGTACTATAAATGATAGAATTATTTAATAATTCCATCTTTTATATTAAAAACAGTCAAATGTGCATATTTCATTTAAATATTTATGAAGTTATAGAACTTTGCGAGGCGCAAATTGATAATTTCAACATATTTTTTTATGATTCAACTTAAATCAGAAAGATTTATTACTTTTTTTAGTGAAATTTTGATATGTTTTAGAAATAGGTACTATTTTAGGTACTATTGACTATAAAATTTCTATTAATAATTAATTACTATAATCACTATTAAATAGGTAGTAAACCATGTGCACATAAATTTAAATAAAATAAAAAAGTTACACTTTGTTTACTATAAAACAATTTTTTAAAAGATAAAATGCACAATTTAAACTTTTATATCAAATAGAAGCTAAATAATTTATTTATCCTGCAAACCTTAAATTTTAAGGATACTTAATATTTAATATTTTTTAAAAATAAAAAAAATTGTTAAAATATTTATTATTTATCATGCTATATATTAAAATGTATTGGAATTATTATCAAAACTGAACATTCATGAAAATTTTTATAATTATACAGTCATAATTCTTTTAATAATCTTATGGAAAAATCATAAACTGAGAAAATCATGTTGAAAGATTAAAATAAACATTAAAGGATTATTTTTTAGAATTTATATATTGTAGCCATAACTTGTAATGAGGTTTATTTTAAAATGCTTAAAACTTTCTAAATTATTTTTAAAAATATTTTTGAAAAATTTATTTTTTGAAGGTGACAAGGTACTATATACCCTTAAAATAATTTTTCATTTATGCATCTTTACTTATTAATAATTCTTATTTAAATAAAATATTCAATTTTATGTGTTTTTAATAATATAGTTACTAATTTTTATTATTAGTTACTGTGTTTTCCAGTAAAAAAAAATAATTTAATTAATTACAATCTGGCATTAAAATGTATAGGATGGATTATTATTCTCATGTAGTGAACATAAAGATATTTTATTTCTTAGAAGTCAATTATTCAAAGAAAATTAATAGTGTTATTATGGTTAACCATCCAGAAGAAAAACTCTATTAATATTTCTCACATTTCATTACACATATCAATAATACAATAATCTAGACATCTTTATAGGAATCAACAAACGAGAATTATTTCTATATCATTGTATTTTGAATCGTTACTTTTAATGCAGAATTTATTTTTATATTCTAAGTTCTGAAATTCATTTATTTAAATAATTTTAGGTTTAGGTAACTTTAAGCAATCTGTAAATTAAACGAAAATATTAATTAGCTTACATCTCTACAGCTGAAAAATTACTTCAATATACACACATAATAATAATTATTCAAAACAAATCACAGTTTAATAAAATTAGATATTTGGTATTTTTTGTAGGCACGAAATGAGCGATAAGATGCCAACGATGGTAACCCGATTTTTCCCGCGGAAATCGTTCTGGCGTGTCTTCGTCCAATCACGAGGGATTTGCGTGGGCTGGGAGGGCGAAAAAGTGTGTCTGGTGCAAAAAGGCTATAAAACTCAGAATTTTACCTAAAAGCAACCATTTTCACTTCGGAACTCGCTTAGCTCGTAGTCGCGTAATATTTTTTGTTGCAATGGTCTCCTTCTTTTATTTGCAATGGTTTTCTTTGCAATTATTCAGTTCCAGATTTCTGTTTGTTACAAATGTTTTAAAGGGTAATTTTTCTGATTGGTAAGCAAAACATTTCTTTTGTTAGTTTGTTTCTTAAATTCACTTGGTTTTCACTTAAAATTCTGTACAATATCATATATTTTTTATTTTAGCATTTTTTGTTTTATTGAAACAAAACGCTTAATTTCAGTGCTTAGCCGTTAAATTTAGCCGTAACTTATGCTAATTTACTGGGTTAATCAACTTCATTACATTGTTTATAATATTTGTACATTTTCTTGTTATACTGTTACGTTTTTTTTGTTGCTTTTGTTTGCATTGTGAGGCATTGTTTATGTGGCAGCTAATGCGCACTTCGGATTTTAATTCAATTTATATCTACATTTTTTCTGTCTTGTGTAGATCTTTTAATGGTTCATATAAGGAAGCACTTGAAAGTTAATGTATAACAAATGCAATTCTTCTGGATTTTTATATAAACTGATCGTGTTTCTGAAACGTTTCTAGTATATTATCTTTTTGAATTGCATTTTTAGAATATGGAATTCTTTTTCTCTCTCCATACTATACACATAAATTATTGTTTTTATGAAACTGATTTATAAATGTATGAAAATTTTAGTATAGCTAATATTATTTTATGGCGATGTTATGGAGACCGATTGAGTTTTCTGAAAGATTTTTGCACTTTTGTTTTTCTATTGTTTATTTTCATTTTCTGTGAATTTTTAATTTAAATGTGAGATATATCAAGAGTTTGTTCAAAATGATCATTGAAGTCTGCCAGTTCATTGCCTGGTCAGTTCTACTTTAGTTTTGTGTTGATGAATTGTTTTCTTGTGCTTAGGAGTTCTGCATATTAAACTATAAGTCCTGTATTTTAATAGGACAGATTAGGAAGCATTTCAAAGTTTATATATATAACCAGTGCAATTCTTTTTGCTTTGTTATATAAACTGACTGTGTTTCTGAAACGTTTCTAGTACATTATCTTTTTGTATAGCATTTTAAGAATATCTAACTTTTTTCTTTCTCCATATTATTCATTTACATTTTTGGTTTATTTTTATTTTTATTGTTTTTATGGGACTGATTTATAAATATATGAACATTTTAGTATAGCTAATATTATTTTATGGCGTTGTTATGTAGACCGATTGTGCTTTTGAAAGAGTTTTGCACTTCTTTTGTTTTTCTATTGTTTCTTTTCCATTCACTGTGCATTTTTGATTTGAATGTGAGATATTTTTGGGATTTTGTATTGCCTGTGTTATGATGGTTTTGTTATACAATGAGATTGTGCTTCTTTGAAGCAATGATCTTTATGTGTAATGCATACTGTTATGACATTTGTGCAAAATGATCGGGTTTTTAGTTCATTCCCTAGTCAGTACTACAATTTTTTTTGTGTTTGTGTTGATGAATTGTGTTTTTAATATGTAAAGTGTGGTTAATGTAGCCACTGTAACCACACATAAGTTGTGTATAATTATTATTTACTATAAAGTGAAAAATTTTGTTAACATAATACTATTTTATAGTGATGTTATGGAGATCGATAGAGTTTCTGAGAGATTTTTGCACTTTTGTTTTTATGTTTGATCTGAATGTGAGATATTTCTGGGTTTTGGATTGCCTGTGTTATGATGGTTTTGCTATACGATGAGATTGTGCTTCTTTGAAGCAAATAATCTGTACGTGTGGCAAATACTGTTATGACATTTGTGCAAAATGATTGTGTTTGTAGTTCATTGCCTGGTTAGTTCTACTTTGGTTTTTGTGTTGATGAATTGTGTTCCTCTGCTTAGGAGTTCTATTGTCTGTGTTATGGTGGTTTTGTTATACGATGAGATTGTGCTTCTTTGAAGCAAATAATCTGTACGTGTGGCGAATACTGTTATGACATTTGTGCAAAATGATTGTGTTTGTAGTTCATTGTCTGGTCAGTTCTACTTTGGTTTTTGTGTTGATGAATTGTGTTCCTCTGCTTAGGAGTTCTGCATCGTAAACAATAAACATATATTAATAGGATAGATTAGGAAGCATTTATGGGACTAATTTATAACTATATGAACATTTTAGTATAGCTAATTATATTTTATGGAGTTGTTATGTAGACAAATTGTGCTCTGAAAGAGTTTTGCACTTTTTTTTTGTTTTTCTATTGTCTATTTTCCATTTGCTGTGCGTTTTTTTTATCTGAATGTGAGATATTTCTGGGTTTTTGTATTGCTTGTGTTATGATGGTTTTGTTATACGATAAGATTGTGCTTCTTTGAAGCAAATGATCTTTACGTATAGCGATTACTGTTATACCATTTGTACAAAATGACCATGTTTCTAGTTCCTTGTCTGGTCAGTTCTACTTTGTTTTTTTTTTGTGTTGATTGAATTGGTTAATGTAGCCACTCTAATCGCATTTAAGTTGTGGTGGCATCAATGACAATGGAAATTGGCGAAGAAGATACAATTTTTAACTTTGATTAAATTGATGAGTTAAATTCATGCTTTGCAAAGTCCGATGACAGCAAGACATCTGTATACCAGTATGTAGTTTTTAAATAAATCTGTCCTCTCCTGATTAGCCAGTTAAAAAATATCAGTCGGACGAACCATTTTATGTTTTAAAATTTATTGACATATTGATTAGTCTCTTCTGGTTTCAAATTATTCAGTAGTTGAAAATGGGGTTGCACTCGGGTCCCTTTGAACCATACGTACAATGCATGTCTTAAGCAATAATCAGGTATGGAAATAAAATACCCTTTGAACCATATGTACAATGCGTGTCTTAAAGCAATAATCAAGTATGGAAATAAAATACTTATTACAGCATCACAAAACAAAATGAAAACTTTGGAAATTGTATAAGAGCTCAAGTGTTATTTGCAAACCCTTCTTTTGCGGAAGCGGTGGACTTTGCATTACGAGTTGAAAGGTCTTTTGAAGTTGCCTCTCCAAATGCTAATGTTATTTTTCAAGCCGATTCGAATGCGGTGGAGGGTTTTACCAAAATATTAGATTTGGTTTTGAAACAGCTCAAACACCTTAATATTAGAATAGATAAACAGAAGGACATACATGAAAATAACTATAAAATCAGCCTCCTCTCAACGAAGAGATAGAAAGCACCTCAAATGTTTCTATTGTGGGCGTCTGGGACATATAGCCTCTGAATGTGAGAGAAAAAGGAGAGACTATCAGCAGTGTGGTCTGCAAAATAGTAGATTTCAATCATCCAATCAAAGGACTTTTGATAGGCAAATCCAAAAAAAAAACTAGCTTCAGGGGGAATTTATTCCGGGTCTCTAAATTCCAGAAAATCCACATTGACCTAAAAGATGAGAAGCCTAAATTATCGTCATGTACAATGCCTATCATTGAGGTTGAAATAGAAGAAATTACACGTAAGGCGTTAATTGATAATGGCTCAACAATGAATCTAATGAGTATGAATATTCCGAATAAATTTAAAAAATGCATATTTATTGATGCACTGACCGTAGAAGTAAGAATAATTACTACTGTTACTATGCATTCGGGTTGTGCCATTAATAGTAAAATTTTAATTGATAAGTTCGAGTACGCTGATGATTTCGTTGTTCCACATCCCAATCTTTCACCGGTTTTTGATATTATACTAGGAATTTTCTTAACAAAAATGAATTTATAATCGTTTGCAAAAGTAATTCCTTGCGAAATGACACAACAATAAAATTGGAATTTCAAAAGATCATTCTATAATAGAGAGTTTTTGCATACCGTATGTCAGTTACCGTAGGACGTCCGTTAGCTTTTTCTCCCTAGCGCGCATGCTCATAGGAAACATTGTACTATTACGCATGCTTATCTGTAATATTGCACTACTGCGCATGCGATTTGAAAGCAGTTGAAAGCATTTCTAATAAACAAACATGGCTGACAACTGATGAATAGATGAGGAGTTGACTAATTGTGAAACACGGAAAGCAGAAATTAAACGCTATAGACGTCATTTAAATAAATTAAAAAATTTTTTAGATTAGTCTAGGATCTTGTACAAAGAAAAAATGTGAAATGTACGAGCAATTAATCTTAAATAAATATACTTTTTTTTTTTACTAATCAGCTGACTCATCAACGATGATGCAACGAACACACATTACGATCTACGAATCCATTCATCAGTTTTATTAGAATTATATTACGAATAGTTTTTAATTTTTTTTATTGTATATTGTTCTATTTAACATTAAGATTAATTTCCAGAGAAGAATACCCCCACCTCCCTTACCTGAATAATATTCCAAATTCTAGATCATTTATATTATTGATGTATATTAAATTTTAAGATGTATAAAATATTTTTTTCAATTTACAGGAGTGTGAGAATTCACCCACTCCTCCATTTTTAATAATAAAGATAATGACAACTAGGAAATATTTTTGCACAATTTGATTGTTTTATAAGTTACATTTCCTCAACAGGCCTTCGAGAATAAAAATATGCCAATTTCAGAATGGAACATTAAATGATATAATCACTGTTTACATATTCATATTCATTTTCATGACATAGATGGTAGATTGAGTCGACTAATAAGCTAATGTACCACCAAAAATCATTTGCCAAAAAAAGTATTTGTTTATTAGCAACTAGATTGCTATTTGTTTTGTATTGACATGTCTTTAGTGAACAATTTCATTACTAATTAAAAAGATGTATGTATAGATTTATTTATGTACAACTTTTTAAATTTTGATTAAATTACTTATTATTTACATTTAATTTTGTGCAAGTTTCTTGTATTTAAATATTTCAGAATATATGAAGCAATATTTTTTAAATGAACATTTCTTGTAATGTATAACAACTATGAAAGAGATTTAAGAAACCTGAATTAATTTTAATTTTATTTTTTAATTCATGACATACTTTAACAAACAGATTAGTAAAATTTTTGAAAATCTTTACATAATTATGATGAAAATGTTAAAATTGATTCCTACAATATGCTATTTCCTTAAATAAAGAAAAATGTTCTAACAAAGCAAACAAATTTATTAAGAAACAATATAGTAAATTTATTTACTCTTGCAATTTATTATAAAGGTGTATAAAATAAATTAATAATTTCACATGAAGCATGCAAGAAAAAAAAAAAGAAAATTGTAATGATTCAGTTATATATTACTACTTAACTTTTAATTTGCAGACAGCAGAAAGATTTTTAAAGAAGTTAAAAATTATTAACTCTTATACCATTACAAAAATACAGTCCCCATAAAAAGAGAAAAATTATAAGAAATGAAACAGAAAGTTGTAATCCAAAAAAGACAAACATATAAAATTAAATCAAATCTTTAAAAAAGTAACTAATATTAAGGATGAAAATGAATAAAAGCATATTTCTTGTTATATGTTGTTTTCTTAAATAAAGAATAATTTTCAAAATAAACAAGCAAATTTATTTAGCACTTATTTAATAGTACATTAGTTTATCTGTGTATATTTTCAATTTATTATGAAACTCAATTCAAAATATAAAAAGTTCTATTCAGAAAAATAAATCCATACTAATATAATCAAGTTAAAACAGGAGGGCACAAAATGGATATATTTTATATATAGTTTATTTTATTTTTTTTTAAATATTTTTTTATTTCCAATGGCAGATTATGAACAGTTACAGCAAAAAAAGAACAACGAAAAAAAATATATATGCAACATACAACAACAAGAAATAATACAACAAAACATGCTGAAACTGAGTTCATTAATCTAACAATAATGCCAAGTTGCAGATCTTTTAGCCACTAAAAAGTGTTATAGGTGCACCACGGAGAGGTAGATCTTCTGCGCACCCTTTTTTTAAATATTATACTATTAAAAATGCTAATTTTTTCATAGTAACAAATATAATTTACAAATTATTTCTTAAATAATGATATGAAATTCAAAATAGGAATAGAAAATTAAAATACCAACAGAAGCAGGTTAATAAATGGAAAATATTTCTACAGTACTTTTAATTAGCATAAAAATAAAAGAGTTATCGTAACGTAACGTAACGGTAGGTGTTTAGTTGGAGTACCAGGGAATTTCCCGTACCTCCATATCAATAATTATTATTAAAAACAAAATTTTAAATCCAAAAGATGAGCTAAAGAAAGAATATTAAACGAGCCCACGCTCGGAGAGAATTTACAGTAGTAAAAAGGTTAGTAAATATAAAATTTAAAATAATAGTTCACAAAAGTTTTTAAAAATAAGAACTGTGGCAATTAAAAGGAGTTAAAAAATAACCGTTACGAAACCACGAAAACTTCTGGCTGGCTGAAGAGAAAAAGAAAAGGAAAGGGGAGGGCAGAGTTATAAACAAACCAAAACTATATCGTTTCGAAGTTCTGCGTTGGAGCGACCTTGAAAGAAAAGAGCGATTCTGAAGCTATCAAAATAAACTACAGTGATTCTAAACTAAAAAGGGTTCTTCTTTTTGGAATCGGAGAATGAAGTACGCATCAAAACGAGAGAGTGAAATGTCTGGCACAGAGCTTTTTCACCCCGGGTCAAAGTGAATTCTTTTAGCCACGGGGAATGAACTGAAGTCTTGAAAGTAAATAGAACGCGGGCGTTTTTTCGCATGGCGCGTGGTCGGATCATAATAAGGGAGATTTAGCAGCGTTGGATTTGTAGACGCATCAATTTTTAGAATGAAATTTTCGGTAATCTTTTTTGCCAAGGTTTAGAATAGGATCAATTTTTAATTCGTCGTGAATACGATGGCGGTTATAATGAAAAGGCGCATCTGTTATCGTCATTAAGAACTGATTTTGAAGAACCTGCAGTCGCTTCAAATGGATCATTGCTGAATTTATCCAGACCGGAATCGCATAAAGTAGTATAGGTCGAATAAGTGAGATGTAAATATTTAGTTTGCCTCTGAGAGATATTTTGCTTTTCCTGAAAATTAAAGGTGCAATTGTGAATTTGGCTTTATTAGCTTTAGAAATAATGTAATGAATGTGTTTTTGAAATGTAAGGCGGCGGTCCAGTATGAGACCAAGGTATTTGTACTCAGTTACAAAAGGCACTGGTTCGTTAAAGATAAGAATTTGATGAACATGTGGAGTGGTTCTTTTGCGGTGAAAGATGAGAACTGCACATTTGCTGGTATTAACTTTGATTTTCCATAAGCAGAGCCAAGTTTGTAGCCTATGGACAAAAGATTGAAGTCTAAAATAGAGAGTGTATTCGTGGAAGTGCTGTGTAATGATTGCGGTATCGTCTGCGTACATAGCTGTGAGAATATTTTCGTCTCGCGGGAAGTCATTCACGTAGATATTAAAAAGAATCGGTGATAATAAGGATCCTTGCGGGAGGCCACATTCCATTTTTCGCGTAGTAGATGTAGTATTATTGACTTTAGTTTTAAACGAACGGTTTTCAAGAAAAGATTTAATAGCCAGAGTGAGCGGAAGAGGGAAATTTAGTTTTTTGAGTTTGAAGATTAGACCGGTATGCCAAATCTTGTCAAACGCTTTCGCGATGTCAAGAAATAGTACACCGGTTAAACTTCGTTTGCTGAAGCCATGATTTATTAACTCAGTGACCCTGAATAGCTGATGTGTGGTGCTTAAGTTTTTTCTGAAGCCGAATTGTTCGGGGATTAAAATATGGCTGTTGTCACAAAATTCTTTAATCCGATTTAAGATCGCGAATTCGTAAATCTTGCTGAGGTTACTAAGGAGAGAAATTGGCCTGTAGTTGACTGGTAAAGAAGGATTTGTGCCTGGTTTATGGACGGGAGTAATAATGGCGATTTTCCAAGCCTCGGGGAAGTAAGAAATATTAAGCATATCGTTGAGAATGACGATTAACCAATAGATGAATTTTAACGGAAGATGCTTGATCATATTATTGTTAATTTTATCAAAGCCTGCAGCTTTTTGGTACTTAAGTTTTTAATAAAGTTAACTATTTCCTGTGCTGAGATACAGAAGTTATAGTTGACATGCGGAGTATTAAGGTATTTATCGGTTTCGGAACTTATAAGATTGTTAGTGAACGGATGGCTCATGTTGGGATTTTGCTCAAATTGGAGCTTCCAGCAGTCGGCGATTGCCTCAGCCTTTTCGGCAGGGGAAACCGCTATGCAGTTTGCATCCGTTTCGAGCGGTGGAATGTTTTGGAGAGATTTCCTCATAGATTTAACTTTTCCCCAGAATTTTTGGTGTTGTCATTTAGAGAGTCAGTGAAGTTTTCCCAAGCCATGTTTTTGTGGATAGAAATAAGATCTTTAATTTCGCTATTTAAATTTTGTAATTCAGTTCTTAAAGTCGGATCTCTCGTACGTTGCCAGAGTTTACGGGTGCGGTTTCTTTCCTTAATTTTACTTTTAATTTCCGGCGGGAGCTTGATGTTTGAATGAAAGTGTTTTGGTTTAGAAGCTTTGTCATACGCTGTGTGCATCGCATTGGTGAAGTTTTTGATTGCTTTGTCTGCGGATTCTTTTGAGGCAATTGTGAAGGAATTTAAATCAGTGCTTTGGAGGTGATAATTATAATCATGCCAATTTGTATTGAAGTTATGTGGTGCTGTGTGTGGTGGTTTGCTCATTTCAACATCAATGATGATGGGAAGATGGTCGGAGTTTAATTCAGTGAGAACATTAGTATTTGCGTTGTATGGAATATTCTGAAAAATTGCGAAGTCAAGAATATTAACTGTATGCGGAGTACTTGGGCTAAATCTAGTCGGTGAATTTGGCGCGATGATTTTTAGATTTTGTTTGGTGTTAAGAAATTTGTTGAGCTGAATACCCCTTTGGTTGTTTTTAACATTATTCCACGCTGCATGTGTTGCGTTGAAGTCGCCGGCGATTATTACGTTGCGATTCACATTAAGAAGTTTATTAATGTCATTTGTGTTAAATCTGTGATGTGTTTTGCAGTATATTGAAATAAACGTAATTTGATTTTTGTTTCCGATATTAAGATTGATGATAGTAGCTTCTGTGGATTCAAGTTCAGGAGTTGGAATTTGGTAATGAACCAGTGCCTTTTAACGTAGATACAGGTTCCCCCTGAAGTACGCCTAGAATTAATAGAAATCCTGTCATTCTTGTAAAGAGTGAAATTTGGGATATTTGGGGTTTGGCCCGGCTGCAAAAAGGTTTCTTGGATAAGGAAAATATCAATATCATGGTCAGTGACAAACTGAATAACCTCGTCAAATTGACGACGGAGGCCGCACGCGTTCCAGCATCCTATTCGGAGAGAGTGCAGGTTCTGTAAATTTCTCCTATTGGGTGTACTAAACATTATGGTTCTGGTTTAGGTAGTTGTAATGTTTAAGCAGTATAACTGCTTTCATGTGATGGTCGTCCGTCGCTTCGAGTGCGGGAAGTGCATGCGTAACTGCGTCGAGCAGTTGGTCAAAGTCTATAGTGGAATCATTCATGAAAACTAGGAGCAGTTTAAAGAGCTCGAGCGCAGATTCGCTGAGCGGTGCATTTTTAGCTCCAGTGGTGGGCGGCGCTTGTGGTACAATGATGGACGGCGCTTGATGGGACGGCGCTTTGTTGGGTTCGGCAATAATGTCTGCGTAGGTGGAATTGTTTGGAACTCTGCGTAGAAATGGCTGAGTCCTAGAAACATTTTGTTTTTGCGGGGGATTAATTATTGTATTTTGTTTTTTCTGCACAGATGGTGCATTAGGTTTGATAGAAGATAGATTATTCTGATTCTTTTGTGGGAATCGGGGGCATTGGCGCCAGTTCGCCGCATGATCTCCAGAGCAATTTGCGCACTTAAGCGGAGCTTCAATACCGAGGTCGCAATCTTTCGCATCGTGCGGACGGGCACATTTGACGCATCGTTTTGGAAGATGACAAGCAGCACTTGAGTGGAAAACCCTTGACAACGATAGCATTGTGGGATTCTGTTACGCCCCTTGTATCTTTCGATACTAATGCGGGTGCCGAGAAGAGTGGTTAGGTTGTAAATTTCCTCGGTTTCCAGGGTGTTCGCGATTTGATATAAAAAAGTGGCATTGGCCATTTATTACCCTTGAGGAGTTGATTAACTGCAAGAATTTTGAATCCGAGGTGTGATAAAGCAAAGTTTATATCCTCTTTGGGGGTACAAGCTGGAAGTCCCCTTATCATAACTTTAACTGGCCTGTCTTGTTTTAAATTGAAACATTTAAATTCGAGTCCCAAATGGACGAGTTTGGTTTTCATTCGAACGTGTTCAACCTCACTCGCGACAGTAATTTTTAAGAAATTACCTCTAGAGAGGACAGAGCTTAAAGTGGGAGAAATAGTTCTCAGAATGCTGGGAGAATGCTACCCCAGTCTTTAGTGCACTTGATAAAAAAGGGGGAATCCTTTGACGCCTAGGGGGTTGCTCTGGCGGATCTGCATCGTCAGCCATTTCTGAATTAGTCATGTTAGTGAGAGAGGAGAAAGAGTTAGTAGTTGAATCTAGCTTACTATCTGGTGGAGTTGGCATGTAATGGTGCCTCGGGCGATCAGGTGACGTGGAGGGGCAGTAAACCCATCTTTGTCGGTAGAGCGTCTGGCTCTAGTATTGTCCAATTGCGTATCTGGTGAACTTTTTACGCTTGGTAGGTTGTTTTGGCTTTGTGCCTGTGTCTTTGGCTGCTGCTGCTGTTGCAGGCTGGGCAATGTTGTTAGAAGTTTGGTCCCGTCTTTCAGTGACCGCTTTTATGATCCTTGAAGTCTCCTCCGGTGTTGATGGGAGCTTAGCAAGGGGCACTCCAAGTTGTGCGATGGCTGCATCGATTTCTTGCGAGGCTGTGAGAAGGCCTGCTTGGATGTTTGCAGTTTTGTCGGGATCAGGATTGAACTGAAGTTGGATTTCAAAGTACTTCAGTTGTTGGCGCAAGTTGTTGATATGGTCCATAATTTGTTTATTTTCGAAGATAAAGTCGTCAGTGACTATGTAGCTCGAAGGTGAGGCTGGTCTGATAGGTTTCAGAGAGAGCAAGTTCGAGGTAGTCTCGGGGAGACTGTTTTCTGTAGATAGAGGTGTGGACTCCGTCATATTGACGTCGTTCCCACCAAAATCTCCATTTGCTTCATTGAGCGGCATAGAGGTAAAAAGAGTTATCAAATTAAAAAAATATTTTAATATCAGAATTTTAACAATTAAAACATTATTTATAGCAAATAGCTTTTTAATATACTTTTAAATAAAAAATTACTTTGTTTGTTTGTTTTAAATTAATATAAATTTATAATGTATATTCTTAAAACTAGACATATGAAAAATAAAGTAACATTAAAATTAGTCGTGTTCATTCATAGCACATTTGCTTCTAATCATCAAAATAAATTATGTTCACCAATTTCTAAGTAAAATTTTAAATTTACATTTATTATTACTGTTTTTTTTTTTTTTTTTTTAATTGTTATATGTATAATCTTCAATGAGCAAATGCCTTATAAGAAATTTAGAAAGAATGAATTTTTAATTCACTTTTGTTAATGATGTAGTTTAGATTTTGTACAATTATCCTGTAAAAGCTTACTACCAATGAAACCACTAAACACCTGTATATAATAGTCTTGTTTCATAAAAACAGAAACACAATTTTATTTTAATTAAAAAAATTTATTTAAAAACAATTACAATTGCAATACTTTTAATAATTTAAACATATAACATTACTAAATATATATCTGAATCTAAAATCATGCAGCATTTTAACAAGTACAAATTACAGGTACAGGCTATCAATTTTAAATAGCCTTTTGAATTACAAAAAATAGGAAAGAAAAATAACTGAAATATCTAAAAACAGATAGTTAATTTGGAAATATCTGCATAATATATTTTTCATTAGCATAAACATGGCAGATAATTTTTTCAAAATTTAAAATAAGCAATTATTAGAATTTTAGTAATTAAGTAAACATGTATATACATTTAATTGCGTTATTTAAAATTGCATTATTTAAATTATTACTTACGTCTAAAGGTAAAATATATTTTTTTTAGTATATATTTTCAGGGAATAATTAACTTTAATCAACCTTTTATTTCTGCACTATCTTTATTCGAAATGAATAGATGTTTTAGATGGAGAGAAAAGCAGATGTTTAAATTGAAACAAAAACCACAATGCTAGTCATAACAAAGCAGCTGCAAATAGAAACGTTCTTTTTTTTACATTTTTTTTTTTTTATTCTTTGCATGTTTTTATACTTCATTTCTTTTACCATTTCGTGCTGCCTGATTGTCACATAAAGATTAATAGCAATTATCAAATGGAGCATAAGCATATATGTAATACATTTTGCAATTTTTTTTGTATTAAAAATATATAATTAATAAAAAAATGCTCTCTGACAAAACGATTAAAATCTACATTTGTTAAATCTTTCTTATCGAGAACTGGATATTTGCACTTCTATATCATCACTCAGCTGCTCGTATTCGAGATTTTGTTTTCGCGCTGTTTTAATTTAACGGAATAGTGAAAGCGGACGCTATGCAAAAACTCATTTTAAGCTTCCCGTTAAATGACCGTTTCTAATGAGCGCATGCGCAGTGGTATCATGCGCCAAATAGCGGGAAAAGTGAAAGCGGGTGGCTTCCGCTATGCAAAACCTCTCTAATGTTTTTGGCTATATTGATGGAAAAATTAATGAAAACTGTAGGGAGAAATTAGATACCTCTTTGCAAAATGAAATTAATAGGAAAATCAGCAAGTAAAGTCAGGATTCCCCCTAATTCTCCTAATTCAATTATTTGTAGTGTATATAAATAATACATTATTTCCATGGTTATGGATAGTGAATTTGATGTGTCGGCAGAGTTTCCGTATTACTTGGTGATTTTTAGGTGAATGTTTTAAAGAAAAAGTCTATTAAGTCAGCAATATTTTGTTTAGCATTGAAATTCCTTTTTGTATCTTGTTGCTTTTTCTGTGATGTAGTCTTTTGAAAGTGAGTGTTCTTCGTTCGTGGGAAATGAAATAATTAACGTTTAATTAATGGTTTGTTACTCCACACGAGCCATGGATTCATCAGTGTACATGATTAAAGTAGAATCTATGTATGTATTGTGGCAAGGCATCATGACCTGTGTATAACTAATTTTTAGCAAGACTCGCGGAGAAAATTTGTTAAAACAAATGGATGAAAAAGAAAAAAATTCTTGAAAGTAGATGCTTTTCTAATTAAACTATGTATGGGACAGAAAATGGTGGATATCTGTGTAAATCAAAGCAGAATCATTTGTCTTCAAGGCGTTCGTTTATAGCAATGAGCTCGCTACGGAATACAGAGCAGCCATCAGGATTCCTTCTCTGAATCTTCATGAAGTTACTATTTGAAATTATATATATTCCACTGCTAGTTCCACCTTTCTCGTTTTTACTGCCGTCAGCGTACATTTTAATAGCATCTTCTGGAATGTCATTTATTATTTCAAGGGCTCTGAGCAGGCTTTACCATCTCACATATTGGTTTGCCTGGGGCTCAGATGTCAGGATCTCCTTGACAGTCCGTTGATGGTCTTGGACTTTCTTCGGGTATTTGGATTCATGGACCTAGTCTAGCCCCGCTGGACTTTAAGGGTTGGCGAAGAAGAAGAATAATTTAGATCAGATTTCTTTCCCTCTGTAGTTCTCCTTTACATGAATCGCGTTACAGATCTACCACTCTTAAATTCACATATCTCAACACTAACCAGGTTGATTACATTGCCTTAAATAGATGCACCATAATAATATTACTCATTTTATTGCTCATTTCTTCTTTCGACTGAGAGTAAAATTGATATGTAAAAGTTATGAAAAGTTTTTCATCGTCCAGTAACTACAAGACATCATAATGTCAGCATATAAATTTTTTTAATGATTCACTCCGCTGTGAATGTCCAGTTCAGAAAAACTGATATCTGTTGGATGAATCGTTTTATGTTTTAAATATAGGAAGGTGTATCGATTACTCTCGTCCAGTCTTAATATATTAACAGTGAATATGTGCGAAATTTGTATTCATCCTTTTTTAATGTCCCCGTGAAAAATTCGTGCTGTCCTTTGAGCAAAATTATAAATTTTTCAGACTATGTTCATTTATGCGTAATTTTTCAGATTGTTCTCAACCATGAGTCTTCATGTGTTTATTGAAATCGTCTTTACAAGTAAATATTTTGAAACAAAGAGAACACGGATAAGTACGCTCTCTGGTACGAGTATAAAGGCGATTCAAATGATTTTTCCGGTCAAATCCTTTCTCACAAAATGTACATCGAAAAGAGTGCAATCCCGTATGACATATGAACCTTCAGGGAACTGTTCCGAGTAGATACTGTGTCACACTGAAAAGGACAAAAAAGTCGATTTCCGGCGATAGTTACGACATAACGTTCCGAAAGTCCAAGATGGCGTCACTAGCATTTACAAAAGGGTCACTATTGTATCTTCACGTTGTATATTTGTTAAAAACAGTTTTCAAATCTTCTCGCCTAGAGATTTCATGCTGTATTGATTGGAATTCTTCATACCAACATACTAAACATAATATTGTCACAGTCTGTTCTGAATCCATCTGTTGTCTCATCTCGATGGCAGATTCGAGTGGCTTTCACGCAAATTTAACAGTTTTCACGTTGCTAAACAATTTTGCAGAAGGACATATTAGACTTTTCGATGTTTCTGTCTCAGGAAAGATAGATAGAGAATATGAAATCTGCGGGATTGCGTATCGATTTTAATTTTTCACGCATTAACTATTTTGACGGTGACACTGTTTCTGAAGCTCAAAGTGATATTCGAAAACTCTCTGGCAATCGAAGATTTTCCAATGTTTTAATTCGAAGCACATCTATCAATGCGTGCTTCACAGTGCCACCGATTGGTATAGAGTATGCAATATGTTTACCTTTATTTTTCTTGAAATACACTGAATTTAATTTACATATCAATTTTGTGAAAAGGAGCAAAAAGTCGATCTCCGGCGGTAGTTATGACATAACGTTTCGCAAGTCCAAGATGGCCTCACTAGCATTTACAAAAGGGTCACTATTGTATCTTCACGTTGTATATTTGTTAAAAACAGTTTTCAAATCTTCTCGCCTAGAGATTTCATGCTGTATTGATTGGAATTCTTCATACCAATATACTAAACATAATATTGTCACAGTCTGTTCTGAATCCATCTGTTGTCTCATCTCGATGGCAGATTCGAGTGGCTTTCTCGCAAATTTAACAGGTTTCACGTTGCTGAACAATTTTGCAGAAGGACGTATTAGACTTTTCGATGTTTCTCTCAGTCTCAGGAAAGATAGATAGAGAGATAATATGAAATCTGCGGGATTGCGTATCGATTTTAATTTTTCACACATTAACTATTTTGACGGTGACACTGTTTCTGAAGCTCAAAGTGATATTCGAAAACTCTCTGGCAATCGAAGATTTTCCAATGTTTTAATTCGAAGCACATCTATCAATGCGTGCTTCACAGTGCCACCGATTGGTATAGAGTATGCAATATTGTTTACCTTTATTTTTCTTGAAATACACGGAATTTAATTTACGGAGTCAATTTTGTGAAAAGGACAAAAAAGTCGATCTCCGGCGGTAGTTATGACATAACGTTTCGCAAGTCCAAGATGGCCTCACTAGCATTTACAAAAGGGTCACTATTGTATCTTCACGTTGTATATTTGTTAAAAACAGTTTTCAAATCTTCTCGCCTAGAGATTTCATGCTGTATTGATTGGAATTCTTCATACCAATATACTAAACATAATATTGTCACAGTCTGTTCTGAATCCATCTGTTGTCGCATCTCGATGGCAGATTCGAGTGGCTTTCTCGCAAATTTAACAGGTTTCACGTTGCTGAACAATTTTGCAGAAGGACGTATTAGACTTTTCGATGTTTCTCTCAGTCTCAGGAAAGATAGATAGAGAGATAATATGAAATCTGCGGGATTGCGTATCGATTTTAATTTTTCACACATTAACTATTTTGACGGTGACACTGTTTCTGAAGCTCAAAGTGATATTCGAAAACTCTCTGGCAATCGAAGATTTTCCAATGTTTTAATTCAAGCATATCAATGCGTGCTTCACAGTGCCACCGATTGGTATAGAGTATGCAATATGTTTACCTTTATTTTTCTTGAAATACACGGAATTTAATTTACGGAGTCAATTTTGTGAAAAGGACAAAAAAGTCGATCTCCGGCGGTAGTTATGACATAACGTTTCGCAAGTCCAAGATGGCCTCACTAGCATTTACAAAAGGGTCATTATTGTATCTTCACGTTGTATACTAAAAACATAATATTGTCACCTAGTGTGTTCTTGAATCCATCTCTGTTGTCCATCTGCATCTCGATGGCAGATTCGAGTGGCTTTCTCGCAAATTTAACAGGTTTCACGTTGCTGAACAATTTTGCAGAAGGACGTATTAGACTTTTCGATGTTTCTCTCAGTCTCAGGAAAGATAGATAGAGAGATAATATGAAATCTGCGGGATTGCGTATCGATTTTAATTTTTCACACATTAACTATTTTGACGGTGACACTGTTTCTGAAGCTCAAAGTGACATTCGAAAACTCTCTGGCAATCGAAGATTTTCCAATGTTTTAATTCGAAGCACATCTATCAATGCGTGCTTCACAGTGCCACCGATTGGTATAGAGTATGCAATATGTTTTCCTTTATTTTTCTTGAAATACACGGAATTTAATTTACGGAGTCAATTTTGTGAAAAGGACAAAAAAAGTCGATCTCCGGCGGTAGTTATGACATAACGTTTCGCAAGTCCAAGATGGCCTCACTAGCATTTACAAAAGGGTCACTATTGTATCTTCACGTTGTATATTTGTTAAAAACAGTTTTCAAATCTTCTCGCCTTTTCATGCTGTATATTGGAAACCAATATACTAAACATGTTGTCACAGTCTGTTCTGAATCCATCTGTTGTCGCATCTCGATGGCAGATTCGAGTGGCTTTCTCGCAAATTTAACAGGTTTCACGTTGCTGAACAATTTTGCAGAAGGACGTATTAGACTTTTCGATGTTTCTCTCAGTCTCAGGAAAGATAGATAGAGAGATAATATGAAATCTGCGGGATTGCGTATCGATTTTAATTTTTCACACATTAACTATTTTGACGGTGACACTGTTTCTGAAGCTCAAAGTGACATTCGAAAACTCTCTGGCAATCGAAGATTTTCCAATGTTTTAATTCGAAGCACATCTATCAATGCGTGCTTCACAGTGCCACCGATTGGTATAGAGTATGCAATATGTTTACCTTTATTTTTCTTGAAATACACTGAATTTAATTTACGGAGTCAATTTTGTGAAAAGGAGCAAAAAGTCGATCTCCGGCGGTAGTTATGACATAACGTTTCGCAAGTCCAAGATGGCCTCACTAGCATTTACAAAAGGGTCACTATTGTATCTTCACGTTGCCTACATATTTGTTAACACCAGTTTTCAAATCTTCGCGCCCAGAGATTTCATGCTGTATTGATTGGAATTCTTCATACCAATATACTTAACATAATGTCTTATGAATATTGTCACAGTCTGTTCTGAATCCATCTATTGTCTCATCTCGATGGCAGATTCGAGTGGCTTTCTCGCAAATTTAACAGGTTTCACGTTGCTGAACAATTTTGCAGAAGGACGTATTAGACTTTTCGATGTTTCTCTCTGTCTCAGGAAAGATAGATAGAGAGAGAATATGAAATCATCATCATCATTCGACGAACGGAGTACCCTGGCCTATGATGCGGCCTTAAAACTCCTAAGCTTGTAAATAAGGTTCATGGGAAGAAAAACACATGGATAATACAAAAGGCAGTGAACTTGATTATGTCCTTGTTAGTAAGAAAAAGAAACGAAAAATAAAAAACAAAACGGAATGTAAATAAAAGAATGGCGCAATTAAAAAGTTAAAATTGAGTAATTAGCCACAAGCGCAAATAAATAATAATTTACATAGTATTTGCATTTTTTCTAAACGGTTAGTAGCTGTTCTAAATTGGGAGTAAATATTATCGAGACCTCCGAACATTGAAAAAAGATTAGCCATTTCTGTTAGTACATACGTCATCTTAGCAGCTGAGTCAGCATTAAAATTAGGAGTAATAGGAGTATCATTATTTACAAAATGCGAAGGTTTCACAGAGACCGATGGTGCTGCGTGTAAATCTTTGGAGGTTCCTTGCAGGAAACTGGCATAGGATACGCCTTCCGAGACCGTGCGGCTGCTGAACGCGGGTCTTGCAGGTGCTCGTCCCTGATTGGGAGGTGGGCGTGGCTTGGGGAACATCGGGCAGCCTCGCCATGCGGCAAGGTGCCCCATCTGGTGGCAGTTGATGCATGTCGGGTTTTCAATGCGTTCCTTTATGTGGCAATCTTTTAAATGATGCTCACCCCCGCACTTGAGACATCGTTTTTTATAGTTGCAGTTTTTTTAGAATGATGGAATAGATTACACGAAAAGCACTGAGATGCTCCCGGTCTTCTATTAAACTTCTCGACTTTAACCGATAAGTGGAGCAGTCTGGTCACCTCAAAAATCTTGGCATTCTCAGGAACTTTTCGGTAGATAATCTGCCACACCGGAATGGGGGCCTTGGTCTTGAGATTGTGCAATTGTCTGACTTGGTCTAACTTGAGACCAAGTTCAGTGAGTCCATCAGCGATTTCTTCAGCAGTGTAGCTGACTGGCAGCCCTTTGAGCACCGTTTTAAGCGGGCGTTGATTTTTAGGAGTGATGACGTAAAACTCCAATTGCTTCTCCGTGAGGTATTTAGCAACAGCTCTATGTACATCTGGGTTTGCAGGGAAAAGTTTAAGCTGCTCGCCGGCAAGCTTAATTCGAATGTCGTTTTGATGGAGAGTGCTAATTTCAGCAATATGATTCTTGAGATCATCCTTATAGCGCACCATGATGGGCGGCAGTCTGGGTTCAGCAGGAACATCCATGTCGACATTATTTCCATCAGCCTCATCATCAGACAGGCGGTCAAAGTTATTGGTAGTTTGAACTGGATTAGCAACGTTAGTTTCAACAGTTATCCTAGCCGTGTGCCTTTTAGGCGGTTTAATGAATCCATCGTTAGGAGCAGTTACAGCAGGTCGTTTGACTTTTTTTCTGAGGGTTAGGTTTAGATTTAGTTTTAGCATTTAATTTTAATTTTACTTGCGCATTACTATGCCGAGCGCAGTTAGTCAGCGGACATAATCCTAGTTCACTCACCCGTTTTGTTGTCTCTGCAAGTGCATCCTCAGCTTTATTCAGTACTTCTAGAGTGGGTTTCAGGGCAGTCGGTTTCATAAGTCCTTCATCGATCAGAACACCCTGATGCCTGATGATCTGTTGCATCATATCGACAGCCTTTTCTCTGTCCTTAAGTTGGGTCTGAGCTGCAGTGATGTGAGAGCATGTTCAGCTTCAGTGAGGATTGGCGAGTCAGTGAACATGGCTTCAGCAGCGCCGGAACTGGGTACTTGCAAATGGTCCTGATGAGGACCGTTCCCCGTCGATAGGCGAGCATCTGGAATGGGCGAAAACTTGTTTTTAAAATCATCCATCTCTTGAATGAGCTTGGTGAACTTGTCATCCGCAGGATCCATCAGACCAGATTGACTCTCCATCTCCATCATACTAGAAACTCCCGCATAAATACTCATCACACAATTGAAATGAACTCAATCTTTTCAAAAAGACCATCTTCCATCAGCTCCCGATTATAGGAAGTAATACTTGCTCGATCCTTCAGAACTCCAGTCTTATATACAAAACCAAATGTTCGTGTTGCAGAGAATATGAAATCTGCGGGATTGTGTATCGATTTTAATTTTTCACACATTAATTGTTTTGACGGTGACACTGTTTCTGAAGCTCAAAGTGATATTCGAAAACTCTCTGGCAATCGAAGATCAAGCAATGTTCCTTGCTACTATAATATGTGTATTTATACATTAAACTTGCCTTAATACGAATGGCTGTGAAGTAATAATATTTAAATGGCAACATCTGATCTCAAATAAAATAAAATAAATGCAAAAAATCTTTAAATATAAAATGTATTCAGTGAAGATTTTCCAATGTTTTAATGCGAAGCACATCTATCAATGCGTGCTTCGCAGTGCCACCGATTGGTATAGAGTATGCAATATGTTTTCCTTTATTTTTCGTGAAATACACGGAATTTAATTTACGGTGTCAATTTTGTGAAAAGGACAAAAAAGTCGATCTCCGGCGGTAGTTATGACATAACGTTTCGCAAGTCCAAGATGGCCTCACTAGCATTTACAAAAGGGTCATTATTGTATCTTCACGTTGTATACTAAACATAATATTGTCACAGTGTGTTCTGAATCCATCTGTTGTCGCATCTCGATGGCAGATTCGAGTGGCTTTCTCGCAAATTTAACAGGTTTCACGTTGCTGAACAATTTTGCAGAAGGACGTATTAGACTTTTCGATGTTTCTCTCAGTCTCAGGAAAGATAGATAGAGAGATAATATGAAATCTGCGGGATTGCGTATCGATTTTAATTTTTCACACATTAACTATTTTGACGGTGACACTGTTTCTGAAGCTCAAAGTGACATTCGAAAACTCTCTGGCAATCGAAGATTTTCCAATGTTTTAATTCGAAGCACATCTATCAATGCGTGCTTCACAGTGCCACCGATTGGTATAGAGTATGCAATATGTTTACCTTTATTTTTCTTGAAATACACGGAATTTAATTTACGGAGTCAATTTTGTGAAAAGGACAAAAAAGTCGATCTCCGGCGGTAGTTATGACATAACGTTTCGCAAGTCCAAGATGGCGTCACTAGCATTTACAAAAGGGTCACTATTGTATCTTCACGTTGTATATTTGTTAAAAACAGTTTTCAAATCTTCTCGCCTAGAGATTTCATGCTGTATTGATTGGAATTCTTCATACCAATATACTTAACATAATGTCTTATGAATATTGTCACAGTCTGTTCTGAATCCATCTATTGTCTCATCTCCATGGCAGATTCGAGTGGCTTTCTCGCAAATTTAACAGGTTTCACGTTGCTGAACAATTTTGCAGAAGGACGTATTAGACTTTTCGATGTTTCTCTCTGTCTCAGGAAAGATAGATAGAGAGAGAATATGAAATCATCATCATCATTCGACGAACGGAGTACCCTGGCCTATGATGCGGCCTTAAAACTCCTAAGCTTGTAAATAAGGTTCATGGGAAGAAAAACACATGGATAATACAAAAGGCAGTGAACTTGATTATGTCCTTGTTAGTAAGAAAAAGAAACGAAAAATAAAAAACAAAACGGAATGTAAATAAAAGAATGGCGCAATTAAAAAGTTAAAATTGAGTAATTAGCCACAAGCGCAAATAAATAATAAATTTACATAGTATTTGCATTTTTTCTAAACGGTTAGTAGCTGTTCTAAATTGGGAGTAAATATTATCGAGACCTCCGAACATTGAAAAAAGATTAGCCATTTCTGTTAGTACATACGTCATCTTAGCAGCTGAGTCAGCATTAAAATTAGGAGTAATAGGAGTATCATTATTTACAAAATGCGAAGGTTTCACAGAGACCGATGGTGCTGCGTGTAAATCTTTGGAGGTTCCTTGCAGGAAACTGGCATAGGATACGCCTTCCGAGACCGTGCGGCTGCTGAACGCGGGTCTTGCAGGTGCTCGTCCCTGATTGGGAGGTGGGCGTGGCTTGGGGAACATCGGGCAGCCTCGCCATGCGGCAAGGTGCCCCATCTGGTGGCAGTTGATGCATGTCGGGTTTTCAATGCGTTCCTTTATGTGGCAATCTTTTAAATGATGCTCACCCCCGCACTTGAGACATCGTTTTTTATAGTTGCAGTTTTTTTAAGAATGATGGAATAGATTACACGAAAAGCACTGAGATGCTCCCGGTCTTCTATTAAACTTCTCGACTTTAACCGATAAGTGGAGCAGTCTGGTCACCTCAAAAATCTTGGCATTCTCAGGAACTTTTCGGTAGATAATCTGCCACACCGGAATGGGGGCCTTGGTCTTGAGATTGTGCAATTGTCTGACTTGGTCTAACTTGAGACCAAGTTCAGTGAGTCCATCAGCGATTTCTTCAGCAGTGTAGCTGACTGGCAGCCCTTTGAGCACCGTTTTAAGCGGGCGTTGATTTTTAGGAGTGATGACGTAAAACTCCAATTGCTTCTCCGTGAGGTATTTAGCAACAGCTCTATGTACATCTGGGTTTGCAGGGAAAAGTTTAAGCTGCTCGCCGGCAAGCTTAATTCGAATGTCGTTTTGATGGAGAGTGCTAATTTCAGCAATATGATTCTTGAGATCATCCTTATAGCGCACCATGATGGGCGGCAGTCTGGGTTCAGCAGGAACATCCATGTCGACATTATTTCCATCAGCCTCATCATCAGACAGGCGGTCAAAGTTATTGGTAGTTTGAACTGGATTAGCAACGTTAGTTTCAACAGTTATCCTAGCCGTGTGCCTTTTTAGGCGGTTTAATGAATCCATCGTTAGGAGCAGTTACAGCAGGTCGTTTGACTTTTTTATTCTGAGGGTTAGGTTTAGATTTAGTTTTAGCATTTAATTTTAATTTTACTTGCGCATTACTATGCCGAGCGCAGTTAGTCAGCGGACATAATCCTAGTTCACTCACCCGTTTTGTTGTCTCTGCAAGTGCATCCTCAGCTTTATTCAGTACTTCTAGAGTGGGTTTCAGGGCAGTCGGTTTCATAAGTCCTTCATCGATCAGAACACCCTGATGCCTGATGATCTGTTGCATCATATCGACAGCCTTTTCTCTGTCCTTAAGTTGGGTCTGAGCTGCAGTGATGTGAGAGCAGTGTTCAGCTTCAGTGAGGATTGGCGAGTCAGTGAACATGGCTTCAGCAGCGCCGGAACTGGGTACTTGCAAATGGTCCTGATGAGGACCGTTCCCCGTCGATAGGCGAGCATCTGGAATGGGCGAAAACTTGTTTTTAAAATCATCCATCTCTTGAATGAGCTTGGTGAACTTGTCATCCGCAGGATCCATCAGACCAGATTGACTCTCCATCTCCATCATACTAGAAACTCCCGCATAAATACTCATCACACAATTGAAATGAACTCAATCTTTTCAAAAAGACCATCTTCCATCAGCTCCCGATTATAGGAAGTAATACTTGCTCGATCCTTCAGAACTCCAGTCTTATATACAAAACCAAATGTTCGTGTTGCAGAGAATATGAAATCTGCGGGATTGTGTATCGATTTTAATTTTTCACACATTAATTGTTTTGACGGTGACACTGTTTCTGAAGCTCAAAGTGATATTCGAAAACTCTCTGGCAATCGAAGATCAAGCAACTGTTCCTTGCTACTATAATATGTGTATTTATACATTAAACTTGCCTTAATACGAATGGCTGTGAAGTAATAATATTTAAATGGCAACATCTGATCTCAAATAAAATAAAATAAATGCAAAAAATCTTTAAATATAAAATGTATTCAGTGAAGATTTTCCAATGTTTTAATGCGAAGCACATCTATCAATGCGTGCTTCGCAGTGCCACCGATTGGTATAGAGTATGCAATATGTTTTCCTTTATTTTTCGTGAAATACACGGAATTTAATTTACGGTGTCAATTTTGTGAAAAGGACAAAAAAGTCGATCTCCGGCGGTAGTTATGACATAACGTTTCGCAAGTCCAAGATGGCCTCACTAGCATTTACAAAAGGGTCATTATTGTATCTTCACGTTGTATACTAAACATAATATTGTCACAGTGTGTTCTGAATCCATCTGTTGTCGCATCTCGATGGCAGATTCGAGTGGCTTTCTCGCAAATTTAACAGGTTTCACGTTGCTGAACAATTTTGCAGAAGGACGTATTAGACTTTTCGATGTTTCTCTCAGTCTCAGGAAAGATAGATAGAGAGATAATATGAAATCTGCGGGATTGCGTATCGATTTTAATTTTTCACACATTAACTATTTTGACGGTGACACTGTTTCTGAAGCTCAAAGTGACATTCGAAAACTCTCTGGCAATCGAAGATTTTCCAATGTTTTAATTCGAAGCACATCTATCAATGCGTGCTTCACAGTGCCACCGATTGGTATAGAGTATGCAATATGTTTACCTTTATTTTTCTTGAAATACACGGAATTTAATTTACGGAGTCAATTTTGTGAAAAGGACAAAAAAGTCGATCTCCGGCGGTAGTTATGACATAACGTTTCGCAAGTCCAAGATGGCGTCACTAGCATTTACAAAAGGGTCACTATTGTATCTTCACGTTGTATATTTGTTAAAAACAGTTTTCAAATCTTCTCGCCTAGAGATTTCATGCTGTATTGATTGGAATTCTTCATACCAATATACTTAACATAATGTCTTATGAATATTGTCACAGTCTGTTCTGAATCCATCTATTGTCTCATCTCCATGGCAGATTCGAGTGGCTTTCTCGCAAATTTAACAGGTTTCACGTTGCTGAACTTTGCAGAAGGACGTATTAGACTTTTCGATGTTTCTCTCTGTCTCAGGAAAGATAGATAGAGAGAGAATATGAAATCATCATCATCATTCGACGAACGGAGTACCCTGGCCTATGATGCGGCCTTAAAACTCCTAAGCTTGTAAATAAGGTTCATGGGAAGAAAAACACATGGATAATACAAAAGGCAGTGAACTTGATTATGTCCTTGTTAGTAAGAAAAAGAAACGAAAAATAAAAAACAAAACGGAATGTAAATAAAAGAATGGCGCAATTAAAAAGTTAAAATTGAGTAATTAGCCACAAGCGCAAATAAATAATAAATTTACATAGTATTTGCATTTTTTCTAAACGGTTAGTAGCTGTTCTAAATTGGGAGTAAATATTATCGAGACCTCCGAACATTGAAAAAAGATTAGCCATTTCTGTTAGTACATACGTCATCTTAGCAGCTGAGTCAGCATTAAAATTAGGAGTAATAGGAGTATCATTATTTACAAAATGCGAAGGTTTCACAGAGACCGATGGTGCTGCGTGTAAATCTTTGGAGGTTCCTTGCAGGAAACTGGCATAGGATACGCCTTCCGAGACCGTGCGGCTGCTGAACGCGGGTCTTGCAGGTGCTCGTCCCTGATTGGGAGGTGGGCGTGGCTTGGGGAACATCGGGCAGCCTCGCCATGCGGCAAGGTGCCCCATCTGGTGGCAGTTGATGCATGTCGGGTTTTCAATGCGTTCCTTTATGTGGCAATCTTTTAAATGATGCTCACCCCCGCACTTGAGACATCGTTTTTTATAGTTGCAGTTTTTTTAAGAATGATGGAATAGATTACACGAAAAGCACTGAGATGCTCCCGGTCTTCTATTAAACTTCTCGACTTTAACCGATAAGTGGAGCAGTCTGGTCACCTCAAAAATCTTGGCATTCTCAGGAACTTTTCGGTAGATAATCTGCCACACCGGAATGGGGGCCTTGGTCTTGAGATTGTGCAATTGTCTGACTTGGTCTAACTTGAGACCAAGTTCAGTGAGTCCATCAGCGATTTCTTCAGCAGTGTAGCTGACTGGCAGCCCTTTGAGCACCGTTTTAAGCGGGCGTTGATTTTTAGGAGTGATGACGTAAAACTCCAATTGCTTCTCCGTGAGGTATTTAGCAACAGCTCTATGTACATCTGGGTTTGCAGGGAAAAGTTTAAGCTGCTCGCCGGCAAGCTTAATTCGAATGTCGTTTTGATGGAGAGTGCTAATTTCAGCAATATGATTCTTGAGATCATCCTTATAGCGCACCATGATGGGCGGCAGTCTGGGTTCAGCAGGAACATCCATGTCGACATTATTTCCATCAGCCTCATCATCAGACAGGCGGTCAAAGTTATTGGTAGTTTGAACTGGATTAGCAACGTTAGTTTCAACAGTTATCCTAGCCGTGTGCCTTTTAGGCGGTTTAATGAATCCATCGTTAGGAGCAGTTACAGCAGGTCGTTTGACTTTTTTATTCTGAGGGTTAGGTTTAGATTTAGTTTTAGCATTTAATTTTAATTTTACTTGCGCATTACTATGCCGAGCGCAGTTAGTCAGCGGACATAATCCTAGTTCACTCACCCGTTTTGTTGTCTCTGCAAGTGCATCCTCAGCTTTATTCAGTACTTCTAGAGTGGGTTTCAGGGCAGTCGGTTTCATAAGTCCTTCATCGATCAGAACACCCTGATGCCTGATGATCTGTTGCATCATATCGACAGCCTTTTCTCTGTCCTTAAGTTGGGTCTGAGCTGCAGTGATGTGAGAGCAGTGTTCAGCTTCAGTGAGGATTGGCGAGTCAGTGAACATGGCTTCAGCAGCGCCGGAACTGGGTACTTGCAAATGGTCCTGATGAGGACCGTTCCCCGTCGATAGGCGAGCATCTGGAATGGGCGAAAACTTGTTTTTAAAATCATCCATCTCTTGAATGAGCTTGGTGAACTTGTCATCCGCAGG